>OY744539.1:25311712-25386712 GCA_963556195.1 Sepiola atlantica | reverse complement strand
ATGTCCATTGGGAGACTGCGTCTCTGACAGTGAAGAAAAAAACAAGTAGATTGACCACCACAACCTTTGTCGAGGAGGTTAACTATGCTCTTATCCGACACCAGCACTATAGCCCAACCCTTACCGACCCAACATTCTTGCTCCATCGCTTTCAATTCCGAAAATTAATTGTAGAAAACATCTCTATTTTAGAACATATAAATAAAAAAAAAACTACATATATTAGAAGCTCTGCACATAAAACAAAAAACCCATTCATCAACAAATAAATTTTAATAATAGTGAGAACATACTCAAATGCCTATAATACTACCATTGCCATCTTATTAAAACTATAATTATCACGTAATTCCCGCCAAAACTACTTACAAATAACTAAAGCCCATGTTCTTTACTCGATAACTACACCTAAAGATGGAACTAGATCGATCCAAAAGTACTAGGCATATAAGCGAATACGTTAGATACATCGGCCAGCTCCCGCTCGAAACCAAGAAAATGCATACAATAAAAAAAATTTTTTTGTCATGTACACACACACATATATATATATATATATATATATATATATATATATATATATATATATATATATATATATATATATATATTTAATTTTTAGTCTTTTGATAATGAAAGTTTTTCTTTCGAAAATTTAAGATTACATTATTCCGGAACGTTTGATTGACTTACAACAACCTTTTTACTGTTCTGGTGTTTAATCTGTTTTACGTGAAATATTAATAAATTGATTTGAGATTTCATTCTTGTTTTCTCTTCTCGTTTGTTTTTGTTCACCTTTCCACCTTCCGGTCCTATATCACATTGCTCTAGCCCCAGATTACAAACCTACACTTATATTTACCAGCAATGCTTCAAGCAAACTACAACCTCCTTATATATATATATATATATATATATATATATATATATATATATATATATATATATATATATATATATATATATATATATCACCATCATCATCAGAGTTTTTGATCATTCCTAGAAGAGGAACTTCACCCTGGTTTTCGTTTACCTTATTGGTAGGTGTCGTCCACGGTTTTTTGTCATAGTCGCCACGCTCGATCCTCCGAGTTGGCGACGCTATATATATATATATATATATATATATATATATATATATATATATATATATATATATATATATATTTCCCTGGAGGTGAGCCAACCAACATTATTATATCAATATCGGCTCTACTACACGTCAAGATCATCAGAAAAATCATCAAAGAAGAAAAGTTCTCAAATTGAAAAGTCTTTTCGGTACAAAGTTAGCACATCAAAAAGATACGCGGACATTTGAGAATTGTTAATTCAGTGATATTTTTAATATAGTTATTTAATTCTATCGTTTATTTATAAACAAATTAATTTACTTGGGTGTAATTTTAATTGCCTAAAATTACTTCATTTAACTTGCAAATGCCTATTAATCTCATTTGAATGCAAAACTAAGTGCAGAGCTAATCTCTTTTTAAATTTACCGTTAGGAGTTAGTTAGCTATATTAAGCCACCCATTCGAGCAATGTTAATTATGTTATACTACGGTGTTTTGTTGAAGTATATTGAGTATTTAGTATTTATTTATAACCGTTTAAATTAACTCTAAGGTAAATTTATAAGTTAAGTTTAATTGTTTAAAATTCCTTCAACTTGCAAATTCCTATTTATCTGATTTAAATGCGAAACTCAGTGCATAGCTAATCTCTTTTTAAATTCACCAGTTTAGAAATCACTTCAACATATTTAACCAACCTTTCGAGCAGTATTATATTACAGTGTTTTTAGGTGAATGATTTTTAGTATTTATTTATAAACCATTTAAATTAACTCTTAGGTAAATTTAATTGCTCAGATAACTTCACTCAAGTAATAAGTTTCTATCTGAATGTAAAACTAAAAGCAGAGCTAATTCCTTTCAAACTCAACAGTTTGTGTGTATAGTCTTAGGGTGTCACCTTTATAAATTTGTTTGAGTCCACTATATTAATTAATGTATTAATGATGTTTTAAAACTAGACTAATTGCCACTGGGTATTGTTATCCTGGTACGGATTATTTATTCATTATGTGTTGTCTAGGATTTTATAGAGTGTTTTTCAATAACGAATCTTTATTTTATTGTTACCCGAAACTGGATAGTTTTTTTTACAATTTAGCCCCTTAAGTTATCTTGGTCTTCTAACCCTATTATTATACATTCCTGGATTTCGTTATATATATATATATATATATATATATATATATATATATATATATATAAGATAACGGGAATGTCATGTCATCTAGTAATTCTTTACTTCTTTTATTTATCTGAATTAAATCTTCGCATCCATTTTAAATAGTGGCCTGAAGAAGCTTAATTGGTTTCCAGCTAAGACCGTAATATGCCTAGAATGTGTAACCAAAAATGTTTTTATAAACAGAAAGCTTAATGCCATATATATATATATATATATATATATATATATATATATATATATATATATATATATATATATAATCCATGCGAAGTAAAAATTCACAGGATAAAAATCCAAAGAAGTTCAACCGGGTTTACAATCTCAACTATTTTTTCCAAATGTGACCTAAGGGATGGATCAGATTTTCATTCTGCCTTATGAGGTATCAGTTTCTGTTGATCGATAACGTCGACATGCTAGTGTCGCAGATTACGTACATGTCTGTATAAACAAAAATAATCATATATATGTGTGTGTGTTCTTTATATTTCAACTTTTCAGTAGACCCTTTACTTTATATCTTAATATCATTTTTTGTCTTACCCCTGGGAACCTGCTGCTTCATCATCATGTGACACTTCCCCTCCACACGCCTTAACGAGTCACGCGATTTCCTTATTCTTCCCTTCATTTATTTATTTTTTCAGAACCATTAACTTAAAACATCCGATAATTAATCTTTTTCTAGTTAAAATAACATCCGAAAACAGAACTAACATAATTCATAGCCTCGATGACGTTTTTGGGTGTGTGTAGTTATATAAAATACACGTACATATACATACATACACACACGCACGCACAAACACATGCATACACATGCACACTCATCAAATTGACAAGGAAATTATGTGTGTTTTTTTAATATTAAAATGCGTCATTTTATCATAAAATCATTGCATATTTAAATATGTAAATGCGCAAATTTCACACCACATTACTCTTCTATTATATTCATTTTGAATAAACGGAAACTCGCGGAAATTTCACGGTTGTTTTTTTTTTTAAATTTAAATTATATTTTTGAAAAACCCAAATACTACGAAATATAAGATTTGTAAATGATAGCTGTGTTATACAGTAACGAGCAGAGCTGTATTATACAGTAACGAGCAGAGCTGTATTATACAGTAACGAGCAGAGCTGTATTATACAGTAACGAGCAGAGCTGTATTATACAGTAACGAGCAGAGCTGTATTATACAGTAACGAGCAGAGCTGTATTATACAGTAACGAGCATAGCTGTATTATACAGTAACGAGCAGAGCTGTATTATACAGTAACGAGCAGAGCTTTATTATACAGTAACGAGCAGAGCTTTATTATACAGTAACGAGCACAGCTGTATTATACAGTAACGAGCAGAGCTGTATTATACAGTAACGAGCAGAGCTGTATTATACAGTAACGAGAAGAGCTTTATTATACAGTAACGAGCAGAGCTGTATTATTCAGTAACGAGCAAGGCTGTATTATACAGTAACGAGCAGAGCTGTATTATACAGTAACGAGCAGAGCTGTATTATACAGTAACGAGCAAGGCTGTATTATACAGTAACGAGCAGAGCTGTATTATACAGTAACGAGCAGAGCTGTATTATACAGTAACGAGCAGAGCTGTATTATACAGTAACGAGCAAGGCTGTATTATACAGTAACGAGCAGAGCTGTATTATACAGTAACGAGCAGAGCTGTATTATACAGTAACGAGCAAGGCTGTATTATACAGTAACGAGCAGAGCTGTATTATACAGTAACGAGCAGAGCTGTATTATACAGTAACGAGCAGAGCTTCTCGGCGTTGTCGGAGGAATTGGTTTGAATTTAATTCTAACACAACAATATCAACAAATAGCACGTCTAAGTCAAAATTAAATAAAACTGTTGCTATGTTAAAGATATCCATTCCAATATTAGGTTTAATAATAAAATGTCAGGCTGGGCTGCCCAAAATAATTATAACATAGTACAGTTTGTGGTTAATTTTGCAATTTAAAACACATCTAAACTATGCGGTGTTTGGTTTTGTCGCATACTAAGGGAAGTAAGTATGTCAAGAATAATCCATAGTATCTTTCTTTGTATTAAATAAATGGCTGTCCTTATAAATTACAGACAAATTTATTGCAGACAAGTTTTATTTTTTAACTAATTTAAAATTATAAAAATAGCTGAGCTGTTTAGTTTTAAATTACTGCAAAAATTCAAAAGAGACACACGCCGTGTAATTCACTTCTATCTGAAGTAAATAACACTCGACTAGTTGATAATAAATGTTTGAATTCACTGTCCTAAGTTCGAGTTAAATCATACTAAAGAATCGAAATCCGTCGCAGTCATATTATAGATAAAATAAAAGGTTTCATTAAGTAGCCGTGCTAGCTAATAATAAGTGTTTGCATTTAATTATAGACAGAAATTAAATGTAGAATAAGAAATTAAAAACGCATCTCAAAAACGAAGTATTAATGGACATAAAATTAAAGCTTTATTACTTACGCAGGAAACAGGTTTGGAACGCAATTTAGATTTTTTTCGTATTTATAACAAACCTAGTTATCTCATTGGCTAATGGACAGACTTGATTACTCAATAAAAATAACAAGTGAATATCGGGGTACTGTTTATTAAATTCAATATCGAGTCGGACATAGAATGACATCGATGAAATTGATTGAAATTTCAATTAAAAAGTTTGAAAAGCACAAACGGATAATTGCCGTATTTGATAAGTCAGAATTAAATATTGATATTGTAGAACAACTACCATCACCTCTACAACAACAACAACAACAACTACTACTATTACTACTATTACTACTATTAGGGCGAGTTTAGATGAATTACATCCATTTGATTTAGCACGTGTGTCTTGACAGACTAAGGTCGTAATAACTAACTAAGGAATAGAGAAGCATACTTATATATATATATATATATATATATATATATATATATATATATATATATATATATATATTATAAATTGCTTTAAATCTAGACAAAAGTTGGGGTGGTAGCTTAATTGTGTATACACCACCATAGGTGAATAATGATACTTTAGTAAATGTTTCGAATTTGTTTTAAAAACACATTTTAATTCAAAAAATTGTTTCTACCAATTCTAAGATACATTATCTTGATAAAAATATGCAAGATATTTTAAAAAGACTTCACCAGTTCATTTTTTACAATCACATACCCCCCCCCCCAAAAAAAAAACAAAAACAAACACAACCGCCAACATTTACAAATTCTGTATTTATCTTATTGGTCTTTCTTTTTCACAAACCTAAGTTAATTCTTTTTAAGTAAAAGTTAAAACTAGTGTATTAAGACATTCAAAAAAAGATAATTTTATTTTCTATCAAAATGTCCGCCACTAATTCTATTACTTATTATTTAAATGCATACAACAAAAAATATATATATATATAACGAACAAGTATTTTATGTAAACTTACTATAAGCTTTCTATTTAATCCTTAGTCTTCTATTTTAAATTTAAAATTTCTTTTTTATGTTTCTTTATTTTTTCACAAACCATTACAAAGCCTTCATCATGCGAATATTATTACGAAACTAGGTAATTAAAACGACATGATAAAGGCTTTGCAATGGTTTGTGAAATAATATCCTGACGTCACTTGCTTTATAATGCATCATTCCTTGCCTAATAGAAGTAGAATGCCTGGACGTCAAGCCGCTTTAAAAAGTGCTAAATTATCATTGTTTATCAGCTGTTCAGAATTGGCCGGGCGGTTAGCGACGTTGGATTTGAGTTGAAAAATACTTAAATCCAGGGTTTCGAATCGCATGACCGGAGTGAATAGTCATATCTCTATTCTAATGAGTTCAGATTTAAAAAAAGGACGAAACGTATACGTACATAGATAATAAACAATAACAAATATTTATATAAATTTTATATAAATATATATATGTATAACCACACTGATGATAGTTTGTAAGCATGTAACATCTCTGCTGATAATAATTAATAAAACAAAAATTAATTATTAAAGCCTATTTAAAGGACGAACACTAATCAATAATGCAAAGTTATCTCCCTTGAAGATAGAACACCCTTTAAAGCTTACTATGCCCATAAAAGATAAATAGGATTTATTTCTCTTTCTTTTTTATACCGTTGTCAAGCGGGCCGCATAGATAAAAGCATTGCATCGTGACGTCCAATGGTGATTTGGACCCGGGGGTTTGATCATGCGATCAGTGGAACTGTTGTATACTGCCACGCAACATGATTGTGGATACTAAAAATGATATTTATAAAAAAGTGATTGTATATAATTTAAAAATTAAATATTCATAAACAAGCTCTTATTTCGTCATTTAAAGACTCATCAGTGTAGCTATAAAACTGATCTGCCGACCGCATGGATTGAACCTTAGAGTTTAGGACTGCTAGCCGAACATCCATATCCATGCGCCCAACCGACCAGCTGCGCGATGAGAGGTGTAAATACTGCATTTATCAGTACTGTTCAATTATTTATACGAGAATTCAACTAAAGAAGGGAACCTTTGCAATACTGCTTCAAGCTAAACAATCAATTATTCCCAAAGAGAGTTACCTCCCCCTTTAAAGAGAACCAATAATTATAATTTAATAATCAAATATTTTATACCCACAGACCAGCGCTTGTTTCGTATTTTAAAGACTCATCTGTGTGGCTATACAACTGAGGCATCGGACGCATCTATTTCTTTATAAAAGAGGCCCATCTCTACGAGATTGCAATGCTCCGTTATGGGCACGCAAATTGCTTAGTAGACCAGATTTACTTTTACAATTAGGGACTAACGTCAGACCTTAAAGGACAATGCATCACTGAAGAAGTGCATGCGAGACGAAGGTTTATAATGAACCAAGGGTTGCTCAATCGTCAACCGCTCCTTTTACTGGGCTGACGCTGCTTATACAATGCTCATGATGGAAGGATACCTTTTAGGGGGATATTTGTATTCTTTGATTTCTCGAATAAAGACGTTTTCGTAGTAGTAGTAGTAGTAGTAGTAGTAGTAGTAGTAGTAGTAGTAGCAGTAGTAGTAGCAGTAGTAGTAGTAGTAGTAGTAGTAGTAGTACGTTAGGAATTGAATACGAAAAACTTTTCGCATTAAATTACAAATCTCATTTAATCCGGCCGTTTGGTCACATATAAACACGATTGAAATTGTTTATCATAGGGAAATTAATTAAATTCATGCAGACGTTGTCAAATATTTTTCTCGGACAAGAAAAGCAAAAAAAAAAATATTTTGTTTTGTCCGCGTCTTATCATGTCGGAATGTTATCTAAAGGAATGTCTATCAACAATTATTTCAAAAACAACAGGCAGAAAATTAAAACGGGCACAGCCGGAACACCGAGGTTATGTCGAAACCAGACGATAACAACAAGAAAATTAGAAAGAAAAAGAAAAGCGCGCCGTAGACCTGTGGCGCCATCTACATATATTATTAACGCTTATTAAAATGTATGAAGTCATATGATTCGCACAAAAATACAACCACTATTTACCCGTTTCTCTCTGCAGCAAGGTTTAGCATAAAGTCAATTTAACGTCGGGGGGGGGGGGGATACCCAAACTCCCCCCCGAGGGAGCACTATGGAAGGGTACAAAATAGCCGAGAACGGACTCCCAGGCTACCGAAAATAAACTAAAACCCCTTCTTAAATGTGGTAATGCCTGGGAGGGTACATGACCCTATTTATTTGCTTTCAACTTCTGCAAAATCTGGCACAAGATCGGAATGTGATGCAAACCACTTCCCACGAGTTGGAACTCTGGTCGGGTACAATAAAATACCCAAGAACGAACCCATCGGCATTCTACGGTAGAGGCGCGTCAAGCGACTAGAAATAACTCCCCCGAAGGAGGAGGTAATGTCTGTGAGAGTGCCTGAGTCGGACCTAGGACCTCATCACGACAAAGACGGGTTTGATGCTTCAAGACAGACCCTGGGTTGCCATAATGATGCACTGTAGGATTTCTGAGCATACCTCTTATGCGCAATGTGACACGAGGTCTTTTTATGAGGGTATAGCTAGCACTCTGGCTGGGTGCAAAAAATAGCGGAAAACGAAATTGTCAACATTTCCTGGTAGGAATGCCTCAGGCGACTGGGAATTGACTAACCTACCTTTCGAAAAAGGAGAAGATAATGTCTGGAAATGTGTACATACTAGGACCGAGCCCCTAGGTTGTTAGAATGATACCAAAGCGAACCTCGGTCTGAACCAGAAGACACCCAATACAAATCGTAGAGAATAAGATTACGCATTGCCCACCTCTCCACACATCTCGTAAGTAAACAAATTAACACTAAGAAGTCAAAATAAGTATATCTGGTTACAGTGTGTATCAACGTTGTTTTCGGATAAAGACAAAAAACTCTCATTACAATGCATTTCATTGTGATTTATTCGAAAACAGATTAAATCCAGGATTGTCTTTTTTTCGTCCTTTTTCTACTGATAAGAAGAAGCGTAGCTTAAAAAAAATGTCCCCTAAAAATGTATTATTTTGAAGCAAGAATCTCTTATGTTCATGGGAAAGTTATTTTCTGCCATGTTTTTAGTCGACATTTGATTCGGAATTATTATTTATTAGTAAGGTTACCCGGCGTTGCTCGTTTATTCTATAAAACGTAAGTAAAATCAAGAGTATCGCCTTCATCGTGGCCGCAACGTTTGAGGTCGGAAGTTGCGAACGGGTGTTGCTCCAGAAAAAGGTCCCCAATTATTTAAGGCTGCATAGCTTTTGACAGAAATTTTTATTATTTTAAGAATTTATATAAAACAGATTGATTTTATTATTTGTTATTATTTGTTGGTTAATTTGTAATATAATTATATCTGGTCAATAATTACTAATTAAACTATATAAAAAAAAAATTTCAAAAATAAAAATATATTCCAATTATAATTTTTTTTTTCAAAATCATAAATTTAAAAATAATGTTTGATTATTAACAAATAATAAAATCAAACTGGTTTTTATAATCCCAATTATAAAAAAAAAACAGTTTGATTTTATTACACGTTAATAATTAAACAGATTGTTGAAAACAAATTATTATTTGCCAAAAAAAAAAAAAATCTTGCTTAAAATTTAATCGGGGAAGTTTTTGTATGAATTGGCACCGATTCGACGTTTCCGATTTCAAACGCGGTGACCATGATCAAGCGGTATTTCCTAGCTTACCAAAACGTGATACTATTAAGGTAATCAAAAGTTATCTTATTGACCCTCTCGAGAAATACCGTTTTCTTTTGTTTATTAGCAGATTTTTACCATAATACTTGACCTTTGCTTATACGCTTTTAAAAAGCTACATATTAATTTCTATCAATTTTAAGGCTTCAAAATCACTTTCAAATGTCGAAGTCGATGGCATAAACATGTCGGCCATTTTATTTTCATTATGTACACTCTACACACCCAAGGTGTTTGAAAAATCGATAGCATAACTTCGAAGTTATGTTCTATAGGTGTAAATAAACATTCATATAAACATAGGTCCGGAAAAACTTTGTTTTCGAGTTACAGTCAATTAAAGCAAATACTGATACATATCTTTATTATAATCATCTGACACGTACAATCTTTAGGGTATCAGAAATGATGATAATAATTTATATATGAATTACTGAAATAATTTTATGATCTTATATGATATTTTAGTAATATATCTGGATAAACATATTTCCGTCATTTTTAGCGGAGAGTGCGCACTAGAATACATACCGGTTTTATCTGGTTTGAACCGATAGTGGTTATCTCCCCCTGATATTAGCACCGCCTAAACCGCTATCGTTACCTCTTTTTTAGTTGGATACTTACGGAGAATAAAACTTCCATCTATAATTTAAATACCGAGTGGTTTTATTTGACCAATAAAAGAACTCCTACTTTGAAATACACTGTGAGAAGCCTAGCTTTGAGTAAATGTAAATGACTTCACTACATCCCGGACAGTGCCGGGTAGGAAAATTAATATATATATATATATATATGTATGTGTGTGTGTGTGTATATATATATATGTATATATATATATATGTATATATGTATGTATATATATTTGTATATATATGTATATGTATATATATGTATATATATATGTATATATATATGTATATTTATATGTATATATATATATGTATGTATATGTATATATATATGTATATATATGTATATATATATGTATATATATATGTATGTATATGTATATATATATATATGTATATATATGTATATATATATGTATATATATATGTATGTATATGTATATATATATATATATGTATATATATATGTATATATATGTATATATATGTATATATATATGTATATATGTATATATGTATATATATATATATATATATATATATATATATATATATTTATATATATATATCATTTCAGTTGTATTTCTGTTAATAGATATTTAGATATTGGATAAACAATCCTATGAATCTTACTGTGTTTATACGAGGCCTGTCTAAAAAGTATTCAGTCTTCTTTTGGAATGGTGTTCATCTCCGCCGTCGTGTTAGATTCAGCAGGTGTTTAGAGAAGATGCGATGGGTGTAACACAAATTAAGGAGTGGTTCAACTGATTCAAAAATGGCCGCACATCAGCGGAGAGTAACCAGCATTCTGGCAGGTCCCAAACTGCTCGGAGTGCAGCTGTTGTTGAGAGGGTGCGAAAAAAGAGAGAATGCGGAACGCGACGGCGGAGATGAACACCATTCCAAAAGAAGACTCCCAGAGGTGTTTCCGGTAGTGGATGGATCGGTGGGCTAAGTGTGTGCAAGCACAAGGGGCCTACTTTGAAAGGTATTAGGGTCCCAAACCCGTCACGTATTTGAAATATTTTTTCGGGCCTAAGGTCTGATACGTTTTTATAATAGTTTTTGATTGGAGCGGTATATATTACATACATTTTTATTGATACAAAGATTTCTGGTTACATATATGCATGTATATTTCAGCCTAAATCTAAGACAGGCTAATATTCTGTCAGGCTAGAAAAGGGAGAAGAGGGGAGTGGATTCAAAGGAAATTATATTTCCAAGTAGGTGACGTCATGTGAGTAGAAATTCAGCAGCTTTCTGTCGAAATTAATTGAAAATAAAAAATAATTTTATAGAAGCCAAATGACTATATGATAATTACGTTGTACGAAAGACTTTTTTTGTGCTTACAAAAAAACTACATTAATGTATATACCCTCTTCCCCCGTTGTCTTTCTCGCTTATGTTTCGTTTGAAAGAAAGAAATCACCAAAAAACTTGTCATAAATAAAGAAAAAGTGCTCTTTGTCAAGACATGGTGTCACATGTCGATCGCAAAACTATATGAATTGCATTGCGAATTGCTGTTTCACTCACCCCAACGATTAACCCTAACCCTAACCCCCAACGATTAACCCTAACCCCCAACGATTAACCCTAACCCTAACCCCCAACGATTAACCCTAACCCCCAACGATTAACCCTAACCCTAACCCCCAACGATTAACCCTAACCCTAACCCCCAACGATTAACCCTAACCCTAACCCCCAACGATTAACCCTAACCCTAACCCCCAACGATTAACCCTAACCCTAACCCCCAACGATTAACCCTAACCCTAACCCCCAACGATTAACCCTAACCCTAACCCTAACCCCCAACGATTAACCCTAACCCCCAACGATTAACCCTAACCCTAACCCCCAACGATTAACCCTAACCCTAACCCCCAACGATTAACCCTAACCCTAACCCCCAACGATTAACCCTAACCCCCAACGATTAACCCTAACCCTAACCCCCAACGATTAACCCTAACCTTAACCCCCAACGATAAATGGTTGTTTGCAAACTAAAAAAGGTTGTTATTTTTAAAGTCTTTTTTTCTTTGATAAGATTAGACCACTTTTTATTACTTTACACATTTGATAAAAAGATGTAACTCTTCCCCAAACACAATTTGCTATCTTACTGGACACTATGTTCATAGGTACTTTGAAAACAAATAAAAAAAGATTGATTTTTTACGTTCAACATTCATTTTCACTCTGATATTTTGGCCTGACAAAGCTTTTGCCTGTCTTAAGTTGTAGCGGAAACATACATACACATATGTAGATAGAAATGTTTGTATAATTAAACATTTATGCTTATCAAATACATAAATATTTCATTCAAAAATGCTAGGAGAAAGGCACTCTGCCTCTTCGACAACACAAAAATAAAATCTACAAACATCGTCTGTTTGACTCCAGGCACATCTCTCTACCTACTAACTCGCAGAACAATAATCTTCATATCGCCTTATCCAAATATGGCTTCCCAACCATACTTCCACCTTATTCATAATTAAATGCATTTTCAACAAGGATAAAAACATTAGTATTATCCTAACCACACGGGCAATACTTTACACAATCCCTTACAACTGATTTAGTAACGTATAACGAGTTTACAAGCACTACAAATCCATAAAATTAGGTGATACTAAAACGCTTTCGTTTCAAACATGTTGAATCTCAACACAATCTAAATTCCACACATCTTCGATAATCAAACATGAACATGATCAAAACTAAGACGGTTTATAAACGCTAGTCTCAACGATCAAAGACTTGTTGTTTTAATCTCACTGGGCGTAGTGAAGTATATTATATGGTTTAGCAATATAATAATTTCTATATTAAATAAAACTCTATTTTTTCAAATTTTTTTCTATTTATATACACTTACACATCCTTTATGTTCCCAAACTCCTTTTTCTTCACTACTTGTTACTCCGCTCAACTATTTCTTCCCCATTACTGCTTAAACACTCTTATTTCTTTTTCAAGAATAGTCTTCCACAACTTAGCACCTCATAAGCTACCTTACTCCCACCATAACATTCTTCTTTACTTTCTTTTCCCCTACCTTCTAATACGCACTTCCTTATTTACATATCTATGCACTACCAAAATACTGGCAGTAAATAATCAGCTTTAAATACACATTCAACGTCGTCCTACAGTCAACACAACCCTCCTACTCTAACCCACTTCCTTTACCTTACCAACGTGTTTCTCAATATTAACTTGATTCTGATTAAAAAAATGTTTTCTTGACAAAGTTTCGTAAATGAAACGAAATATTGTAATCGAAATCAGTGTGAATTGTAGTATGTCTTTATGTAGTTTCCTGATTCAATTTTATAGCCGTATATATATATATATATATATATATATATATTTATCTACCTATCCATCTCTTTTTTGTTTCATTTTACTTCAGTCGAAGTTCACAGAAATCAAAGGGCTCCGTCCTGGGGGCTAACACTTTATCTCTATATGAGATACATAGATATTCCAATGTTCCATTAAAGTTCTTCTTTTACCTGTCAAACGTAAAGTTGGTGAAAAACATTAATTTTCTACTCCCCAATTGACCAATTAACTATGTTATAGTACACCTTTCTTGTGATCTCTTGATATTACCGGATTCCAGGACAAGAATTCATCTGGTCTGGTGGAGTATCAAGCTCAGTGCTGTTACTTCAGGTAACATTACTTGGAGTAAGTGCACTATTTCTCCTATTGGTCAGTGTATAGTCGTGTTGACAGGATTTTATTTGGGCTTCGAATATTTTGTTATTTTGAATATTTTGTCAGGGTTTACTTGTAGGGTGAAGTATCCTCATGTCAGGTTATCCCGATAAACACTTGTACAGAGAGACCGAATACACTCGAGGATGGTGTCTAGTAGCTAATTAAAACCCTTCTAGTTCTCTCTCTCTCTCTCTCTCTCTATATATATATATATATACATATATATATATATATATATATATATACATATATGTGTGTGTGTGTGTGTGTGTGCGCGCGTGTGTGTGTGCATGCGTGTGTGTATGTGTGTGCAAGTGTATGTGTTAATATATTTTGAATTTTTATCATAACCGTAATATATTTAAAATCATCATGACAAACATCGTCATATATTTATTATCATCACACGTATCACCATCAACATTCTGAAAGCGACCGTGAGAAAATTAACAGCAGACCCCGATGTGTCACGATAACAAAGAGTGTATAGACCTACCATTCACATAGCACACACACACACACACACACACACACACACACACACACACATATATATATATATATATATATATATATATATATTGCCCAAATTTCAGTTTCTTTGGAGTATGGAATAGGTTTTAGGTCGCACAATATGGCCATAAACTCCCATTTAAAAATTAAAATATTTCAGATTTTCATTAAATTTGATCTGTAGAAATTATACACCAATCAAACAAGATTCCTCGAATTTTAATTTCTTCATAAGATTAAACCTTAAATCTCAGATATTTTCTATAATCATAATCATGTAATGAATTTCGATGAAAATTGAAATTAACACTTAACATATTTATGAAGATAAGAGGATCTATACAAATTAGATTGTGGAAATTGGGCAGACTTTTAAATATTTTGCTTACTGCTCTGAAAATTAGGGACACCGAACATACCAAATTCTGTAACTGTATTTTACCCCGAAAAAACAACGACTTGACGTTTGCTGAAGCGTTTTTAAACTTCTAACAGAATTATTTAGCCATAAAAGTTTTCTGTTCCACAAAAGGTGGAAGTCCATGAAATTAATCACAAAAGACAGCGAAGACTACTTGACTTTCGCGTCAATCGTTAATAAACACTGTGACGATTTCAAACTAGCATAGCTTGGTGCGAATATTTTTAAATGCCTAATATTCGTGCAAGGACTTGTATCAGCCAAAGACCTAGACATCAGATTTAGAGTCTTAATCAAGTTAGAAAGTGAGCCAAATTTTTCATCACAGAAATTAGCCAACGACTTCCAGAGATTTGTAAGTGTTAAACAAGATTCTAGAGATATTGAAGAGTCTGGCATTGCTCACATAAGAAAGATACGTCACTAATCATATTTCTAACTCTCCTTCAAAAAAAACTCAAACCAAAAAGAGAGATTATTTTCACGCTCCTACAAAAACAAGCCACACTAATAAAAAATAGAAAAGATTACCTTGTTTCCTTTGTGGATCCCATCATTGAGTTATGGATGTATTATACTGTTTTAAAAACTGTCTAACGAATAAAGGAAATAAAACTCGAGTTAAATCCACGAAAACAAACGAACAAGATGGCATAAATATAAGAAAGTGCGTACAGATTAAAATCCTTGATGAAAATGTCAAGTTAGAACTAGACTCATCACGTATCGATAATCAACCTGCATGAAAAGGTTGGATAAACCAAAAAAAAAAAAGAGAAAAAAAAAAATAGGCAGAACAGTGATAAGCGACAAAATTAAATTAGAGGGTGAAATTATTACCAACGTTATTTAAAACGGAACTACCAAAAAACTTGTAAAATGTTTGTATTAAAAAAAAACACCAACAATGTATTTATCACAGACTGGAGGCAACAATTCAATCTATGGAATTTACCAATGAACACGTTTTGCCAGACAATAGAAAATCTGACGACCGCGTCAGAAAAACTAAAAAAGGAATTGAAAAAAAAATTCCCGGTTTGGCGGTTTAGGTCGATATAAAAAGATGTCAGAAAAATTTGAACTAAAAGAAAACATTCAACCTGTATTTGAAAGAAAACTGGAATATGCTTTTCGCCCTTTCAGAAAAAATAAACGATTTTTTCAATAGAACTAAATGTAAAACTCAAGAACTACCATTACCCACTTCCAAGTCCGAGAAGAAGTTTTTACAAAACTAAATGAAGGCAAATTCTCCTAAAATATCGATCTTTTAATTCATAGTAAACATATGGAAAAACACTGGGAACATGTTCACAAAGTGTTTTCACAAATCCAGGACTATGGCTTAAAAATAAAAGAATTGGAAATATGATTTACATAATCCAAGGCCCTCAGTTCTTTAATAAGAGACACCTAAATCAAACTAGGAAATGGCTTTGGGATGACACTGACACGACTCCCAGAAAGAAGAAGTTATGGATACCATATACGACACTTTCGACATATAGTTACCTCAAGCAGGACCGGAACAGCGACAATCGAAATGGAAATGGAAGTGTCCGGATCTGAGTGTTATCAATCCAAAAAGGAATCTTCGGAGGTAATGCTTCAGAGGGGAGTGTTATGGTACCGTACCTTAAGGACTACATGAACTGTTCCGTTACACTATAAATACCGGGAGCACATGTCTCTCGGTGTTGAAACTAACCCAGTCTAATACTGGCTGTCAGACAGACGTCCAGCCACTATCGTCATATGCTGTATTTATACTTTCTTTAATATACTTTGTTTCACTTAATCCCGAGATCGTGTCTTTTTTTTCAGACCTCTTACAAGTCCGCAACATTTACTATAATAGGTGTGTTTGTGTGTGTGTGCGTGCGCGTGTAATGACCCCGTCATTTATGAATCGCTTTTTATATCGAAGAACAATGGTGCCCCACATAATCTCGCCGTAGCCGTACGTAACGCGAGATCACGTCGCTGTCATTTGGGTCATAGTTTTTTGGACGTCTAAACAACGGCCTCGTTTGTCCTCTGTTTACTTTTTTCTTACATTGTGTTAAGAAAAGATTTACTGAACTATTGCAGTGTCATTTTATTCTTGTTTCTCTCCCTTTGTGCTACAAAATAAAATCGCTTTAGAACCGTTCTTACGTTGCGTACACATTACTCGCAATGTTCACAAGCAAAAACGTAGCAAAAGTATGGCTTCACTTCGATCAATAAAGTGTAGCTGAAGCTTGTTCAACACATCACTCAAGAAGTCCCGGGCCTAACTAATGAAACAACAACTTTTAGACAAAATTCGACTTTATTCATCAACAAAGCTCTGGATTATCAACACGTTGTTCTTTTTGATCGACTGTGAGCAAACGCGGCACCCATTTTGAACACAGCGTTCTGATTGACAGATTTCATGCAAAATGGTAAATACACTGTTTTATAATATATTCAACTCCTCTGCTATCTCAAGCAACTTATAGATTTTTAGGTCACCTCACTTGACTTTACTTAAAGGATCTTCAGGTCAGACTAAATTTTCTATCTGTTTCGTCGATCTGAGGGGACCACCATCGCAAGCATTCCCTACTTTTTTGGTTTATTACGAATCGCCCTCACCAAGGAATTCCGACGAGGCCGATTATAGCAGATTTTTCATCCGTCAATCGTGCTCCCGTTTGAAGGAGCTAGATTGCTCTTATGGTACCTTACCTATACGGACTATTCGGACTCTTCCGTTCTCAATAAATACTGGAAGTATCTGCTTCATAAGTTTAAGTCAATCCCCGCCTGGCAGAAACTGGGTCATTTCGGCGGCCTATTCCCTGTCGGGCTGAGGTATTTATCTTGGGTAATCCCAGGAGGTGCACCCTCCCATGCCTTGCCTCCCCTCTTTGGGGTGGAGTAAGTTTATTGCTTACTGCCTGAGGCGCCCTGACCGGGGAATGACGAAAGGGCTGCCTAAGCTTGTTTTTTATAAGCTAGAGTGCCCCTTCTTCAGAGGCGCTGGCTTGGCGACCCCCACCTTGCTGCCTTGTGCCACAAATTCCTGCGGTGGGGGAAAATTAAATACCTGAAGGCTGCCCAGGGATTTTTTATAGGCCAGAGTGCTCCTTCTTTCAGGGCGCTGGCTTGACTCTTCCCCATCTTCCCGTCTTGTGCAACATATTCCTGCAGTGGGAATGGAATTAAATACCTGAGTCAACCCTAGTCTACACTGACAGTCATGACTGACGTACCACTTCTCTTGTTTCTCTGTTGTATTCTATTTTCTCCAACATACTTATGTTACCTAAACCCCGTGTTTGTGTTTTCATTCTGGTCCTAAAAAGGGTCCCAGCAATTACTCACTATAAACTGACCTCGTTTCAAACGTTTCCGCAATGATGGGTCGGTCAATACGCTTACCAGAGATAGAAAGAGAGAATAAAATTCACCAGAGACAGAAAAAGAGAATGAAATTTACCAGACATAGAAAGAGAGAATGAACTTTACCAGAGATAGAAAGAGAGAATGAAATTTACCAGAGACAGAAAAACTGAATGAAATTTACCAGACATAGTAAAAGAGAGAATGAACTTTTACCCGAGCTAGAAAGAGAAAATTAAATTTAAAAGAGATAAAAAAGAGAATGAACTTTATCAGACACAGAAAGAGAGAATGAAATTTACCAGAGATAGAAAGAGAGAATGAAATTTACCAGAGATAGAAAGAGAGAATAACATTTACTCGAAATAGAAAGAGAGAATAAAATTTACCAGAAATAGAAAGAGAGAATAAAATTTACCAGAAATATAAAAAAAGAATGAAATTTACCAGAGATAGAAAGAGAGCATGAAATTTATCAGAAATAGAAAGAGAGCATGAAATTTACCAGAGATAGAAAGAGAGAATGAAATTTACCAGAGATAGAAAGAGAGCATGAAATTTACCAGAGATAGAAAGAGAGCATGAAATTTACGTCGTTAGTTTTTATTTCGTCACCCGCTATGTGGACCCACATTCAGAATCCCCCCCTCTAAGCGGACTTTATAATCTCTAAATATCCGAATATATCGATTCATTGTTCTAACTTACTTACATACACGTCACTAATAATATTCTATTTCTATTCTTTTAATGTTTATCAAATGTTAATTATCACACTCACATTCTGTGAGCGATATTTCTGACAAAGGGGGGAGAATTGCTGTTTTCTGGGTCGGAAATTATCCATCTATCACTTATGGTTGGCTAATTTTTTAAAAAAGCTTGAAGTAGTATTTGTTTTAGTTTTAAGCTCCTTACATTAAGTGGCTTAATGCCTTGTCTGGAGCGATTTCTATTAAAAAAAAACAAAAAAAAAACACTATCACCAAAAAAAGAATAAACCATTCTCATATGTATCAAGCTGCCGGATTAGACTAATATTCTCATCCGTGTTCGCCACAGATACAAGAATTAAATACATTTCAATAATGTTCTGGGAGGTGACGGTGGCTAAGTGGTTAACGACACGGACTGACAACCTGGGTGTGCCAAGTTCGAATCCAGTTCGTTCCACAGAAACACTTTCACTAGGATGTTGGCAACCTTCACGTTGTCCCTCCTGTAAGAAAGGATTCTAACAAGCAAGATATCAGGGAAACCAATGCCAACAGCAGCTCAGGTAATTCATACGAAATGAATGAATAATATTCTAATATACAATCAAGTTAGAGTGGAAACAAATTTGTTTTTTATGTTTCGTATTTTTTTAGATGACGATTGATAAATCGTATAATTTAGATTATTCGAACTACTATTCTCATCATGTTTGTTATTTTCACAACGTTTCGGCCGATGTAACGTCCGACCTTCTTCATGAGAATCTTCTCGAACTTGGGAATTATTATGTCCAACTTGAAAATCTTCATGTCGAACTCGGGAATCTATGCAAAATTTCCAACTGAACTATTTATTTAATCCACGGGGTAGATTGTTCTCGTTCCGTCAGCTATGACCCAGTAAAAATGTTAATTAATTATGACGTTATTCTTAGTTCTTTTAGCCTGTTATAAGGATTGAACCTTCAACCTCCATAAAAATGTCACTTAGAACGGATTGTTAATCAACGCCTTTATCCGTTGCGCCAAATGCATCCAAATAATACAAGTTGTTTTCATTTACGATTTTCAAATTGTCTTACCTTTTGAAAACGTACAGGAAAGGGAGTCATTTTGATGATTACTCGAGGACTTCGACAAGAGAAGATAACTTGTGATAGATTTTTAAAAAGATCATCACTAATTAGTTTTTTTTTTCTCATGGAACGTACTTGACGATAATTAAGAAAAAAACGTGTCATTTATTAACCCTTAAACTAACCCTTATTCCGAGTAGTGATCGGAAATACCTGTTGCCCATTGGGCCAAATTTCATGCATTTTACATTAATGTATACATGACATATTTAGAAATGTACATTAGACACTCCCGGGCGAAAAAAGCAGAACTGAGCCTTGCTAATTTTTCAATGATTCAAAGTCTTAGTATTTAATATAAAATTTGAGCTAAGAAGAAAAATGAGATTTTGGATGGAATTACGAAAACTAGAATTGGAGAGATGAGAAAGAGAGGTTGATTTCGAAGAGTTATTTGGTCGGATGAATCGCGGTTTTCTTTTGTGGGTGATGCTCCCGAACGGTGTCGTCGCAGATTAGGTGAGAGATTCAGGATTTATTATCTTCAAACAACAGTTAAGCATGAAAATGGAAGAATTATGTTTTGGGGTGAATTTTCATCACTTGGTATTGGAGAGTTAATTCTATGTGATACGAGCACCAACACCAAAGAATTTTAGAAAACGGATTATTTCCGAAAGTTCCAAAGTTGTTTCCTTCCTGTTACCGGGAAAATGTCTTGTTTCAACTCACACTGTAAAATTAACCAAAAAGTGGTTGAATTATAACTCTTTTCAGACGATGTTTTGGCCTGGACAAAGTCTTGATCTTAACTAAATGGAGAACTTGTGGAAGACAATTAAAAGAAAATTGGCTGGTAGAGAATTTCAAAACAAAAAATCACTTTGTGAGGTAGTAAAAGAAGAATGGGAAATACCACCCTGACATAATGCAATGAGCTGATAGATTGCAATAATGCAATAACTAATACATAGATTGCAATAATGCAATAGCTAATACATAGATTGCAATAATGCAATAACTAATACATAGATTGCAATAATGCAATAACTAATACATAGATTGCAATAATGCAATAACTAATACATAGATTGCAATAATGCAATAGCTAATACATAGATTGCAATAATGCAATAACTAATACATAGATTGCAATAATGCAATAACTAATACATAGATTGCAATAATGCAATAACTAATACATAGATTGCAATAATGCAATAGCTAATACATAGATTGCAATAATGCAATAACTAATACATAGATTGCAATAATGCAATAGCTAATACATAGATTGCAATAATGCAATAGCTAATACATAGATTGCAATAATGCAATAACTAATACATAGATTGCAATAATGCAATAACTAATACATAGATTGCAATAATGCAATAACTAATACATAGATTGCAATAATGCAATAGCTAATACATAGATTGCAATAATGCAATAACTAATACATAGATTGCAATAATGCAATAACTAATACATAGATTGCAATAATGCAATAACTAATACATAGATTGCAATAATGCAATAGCTAATACATAGATTGCAATAATGCAATAGCTAATACATAGATTGCAATAATGCAATAACTAATACATAGATTGCAATAATGCAATAACTAATACATAGATTGCAATAATGCAATAGCTAATACATAGATTGCAATAATGCAATAGCTAATACATAGATTGCAATAATGCAATAGCTAATACATAGATTGCAATAATGCAATAACTAATACATAGATTGCAATAATGCAATAGCTAATACATAGATTGCAATAATGCAATAACTAATACATAGATTGCAATAATGCAATAACTAATACATAGATTGCAATAATGCAATAACTAATACATAGATTGCAATAATGCAATAACTAATACATAGATTGCAATAATGCAATAGCTAATACATAGATTGCAATAATGCAATAACTAATACATAGATTGCAATAATGCAATAGCTAATACATAGATTGCAATAATGCAATAGCTAATACATAGATTGCAATAATGCAATAACTAATACATAGATTGCAATAATGCAATAACTAATACATAGATTGCAATAATGCAATAGCTAATACATAGATTGCAATAATGCAATAGCTAATACATAGATTGCAATAATGCAATAGCTAATACATAGATTGCAATAATGCAATAACTAATACATAGATTGCAATAATGCAATAACTAATACATAGATTGCAATAATGCAATAACTAATACATAGATTGCAATAATGCAATAACTAATACATAGATTGCAATAATGCAATAACTAATACATAGATTGCAATAATGCAATAGCTAATACATAGATTGCAATAATGCAATAACTAATACATAGATTGCAATAATGCAATAACTAATACATAGATTGCAATAATGCAATAGCTAATACATAGATTGCAATAATGCAATAACTAATACATAGATTGCAATAATGCAATAACTAATACATAGATTGCAATAATGCAATAACTAATACATAGATTGCAATAATGCAATAACTAATACATAGATTGCAATAATGCAATAACTAATACATAGATTGCAATAATGCAATAGCTAATACATAGATTGCAATAATGCAATAACTAATACATAGATTGCAATAATGCAATAACTAATACATAGATTGCAATAATGCAATAACTAATACATAGATTGCAATAATGCAATAACTAATACATAGATTGCAATAATGCAATAACTAATACATAGATTGCAATAATGCAACAGCTAATACATAGATTGCAATAATGCAATAACTAATAGCCTTATGAAAAAACTATCCAGTATTAGTTAAATGCCAATTTGCTAATTAGCGTTTGTCTAAATTTTTCTCAAAATAAATATTCAAAATTATTCAAGTTCAATGTTTTTTGCTCCTTTGTTTCAAAATGTATAACAAAAAATAGACAAGCTCTTTTTTAAGTCCGGGGTGTATTTAAGTACTATATGACACTTAGTACAATACTCCCACGGTTTATCTCGTCATTTAAATTACAGCTTTTGACAATTTCAAATACTTCGATATATAAGAATTTTAGATAGTAGTTTATTTTTTTATAATAAAAGTACAAGTAAAAATGTCTATTTGTAACCGTATTTTTAAATTAAAATATTCTACTTAATAATACAAAATCCGTTCAATTTGTAGAGTTGTGGTCAATGGTAGTTTTGACACATGTTTTTTCCACCAATTTTGATTAATAATTTATTAAGCCGAAATTTTTCTAATTGGAAAAAATCAGTTGCCGCCTACCTCTTGCTTACATCTAATAAATACAGTTATCCTGTCGGATTTTCAGAGTCAAACCCAAATAACATTTAAGATGACAAATCAATGGTTGCTTATGACTAACCAGTTTTCATTTGTCATTGTTGTACTGTGTAATTGGGAATACGGCCTAATACCGTTGACACACCGATTCCTGTTAGATCACCAAAGTTAAGCGACGTCGAGCCTGGTCAGTACTAAATGGGTGACCATTTGAGAATACCAGGCGTTGTATGCGCTCTCCGCTTATCTCGGCATTGTTTCCAGTTGCCCTGGACTTCTCTTTGCCACTGGAATCAAGCAGTGCCGACTCAGAATATGCGCAGTTTGGGATTGTGCCACCCTTGCTGCACAATTACACGCGCAGCCACCCTTACAAGGGGGTATTCATTGTCTCTCGACTAAACGGAAGCCATTAAGCACGTACTTAGCTACAATTCAAATTTTTAACTTTCTAATTTCATCCCAGACGACTGCTAATATGAAACAATTTTAATTAATCACCTAAAAATAAAAATCAGCAATGGAGATAACGTATTTGAAATTGAGTTGTCTACCTTAAGTTTTAAAATAAGCAAACAAATTCTTAATAAAAACTAAAATGACTTCACTGCATCCCAGGTAACGCCGGATAGATAGAGCTGGTGTGCAAATACATCTATGTTAATAATACTAATGGGTCGAGTTTGGATAAGTTACGTCCCTTTGATTTAGATCATGCGTAATGACAGTGTTACGGTTGTGTTAACTAATCAAGAAAGGCACTAGTATATAGATGACCATTTGAGTTTACATAGGATATATTTTAGACTCTTATTTGACTGTATTTAGCATTTAAAATCTTTGGTGATTTTTCTATTTAATTTTTCTTTCTTCCCTTTTTTGCGACGAAGGTATTTTTTAATTTCTTTATTCGATGAGCTGATCAAACGATAATGACAACATGAATAACTAAACGAGTTCCGGTATTTTACGTGACCCAGGCGGTCAAGTAAATAACATAATATAAAAAAGGAGTGTAGATGTATCAGATCGCTACCTGACAGGATATGATACATGCTCGAAGGAAATTCTGCCGCTGCGCTGCACGGAGGGAGTGACGGTCATATAGTACACAAACGCGGATTGCACGGATTATAATTTGGGAGATAAGTATAAATTTACATGTTTGCACATCTACGTAATCAGCAGCACCCCCCCCCCCCCCACTGCGGCAAGGTTTCATAGAAAGTCAGTTTAACGTGTGTGGGTGTGTGAGTGTTGGTTTGTGTGTGTGTGTGTGTGTGAGAGGGGGGATTAGCCCCTCCCTCAAAGGGGGCACTCTGGTAACTTATAAAAATAGATGAGAACAGACTCGTAGGCATTCTCTAAGGATGAGGTAATGCCTGGAATACTGGCTTTCTAAGATTAAACCTAACAATACCTCATTTCAGAAGGTGACAAGGTTTGTCCCCTGTTCTAGAACGACACGTCACGTGATGAAAAATGGTGAAACATGTACGCATTCGCAACTGGTCTTTACTCAACATTTTTCTTGGCCTTTTGGCTAAGATCAAAGTCTAGTATCTGTTCCGATGGATACTGCACCCCATAGACTGGTATTGTCTTGGCCTTCGGGGCTTGATTTACGCCGGTCTATGGGTCTGCCCTGTGCAGTTCTAGGAGGTCCACCCTCTCAGGCGTTGCCTCCCCTCTTTAGGGAGGATTAAGTTTATTGCTTACTGCCTGAGGTGCCCCTACCGGGGAATGCCGACGGGGCTGCCCAGGCAATTTTTAAACCCCACTTTCCCGACCCGACCTTGGGTCACATCTTACTTGTGGGAGTAAGATAAAAACTGGCCTTGTGCCTAACTCCTGGAGAGGAGTAAATCAATACTCAACATTTACGATGCCCTGGATATCTCAACACGTTTTATAAGATTACCACCGGCCTAAGTAAAAATTTACAAAATATCACGAGCAATGCTATTTTGCGTAAGAATAAATAACTTATAAAAACAGTAAAACTCCTTACTGAGTCATAACCTCAGTTTCATATAGCAGGAACCAACACTTTGACCTTGGTTATGTGACCTTTAGAGAGAACTGATCGCAGTTGTTTAGTTCTAATTCATTACTGTGTGTATTTACTAGGGTTGGGACGATTAATCGGAATCAGATCGAGAATCGGAACATTCGGAACGTTTTGGAGTATCGGAGTCCGACAGTGGAAAAATGTGTACCTATTTTCCGATGCCAAAAAACGATTCTTTTAATTGTGTTTTTTTTTTGTTTTGTTTTTATTTAAAACATGTTCCATTAATGATAAAATAATAAATATTTATTGATTTTTAACACTAGTCAAACTTAAATCTATAGATAACTGCCCTACAAGGGTATTTTTACATTTGCGAAAATATATGCACATATTACATAGGTTTTTAAGATAATCCGAAAATGTAACAAACAACAACTACACGTCTACAGCTAAATATTTAGAGAATTAAGAAGAATCGAAATCGGTAATTGTATCGGAATCGGGAATTTAGAACGGAATCGGTAATTGTATCGGTATCAGGAAAAATATTGGAATCGTACCATTACCGCGGAAACGTGTAACATGGAGTATAAAAAGCTAGTGCCCATGACGTGTGCTCTCTGCCCCACAAAAATACCCTAGCAGCCCCGTCGGCAATTCTCAAGAATGAGGATTTTTGTCTTGTTTATATTATATTACAATCTTACATGCGTTTGTGCGATTCGATGGAATTTCCGTATAACATGATATTTCGGGAAGAAAATTTCCCTTCTTCAGATGTGTGCTCAACCTTAATTCAAACGTGCATAGGAAGACTGTTGACTGTGGAGACTATTCAGCAGAAAATGAGATGGATTTGAAATTTATTTTTTTTAATTTAAAAGAAAATTATATCAAATCTATTGTTCGTCTTTAATTTTATTAGTGTCAATTTCAATATTATTTTTTTATTTTATTTTTTCCTATTACGTATATTTTATAAATTTTAATTTTTACTTAAAAATCTTAATTTTATTTATGCATTTGTCCGTTCTTGCATTCAGTTTATATTTAATTAATTAGTTTCAATTTTCTAGGCAACAGAAAATACTTCGTCTTCGTGTTCCTTAAGATCCGTGGTGTTGTAAGATTGGACCAAACATTACCTCACGTCAGAATGTGACTTGGTTTGCTCCTACGCTACAACGACAAGTCACGTGATGAAAATGCTGAAACACATCCGCATTCGCAACTGGCCTGAAACAAAGTTACATATTGACCAATATATCCTAACTCGTTTCATAACATTACAAAATATATCGGTGACAATGCTTTCTAGGTGAGGATAAATAAATCATAAATACAGTAAAACTCCTTACTAGGACATAACCTCGGTTTTATACGACAAGAGCCTAAACTTTGACCTTGGTTTTGTGACCTTTAAAGAGAACAGACAACGCTTATTTAGTTCTAATGTATTACTGCAGGTATTTACCCCCCCCTCCCCAACCGCGGGAAGATATGACACAAGTTCGGAAAATAGGGGACTGAAAAGTCAGTGCACTAGAGGTGTTTGAACTTTGTTGCACAAAAATACCTGGACAGCCACATCGGCATTCCCGGTAGGAGAACTTCAGGCGATTAGCAATAAATTAACCCATTTCTCAAAGACAGAAGGTAAAGGCTGGAAGGATAGAATCTCATAGAACTGCACAGGGCAATACCTCAGCCTGAGAGAAGCAAGTTCACCAACTAAAAATTGGCTGAAATCAAAGTGTAGTATCTGTTCTGATGGATGCTACACCCCTTAGACCGCTACCGTCATGGCCTTCGGGCCTTATTCCACCGGTCTTAGGGATTGTCCTGTGCAGTTCTATGAGGTCCACCCTCCCAGGCTTTGCCTTCTCACCTTTTGAGAAGGGGTTAGTTTATTGATAATCGCTCGAAGCGCCCCTACCAGGGAATGCCGAGGGGCTTCCCAGGAATCTTTTGTAGGCCAGAGTGCTCTTGCTCTAGGGCGCTGGCTTTTAAATCCCAGTTTCCGACCTTGTGCCCCGTCTTACCGCTGTGGGGGAAAAAAATTTTAAATATAAAAAATGGTCCAGACACTGTCGGACTGATTGTCAAGGACGTATTCTCAACTGTATGTAGGTCAACAGAGCCAAAGGTATTCTAACAACGAGGCCGGTAATTGTAAATAAGATGAACTGACATCAATGGCCGGTCGGAACCATTAATTAACGCTGAGTTTTCTTTATCTACTTTCAAAGCCTTTATTCATGTAAACGTCAAAGAAAATAAGAGTTTACAAAAATGCATTTCCGTTCAGTAAGCAAACACATTTTATAGACGTTTTTTTTTCATTTGGGCGTGTTTCACGCGCTTTTTGTTTGCTTACCTATTATATATATATATATATATATATATATATATATATACTATTATTATTATTACTTGTATCCACATAGAATTTTATAAGGAGATATAATATTTTATGTATCGCTTTTCAGTATTTACTTCCACAGTGCTCAATACATAAGTAGAGCAAGTTAATAAGTTATGAAAATATATTTATCGCAATTAAGCTACATAGAGGCTTCCGCGTTTCATCCCCGTAAGGTATCGTCAGGCTAAAATGAATTTTAGCCTGACGATTCCCTACGGGGAGGAAACGCGGAATCCCCTGTGTAGCTTAATTGTCATAAATATATGTTTATAACTCTCTCTCTCTCTCTCTCTCTCTATATATATATATATATATATAAATTCCCGAAACAGTTTTTCATGGTAAACACTGATGATCCCTTAAAATAGTGTTAGAAACTTACTAATATAATAACTGTAAAAAATAAATTGACTTACATGAGTGATTTTCCACTGGAAGACTTGAGACTATAAGTTTTTTTTTTTATATAATTTTTTAAATTTTTTTTTTATATAGTTTTAATGGTTGAGAAACTTCCGAGACTATATATATATATATATATATATATATATATATATATATATATGTATGTGTGTGTGTGTGTATATCTAGACGGCACAATCACGCGCAGCCAGCCCCTTACAGGGGTATCCATAGTCTCTCTAGACTAAACGGAGGGCTTAACTTAAATATAAATAGCATCTTCTCTTGCAGGCAAGTATTGTTGAATATAAGAGAAAACTCATGTCTAGATATCCTTTGGTAAATCCTGTCAATAGTCCGAATTAGGATCTTAGTTTCGGAGGGGAATTGGCTGATGAATTTATTTCCTTAAAAAAGAACGGAACATCATCTCCGAACCTTACATGACGTTCTAGCTTAACTAAAATCTTAGCTGCAACTCACTTTAACTTTACATCTCTTCCACTTCACATAGTCAAGACAACTAATGAACTATCTACTTTTTATACTGTGGTGTTCAGACAATCTTACTTCATTAGACTAAAGGCGAGTTAATTAATACGTCTTTCCTTTAAGCTTTTGTCTTATATAGTTTAATGACACAAAATACATGCTAAAATATTCCGTAATTCTGGGATTGAGTTACGTTTGAAAAACTCCTTTTAATTGTTTTGATTAGCCGTTATTTGCAATTAACTGAACAAGTCTACAATCTCTCACTAAGCTATCTATGTATTTCCCTCAATCTCCTACACTGTATATTGATTCAACCACCCTATAATAGTTACTGTCTTTGTGAGCCTCTAATTTACATAGTGTGTTCGTCCACATCGTAAAAAACTATGCAAATTGGATAGCAAAATAATAGGTCTATCTACTTCTATATTACCTATATGGATAATATAGACGTTAAGAGACTTATTATATTTTAATTATGCAAAAAGAATTTCTAAATAGATATGCCACAGTTTAAGAATTTTCAAATGAAATCAAGTGGAACAAAAAGTAGAAGTGGTTGTGACTCAATAGGTCACGGTATACTCTAATAAATAGTAACATTTTTACAATTTACTTTGTAGAAAGAAGTGGATAGTTATGCCTACTGATGGGGGGGGGGGTTAAGCCTTCGGGGGGCCAGACAGGAGCGAAGTTTGACGAGTATATTTATGGTCAGGAGTAAGGATAGGAGAGGTAGTTCAAAAACCTATATATCAGGTTAGGGTTAGGGTTAGGGTTAGGAGAGGTAGTTCAAAAACCTATATATCAGGTTAGGGTTAGGGTTAGGGTTAGGAGAGGTAGTTCAAAAACCTATATATCAGGTTAGGGTTAGGGTTAGGAGAGGTAGTTCAAAAACCTATATATCAGGTTAGGATTAGGGTTAGGGTTAGGAGAGGTAGTTCAAAAACCTATATATCAGGTTAGGGTTAGGGTTAGGGTTAGGAGAGGTAGTTCAAAAACCTATATATCAGGTTAGGGTTAGGGTTAGGGTTAGGAGAGGTAGTTCAAAAACCTATATATCAGGTTAGGGTTAGGGTTAGGGTTAGGAGAGGTAGTTCAAAAACCTATATATCAGGTTAGGGTTAGGGTTAGGAGAGGTAGTTCAAAAACCTATATATCAGGTTAGGGTTAGGGTTAGGGTTAGGAGAGGTAGTTCAAAAACCTATATATCAGGTTAGGATTAGGGTTAGGGTTAGGAGAGGTAGTTCAAAAACCTATATATCAGGTTAGGATTAGGGTTAGGGTTAGGAGAGGTAGTTCAAAAACCTATATATCAGGTTAGGGTTAGGGTTAGGAGAGGTAGTTCAAAAACCTATATATCAGATTAGGGTTAGGGTTAGGGTTAGGAGAGGTAGTTCAAAAACCTATATATCAGGTTAGGATTAGGGTTAGGGTTAGGAGAGGTAGTTCAAAAACCTATATATCAGGTTAGGGTTAGGGTTAGTGTTAGGAGAGGTAGTTCAAAAACCTATATATCAGGTTAGGGTTAGGGTTAGGGTTAGGGGTAGGACAGGTAGTTCAAAAACCTATATATCAGGTTAGGGTTAGGGTTAGGGTTAGGAGAGGTAGTTCAAAAACCTATATATCAGGTTCTACCATTCTTTTACGTCAGAGAGTTTTTCAGTTCAGTGGACACCAAACCGTTCGATCTTGCTTCAGCAGAGATTCGTTCTCGGCATTGTTACTCATTGTTACCAAACCCTGTTGGGTGGGTCGCTATAGAGCATTCTTTTTAGCCCCCCCCCCCGACTGCTGCCTCGCCCACCCCCTTCAGGGTATAACCAGGAAATATTTTTTCCAACAACATAAACAATTTATTGTGGCGACGTAATGTACACCAATGAGAAAATTTCCCAATCCTTGTAACGAATATCGTTATTTTCTGATTTAATCATCTGGAAACAAAACTGGTGGAAAAATAATGACGTCAATCATTCCCTCCTTCCTTGGCCGAACCTAAACTATCATATTCGCCCGTCCGGTTTAAAGAAAACCTAGCGAATCGGACGTAAACAACACATCGGCCAATTAACATCAGTATTGTTAAATTCCTTTAGAAATAAAATTGTAAAAATGAACTAAAATGGTGACATCTATTTCCTCTTTAATTGCTTCGATATGCGTCAATTTCCGTTCGGAAATAAATTAACTCAGATCGCTACGTTTATTTTAGAAATTAACGTTCATCGCACACGAGATGGGTTTACTGACAATAAACAACAACAAAAACTAACGATATATAAGTATAATATATTTATTTTTTATTTCCGTTTGAAAAAAATGTATATTATGTGGTTATATTTATTTATAAAGTGTCATAGTTTTCTTAAGAAAACAAATATCTTCTCTAGATAGATTGGGAACAATAATGCATATGTTGACATTTCTTTAAGAGACGAAAAACCAAATTTACATGGTTACATTTATTTAGGGTGGTCGTTTAAAACCAGCTTATATAAGTACATTTCTTTTGGAGGGGAAAACCAACTAATATAGCTACATTTCTCTTGGAGGCATTAAAACGCAATTTATGCGGATACATTTTTTAAAGGGAAAATCTAACGTATTTTTTAAGGAAAAAAATCCAACCTATATGATTAAATATCATTTTGAAAAAAAACAAAAAAACTGATGAGTTTACATTTTTTTAAAGCGGACAATTCAATGTATATAGTTACACTTGATCTTTTAGAGAAAACCCAACTTATATGAGTACATTTCTGTTTAAAAAGAGAGTAAAAACCCAACTTATATGAGTACATTTCTGTTTAAAAAGAGAGTAAAAACCCAACTTATATGAGTACATTTCTGTTTAAAAAGAGAGTAAAAACCCAACTTATATGAGTACATTTCTGTTTAAAAAGAGAGTAAAAACCCAACTTATATGAGTACATTTCTGTTTAAAAAGAGAGTAAAAACCCAACTTATATGAGTACATTTCTGTTTAAAAAGAGTAAAAACCCAACTTATATGAGTACATTTCTGTTTAAAAAGAGAGTAAAAACCCAACTTATGAGTACATTTCTGTTTAAAAAGAGAGTAAAAACCCAACTTATATGAGTACATTTCTGTTTAAAAAGAGAGTAAAAACCCAACTTATATGAGTACATTTCTGTTTAAAAAGAGAGTAAAAACCCAACTTATGAGTACATTTCTGTTTAAAAAGAGAGTAAAAACCCAACTTATATGAGTACATTTCTGTTTAAAAAGAGAGTAAAAACCCAACTTATATGAGTACATTTCTGTTTAAAAAGAGAGTAAAAACCCAACTTATATGAGTACATTTCTGTTTAAAAAGAGAGTAAAAACCCAACTTATGAGTACATTTCTGTTTAAAAAGAGAGTAAAAACCTCAACTTATATGAGTACATTTCTGTTTAAAAAGAGAGTAAAAACCTCAACTAATATGGTTACATTTCTTTCTGAGGAAGAAAAAACAACTTATATGGGTACATTGCTTTTTCAAAGAAAAAGAAAATCTCAACTTATATAGTTACATTTCTTTTTGAGTCGAAAGAATCCAACTTATATGGGTGCATTTATTTTGTCAGAGAAAATCCAATAAATCTTTTAAGGGAAACCACCCCAATTATAAGGTTACATTTCTTTTTGAGTCCCCTCCCCCAAATTATATGATTACAAGGAAGAGAAACTCTCAACTCATACGGTTAAATTTCTTTTTTTGGGGTATAACAAACAACTTTTATGGCTACATTACTTTAAAAAAAAAAAACATTTCATGAAACAAAAAAAAAATCTGAACAGAAATTGTTACATTTATTTCCGTAACATTACATTTCTTTTTGGGGGGTATAACAAACAACTTTTATGGCTACATTACTTAAAAAAAACAAAAACATTTCATGAAACAAAAAAAAGATCTGAACAGAAATTGTTACATTTATTTCCGTAACATTAAATTTCTTTTGGGGGGGTATAACAAACAACTTTTATGGCTACATTACTTTAAAAAAAAAAACATTTCATGAAACAAAAAAAAGATCTGAACAGAAATTGTTACATTTATTTCCGTAACATTAAATTTCTTTTTTGGGGGTATAACAAACAACTTTTATGGCTACATTACTTAAAAAAAACAAAAACATTTCATGAAACAAAAAAAAGATCTGAACAGAAATTGTTACATTTATTTCCGTAACATTAAATTTCTTTTTTGGGGGTATAACAAACAACTTTTATGGCTACATTACTTAAAAAAAACAAAAACATTTCATGAAACAAAAAAAAGATCTGAACAGAAATTGTTACATTTATTTCCGTAACATTACATTTCTTTTTGGAAAAATAAATAAAATTTGTTTGTTACATTTATTTCGTTAGCGTTACATTTTTTGAAAATAAATGAAAATAAAAAAAAAGGATTGCATTTATTTTCTCTGTTACATGCAACATATAAATCATTTTGTAAAAATACACAAATTTTATTATATTTATTTGTGTAATATTATTTTTTAGGATGAAATCAAACTGAAAATATTTCTTTTATTTATTTGTGCCAAAGAATGAACAATAATATGCAAGATAAAGCATATAATTCCTTTGTAATTAAAAGTTATTATGAAAACGTGTAAAAGACGTCACACTTTTAAATGCAATGCCATTTAAGTATTAGTAATGGATTCATTTGTAGTCAAAGTTTCATGAATAGAAAAGAAGACGAAGAATAAAAAAAAAGTGAAGGACGGATGCGAAGACAAAAGAACAATAAGAAATAAAAGAATATATATATATATATATAAAATATATTTTTTTAATATTTTACCTACGTACGATGTCGTTTCGAGTTTACGGCACCTCCCGACCGTCTGAAATTGTTACTTTCCTGCACTGATGAGAGCAATAAGCTTGAAACGCTAGCGTCTGTAGGTATTACTAATTTAATATTTATTTATAAATATTATATTATATATATATATATGTGTGTGTGTATTTAGCAGCATTTTTTCATTAAGGCATGTGTTATTAAAGACGACAGAAATCTTCTGTTTAGTGATTCCTTTTTTTATTTTTTCCATTCGTCGAATGATCTTTTTGACGTGTAGATGGAATGAATTGATGAAGGATCCATGTGTTTGACTAACGTTTTCGATTCTCTCCGGAATCATCTTCAGGTCTTTTATGGCAAAAATGAATAAAAAGCGAGTGAAAGAATGGAATTTCTTAAAAAATACGCCGGCAAACCGTTAGCGTAAAATACGGACGTCTACATTTTAAAATGTAGACAATTGAAACAGTTCTTCGTTTATTTATTAATTTTATTTATTATTCTTATTATTTTTAATTTAAAATAATGGCTGATTTAATTTTGTCTCGTCTAATAATTATGGAGAAGGAAAATGGGGGAGATAGGCAGTAAGTAATTTTAATAAGATGTCCCTATTTTTTTTTAATTGAATTAGGCTACACCGGTTGATAACTAGGCTAAGCATTTTAAAATAGTTTTACTTGTCTCGTATGAAATGTTATTGATTTTAGGTTGCTGCGTTTTTATGTATACGGCTTCAAGTATTTTTAATTTTTTTTTTTTTTAAATTAGTTTCGGAATGTATTATTTTTATGTTCATTACTAATATCTGTCTCAACTCAGATGTAGGGCAGTTGTGCGTTTGTAGATGTTTGTATATTGAACTAGTGTTTGCGAGGTGCATAGTGAGGCGGCGGGATAGAGTGGTTGTTGTAAAACCAATGTAGCAATTATTATTTTGGGAGGTACATCCTCCTAAAGGGCATTTAAATTTATAAACTACATTGGTTCTTTCTAGTGTTTGTGAATCTTTTATAATAAATAATTAATTTGATTTTGTTTTCTTTATCTGTTGGAGATATATATCGATGTGTAATATTCTTTATAACTTTTTCTTCTAGTTTGAAGTTTGGCTGCATTTGGTTGCGGTAATATATGTTGATGTAATTGGAGTTATGTTGTGTATTATTATTATTTATATTAGTGTTTGTAAGGTTTTTTATCATTGATTTAATTAGTTCGTCGACGAGGTAGTTGGGAAATTCATTGTTAATTAATACTTGTTTTATATTTTTTAGTTCGATGAATAATGTTTTTTTAGAGGAGGAAATCAATTTTGCTCGGTTTAGTACATTTTTATGATAGCTATTTTATAACGGTGGGGGCATTCACTCTTAAAATTTAATAGGCTGGAGTTTTTGCTGGTTAGTTTTTTATAGGTAGAGGTGTTAAAGGTATTGTTAGAAGTGTCAATTAGTATATCTAAGAATGGGATTTTATTATTAGTGTTTAATTCTATAGTGAATTTAAGGACAGAGTTTTTTTGAAATAGGTCTTTAAGTTTATTAATGTGTTTAGTGTTATTGGCTAGAATTAGTATATCGTCAACATATCTAACGTAAATAGGAGGTTTTTCAATTGTGTTGAATGTTAGGTTTTCAAGGTTGGACATGTAAAATTCACTAAAAGTCGGGCCGAGAACCGAACCCATAGATACCCCGTCAATTTGCGTATATATGTTTCCCATATGGTCGTAAAAAGGTACTTCGGTGGTGCAAATTGTTAGTAGCTTTTTAAGAATTGTTTTATTTATTTTAAGTGGAGGGAGAGATGGGTTATTATATATATTATTTATGATTATATCTATTGTTTCTTTTACAGGTACGTTAGTAAATAGACTTTCTACGTCTAGAGAGGCAATGGTTTTATTCTCAGGTTTTTTTGCTGTGTAAGATTTGTAACAGTTGTTGTGTGGACTTAACGCTGTATTTGCTAGGAATATATGGGCTGATAAGTTCATTTAGGGTCTTTGTTAGGGAGTATATGGGGGTAGTGATTTGGGATATGATTGGGCGGAGTGGGGAATTTTGTTTGTGTATTTTAACAGTTCCGTATAGATATCCGGGTTTCTAATCTCCGATTATTTTAGGGAGTTGATAATTACCTATTTGGGCATTGTTTGCAGTGATAAGTCTGTTAACTTGTGTTTTTAATGCATTGGTTGGATTTTTGTTAATTTTCTTAAATTTAGTGTGTTCATCGAGAATTGTTTGGATTTTAGTATGATAGTCAGATTTATTTAATATTACGAATATATTTGTTTTGTCAGCTTTTTTTATAATGATGTTAAGGTTATTACGTAGTTCGTTGGCAGCTTGTTTTAGATTATGAGTTAATATTGAGTTTAATTGTTTTTTATCAAGTCGAGTTTTTATAGATTCTGCTTTTAGAAGATCGCGTAAACCGGGATGAAATGTAATTTTATTGTCTGTTTCTAGTTTGGTTAAGTTTCAATTGTCACATTTTAAAATGTAGACGTCCGTATTTTACGCTAACGGTTTGCCGGCGTATTTTTTAAGAAATTCCATTCTTTCACTCGCTTTTTATTCATTTTTGCCATAAAAGACCTGAAGATGATTCCGGAGAGAATCGAAAACGTTAGTCAAACACATGGATCCTTCATCAATTCATTCCATCTACACGTCAAAAAGATCATTCGACGAATGGAAAAAATAAAAAAAGGAATCACTAAACAGAAGATTTCTGTCGTCTTTAATAACACATGCCTTAATTATATATATATATATATATATATATATATATATATATATATATATATATATATATATATATATATATATATATAATACTCTATCTGTATATAATGTGTGTAAGTGAGCTTCGGCGGCTGTATATGTATTTTGTGTGTTTATGTTTGTCTTACTGTTGTCTATATGTATCTGTGTCAGTGTTCGCCAGTGTGCGTGTGATTGTGAGTGTGCTGTGTAGGTTCAAATGCGTGAGTGTCTTATGTGTGCGTGTGAAGTTGCATATGTGTGTATGTGTGTAGTGTTTGTATGAGTATGTGTGTGTGTGTGTGTGTATGTGTGTGTGTGTGTGTATGAACAGAAATGTGTAGGTTTGTATATGATATGGTAGCTTTTTTCTGGTTAACCATCAATTCCATGACCGATCCTCGCAGAAACCCGACCCTCCAAAAAGACGAACGACAAGAACCACCGCTTGATGGTGCTTTACCGACATCTGGAGCTGCCGACGCCATTAACAAAAACATCAGAACGATAATAAAAAAACATCAAAAAGCAACACCTATTACAATCTTTAAGACAGCTATTATGTCTTTAAAGAAGGTTTTGTTTTTGTTTATTTTATTTGATGAAATGATGTCGTTATGCTAAACTTTTCTGGTTCGACATTTTGAAAAGATATTATGTGAGCAAAACAAAGACAATACAAAAAAAAAACAAGTTTTTTAAGTGTTACCAACTGTTAGCTAATACAACATAAACATTATATACAAGAAATGCGTATAATATATATAATTGTCTCGTCAATCTATTTAAGCCATTTATGGTGGCTTTTCGTTATGGTTATAAGCGCATTAGGCTTGAATGGGAAGTTTCGTAGAAATTTGAAATAATATTTTCATCTGTCTGTAAATAATATTTTCATCTGTCTGTAAATAATATTTTCATCTGTCTGTAAATAATATTTTCATCTGTCTGTAAATAATATTTTCATCTGTCTGACACGTGTAAATTTTATGTATATATTTTGTCGGTCTGTCACGCTTAAGATGAAATGATATTTGTAGATGCGTTCATGCATCTTTTAAAAAGGATCTGTCCGTCTGCTGAATGTGCAGATCGAATGGACGCATCTTAAGAATACACGTTTAACGTTATATGACACTAACCTTTAATGGGTGGTTGTTTTTTTACTTTACTATATTTCTTTTCGGCAGAAAACGGTAGTCATCTCCTGTTGACACGTTGTAAGTAGTTGGCTCAAAGTATAGTACGTCTAGTTTTAAAGGTAGTCGTAGTGGTGAGGTAGTAGCAGAGGTTTCTGTGTCTTCCTTTTCCTTTTGGTCATGTAATATGGTAACAAATTAAAAAGAAAAGTGAAAAAATATATACTTGTTGATGAGTGGCGTCATCTTTTTACGTTTTACTCTTCTACAGAACTGAAACGTGTGTGTATATATATAAAGAGAGAGAGGGAGAGGGAGAGAGAAGGGGGACTTCTACACACGACGTTATAAAAGGCGCTGACGTAATACGTTTTAGTATCATAAAAAATAATGAACAATAACATATTTACAAAAGGTTTTGGAAACGAGCGTATGCCGAATTGAATTCTTGGAACAATGTTCAAATAATATTGATCTCCATTAATATATATATATATATATATATATATATATATATATATATATATATATATATAGAATTCGTCTTTTAATTATACCCTTTTTATTTTTTCTATTTTTCTGATGTTGTTTTTTGTATTAAAATAAAATAAAAATGTTCCATAGGTTTCACAGGGTTCACGAAGAATCGAAAACGTTCATGAGACCTGTGAAATAAACTTATAGAACATTTATCAATTTTTATTTTTTTTATTTTAATACAAAAAAGACCATCTAAAAAATTGAAAAAATAAAAAAGGTATAATTAAACAGACGAATTCTATTATTTTTTACAATGTTTGCATGAATGAGAAAATGCTGCATAAATACACACAATTCAAATATATATATATATATATATATATATATATATATATATATATATATACTAAACTCATTTTCTGCGAATCTGCCACCAATTCTCTGCGGTATTTCTTCAATAGTTGTGTCCATCTCGCTTTTTGGACCACTCGGTCATATTTTTGATCCTTTGATAATGAGAGGTTCCGCTCTCGAAAATTAAAGTTTACTATGTTCCGGAACTTTTTAAATTGCTTGACAGTAAACTTTTTTCTATTTACTGTTCTGGGATTTAAACCGTTATACCGTGACATATTAATAAATTGATTTGAGATTCTATTCGTATTTTCTCTTCTCATTTATTTTTGTTCATCTCTTCCACCTTCCGGTACCTATATCACATAGCTCCTCCCTCGGATTACAAACTTAACTTTATATATATATATATATATATATTTGAAAATTAAAGTGTTTGTATACCTAAAGACTATATCGTTTCGGTTTTTTACCTTCATTAGTGCAGAAGTGGCGGTTGGAATCGGTCGCATGGTATCAATTGTAGTTCGTAGATTCAGACTAGAATCACAAAGCTAATGTCTATGCCCACGAGGCTACAGGAAATCGCCACATACAGTAATTGAAGCTAAGGTACACTTACCCGATAGGTGGGGCAAGCGTGTTGTTGTCGAAAGTGTTCGACGCTCGAGCGATACTTTGTATAATCGCTCGTGACAACAATCTCGTAACCCCAAACAGTGCTCTCATATTTAAACTGTTAAATCTGTAAATATTTTAAAATATTAAAGTGTTTTTGTACCCACAGACGATATCGTTTTTTTTTAACCCTCTTTGCTGCAAGAGTGGCGGTCGTATATATATATATATATATATATATATATATATATATATATATATATACAGGACCGACGGGACAGTTATAAAAGTGGGGGGGGGGCTCTCCTAAAAAGTATGTGGGGGGGGGACGGTTAAACACATGCATATATATATTCTACTCACCACAGGAAAATGTGGCACAAAGCCGGAAACTGGGAAAATAATAGGCCAGTGTACGTGGGCGTGCGTACTCTGGATACGATAACGCAAGCCTCACCTTGCTCGCTCCACGGATGGGTGGACATATGACGTCCAAACTAACTCGTCTGCCAAATAGAACGACTCTTCTCTCTTTATCTCTACGCGTAAATTCGAATTTCCTGTTCATAACGCAACTTCCTGTGCACGTGGCTCTAATTCTTACTCTTTAACTTGTAATTGTATTTTCCAAGTTCACCTTACTCTAGCCTTATGTGTAAAATTTCGTTTTGAACATTATATTTACAAACCACGTCTGATCTTGCTACATATGTTTGTGTTTATTCTTCCCGTGGTTGCGCACTCTTAATCCCGCTTTGTTATGCAATTGTTATCTTCGTCGCAAACGCCCGTCAAATAGGAAGTCTCACGCTCTGAAGATATTTGCATCTGGAATCATTTATGACTTATAATATAACCCTTTATGTCTTTTAAATGAGCAATAAAGAAGATGGGAATATTTCAGCAAATACGAATCAGACGACCGGAAGCAAAAATGTATCTAATGTTGAAGACAAATTTCCTGTATTAAGTTTTCCCACTTTTTAATTTATAAACAAATATATATATATATATATATATATATATATATATATATATATATATATATAATCCAGGTAAAACATCCACAGGGTAGTAATCCAAAGAATTTAAACCGGGTTTACAAAAAGTGCTCAATATCAAATGAAGCTTTTATATATGATTATTTTTATTTACACAGTCATGTACAAAATCTGCGACACTGGCATGTCGATGTTATCGATCAACAGTTATTATAAACTGAGATCTCATATAACTCTGCCTGATGAGATCTCAGTTCATAATACGTTGATCGATAACATCGACATGCCAGTGTCGAAGATTTTGTACATGTCTGTTTAAATAAAAATAATCATATATAAATATATATATATATATATATATATATATATATATATATATATATATATATATATATATATTGTTGAATATAAGAGACAACTTATGTCTGGATATTCTTTGGTAGATCCTTTCAATAGTTCGAATACGGATCTCAGTTTCAGTGGGAATTAGCTGATGAATTTGCCATAGTTTTGATTTGTGTCCCAAGTACTTTCAGACCCATCCGGCTCCATCTTCAGGGGAATGAGGATAATCAGGTGCAGACCATGTGTTAGTACCAAAGGATATCCAGACATAAGTTGTCTCTTATATTCAACAATACTTGTTGCAAGAGAAGATGCTGCCTATATATATATATATATATATATATATATATATATATATATATATATATATATATATATATATATATTCATTTTACTTCGATGTAGGTTCTCGAAAATCAAAGAGCCCCTTCTTGGACTAACACTTGATCTCTATATGAGATACACAGATATCCGAGTGCTCCATAATAATTCCCCTTAATTTCTCAAAAGTTGAGTCAATAAAGAAGTGAAGAACATTGATTCTCTTCTACCCAATTGACCAGTTAACTATTTTATAGTATACCTTTTATGTGGTCTCTTGGTCTTACTGGATTTAAGGACAAGAATTCATCCAGTCTGGTGGAGTATCCAGCTTAGTGCTGTTACTATAGGCAACACCACTTAGAGAAGGGGCACTATTTCTCATTTGAGCCAGTGTAGCCATACCGAGTGTATCTTTCTTGGGCTTCGAATACTATGTTATTATGAATATTTGGTCAGTGTTCACTTGTAAGCTGAAGTATCCTCATGTCAGGTTATCCTGACAAACCCCTGTAAAGATAAGACCGTAGACTCATATCTTGGAGGCATTCAAGTTCTACCCTATATATATATATATATATATATATATATATATATATATATATATATATATATATATATATAATAAATATATATATACATATAATAAATAAATATATATATATATGTAATATAAAAATATATATATAAATAATATATATATATATAATATATATTATATATATATAATATATATATATAATATATATATATATAATATATATATATATAATATATATATATATATAATATAATATATATATAATATATATATTCCATGAAAAATGCCAGTATACTGAAATCATATGCCCTTAATAGGGTTGTCATTAAGGGTATGACTACATATCAACCAAACCATTTCATTATCACATCACTACAGTATAAATCTCTATGCATGAGTGGATAAAGTGTGTGAGGTGCGCTGAAGAAAAGTTCCTACCACTAAAATACACAGCCCTGACAATAAAAGTGTTAAAATTTGGGAATTTTCTTGCTTTTGTACATTTAGTGTATATGAATTTTCATCTTAACCTTATTAAGGGCATATGATTTCAGTATACTGGCATTTTTCATGGAATGTCATTACTTTTGTAAAGGCTATGCCTCAATACAATGCCTTCTCATAACTGATATAGTTGATAGTTTGACTAATCAATGTTTCTTCCAATATTCGCAGGTAAATATTTTTTTTAAATAATGATGAGTGTATATTTACTCATGATACAATTCAAACTAGAACAAATTTTTTAAAACTTTACCATGTATTCATTGCAAACAATAAATGGTGATTCAATCATTTTACAGTCAGTGTGTTTGAAAATTGACAAGGACACAATGCAAAAATATTTAATTTGAATGAAATAAATAAATCAATCAAACATTTTTGGAGCAGGGAGAAATATAATAAAGTTATTGACAATAGTAAACAATAAAATATTCAGTGTACAAAGGAAAACAAAATACAACCTCTATTTGTGCCATAACACAGATGAATTAATCAAATAGCTGATGGGATATAGAAGAAAGTGTATGTGGACTAGTCATTTTTAATGGTTTGTTGAAAATTTCTGAGAAACTACGGTATATTGGTAAACTGAAATTAGAAAGCCATCAACTAGAGCCCAGAGCCTCGATCACTGCCCCAAATCAGCTAAATCCATCAAAAAGTTGATGAGATACAGAATAAACCGTATGTAGACTAGTAATTTTTTTAGTTTTTTGAATTTTCTGGAAAACTAAGGTATATGGTTAACTGAAATTAAAATGCAATCAACTAGACACTAGAACCTTTATCTTTGCCAAAAATCAGCTAAATCCATCAAATGGTCGATAAGATATAGAATAAAGTGTATGAATACTGGTCATTTTAAAGGTTTTTTGAATTTTCTGGAAAACTAAGGTATACGGTAAACTGAAATTAAAATGCCATCAACTAGACCCTAGAACCTCTATCTCTGCTAAAAAATCAGCTGAATACATCAAATAGTTGATGAGATACAGGATGACATATATGTACGTACGTACGTACACACAGATAACATGATTTCATGATTGAACTTTCTGGATCTCTGAGTTGCCTTGACTAATGAGGCTGAAATTCTACACACTTATAGAACCTATCAAATAAAAATTTTGTGCAAAGTTTTAACTAATTTGGTTTATTGGTTTTTGAGTTATGATTGATCAAATAAATGAGATTTCCAGCATTAACATTCGTGAATGTCTATTAAGGGATAGAGCGCTCTCGCGCCTCCCTTGATAATATAATATATATATATATATATATATATATATATAATATAATATATACATATATATAATATATATATATATATATATATAATATAATATATACATATATATAATATATATATATAATTTAATATATATATATATAATATAATATATATATAATATATATATAATATATATATATTATAATATAATATATACATATATATAATATATATATATAATTTAATATATATATATAATATAATATATATATAATATATATATATGATATATATATTATAATATATATATATACATATATATATATGATATAATGTATATACATTTATATATATGCATTTATATATATGTGTATATATTTATATATATATACATATATATATACATTTATATATTTATATATATATATAAATATATATATATATATATATATAAATATATATATATATATATATATATATACATATATATATATAGTTATGCAAAGATTGTTAAAAATAACAGAATTCGTCTGTTTAATTATACTTTTATTTATTTTTTCAATTTTTATGATGGTCTTTTTTGCATTAAAATCAACAAAATTAATAAATGTTCCATAGGTTTCACGAACGTTTTACAAACGCTTTCGATTCTTCCTCGAATCATCCTGAAACGTCAAAAGCAAATGAACAAAAAAGCTGGAGAAAGAAGAGTTTAGAAGTTTTAAAAGACGACGGAGAAAACTGGATGATTCAATGAAATATCGAAAACGTTCGTGAAACCTGTGAAACCTGTGAAACCTGTGAAACCTATGGAACATTTATTAATTTTTGATTTAAATACAAAAAGACAATCAGAAAAATAAAAAAAATAAAAGAAGGTATAATTAAACAGACGAATTCTGTTATTTTTAACAACTTTTTTTTTTACATAGTTCACCCCAAACAAGGCAGGCCGCCACTGTAGACGTAAGGGGCTACTGAGAAAAAAAGGGTGAAAGTTTTTTGGGGTCAACCTAATTTAGGAGCTGCGCAGCGAGATGTCTGTTTGCATTAGTTTTAAATTTCTGCATGATAGTAACGTCAGGAAAGTAGGGAGCAGGGAGGGCGTTCCAGAGTCCAGACGCACGAGAAAAGATGCTTTCGGAGTAGAAAGCTCTTCGGCATCTGGGGACCTCCACAGTGAATTGATGGAACTTGGCAGATAGTCGGGTTGGTCTAGTGAATTTACGTCGTGGAGGTACCAGAGCAGCAATGTTTGCATAAATAAGAAAATGCTGCCTAAATACACACAATTTATATATATATATATATATATATATATATATATATATATATATATATATATATATACATGCTAAATATATATATATATATATATATATATATATATATATATACATGCTAAATATATGTATATACATGCTAAATGATGCAAATGCTTGAGATTAGATAAAGAAACAGTTTTTGTTTCGAAGTTATTTAATTAGTTTTTGGTTCGTGTTCGGTGGTTTTATGATAAGAGCTTACTTCTTGCGTTGCGCTGTCAAAAATTTAACTCAGGGAAGAAATCTTTAAATGGAACTTCCATTTTATCACTTTTTTTCTTACTCTGTTTCTCTCCTACTCTCCCCACTCTCCCTCTCTCTGAATATATATATATATATATATATATATATATATTAAATTATTTGATTATTTTTAATATTTTACCTACATACGAGGTCGTTTCGAGCTTATGGCTCATCAGCACAGGGTAGTAACACTCTCAGACGTTCAGAGAGCGCGAACCCGGTTCACAGATACACCTTGAATCTGTAACCCTTCACCTAGTCACATTAGGCCACGAGATATTGCCATGTAAGTAATCCAGGTTAAGTTTGTATCTATAGGGTAAAAATCTGGAGAATCTCAACTGTGTATATAAAATAGTGCTCAATAATAAATAGAGCTATTGATTTGTAACAATAGTTTTATTTATACAAAAATAACAAAAATCTACGCATCCAATTGAGCTGATAGGTTTGATATGTTTTCATTAATAAAACTATTATTACAAAGGAACTCTTCGGAATTACAGTCGACGGTCAAAACGTCAGTGAGGATTTGGCGTCGCAGGGACCTTTCCTTTAAAGGTAGAGCTGAGGGTGCACCACTTACGTCATTCCTCTCATCGTTTATCGATTGGCTGTACTATTACCGCATGTGGACCGCATAGCGGCTGTTACGCGTCAGCTCTTCTCACTTTTGTGACAGGGCAAAAAATCCGCTAGTCCACAGATAGGTCAGTAGTCAACGTGCAAGGGAGAGGGACTTGAAGATGTCTGTCTTGGTAAGTCATTCCTGAGCTATACTTTAATAGAGTAGTCTGCGTAGAGCCCTAGGGTTGAAAAGGCTTTTCCCAACCTCATCCCCGACCACTTGTTTGAAAGACGTCGTAAACCAAGAGGTTAATCGCCGTTCTTCAACGATTGCCGAGCTGCACTCATATTACCGTCGGAGTCCAGCGACCTCGCCCGGTTCAGAAAGACACTATTATCGGGAGTTAGTGACGGTGACCGCTTCGGATCCGCTTGTGGAGCAACTGGGATGGTCAGAGGAGGAGACCCTCTCTCAATAAAGTTGACCGGAGTCATCTCGATAACTCTGGCGTGGCGATTGGTCCGAGACGCGTTACCCCTCAATGAAAAACTCTTCAAAGCTACAACTAGCGTAAAACCGTTTTGCCTGCGTTGCACAAACGCTAACTGAAGCAAGGTGCGCGAGTTTTGGAAGTATGTGAACAAGGTGGCATCCTTCAGGAGAAGTCGGTGCGTCTTTATGCCCCTCGCTTTTCATGGCTTTAGTGCACTGCATAAATAATTCCGTACACACACACATACATGTATAAGCATACACACACGCGTGCGCATGGGTGGGCAAAAATAAGGGTCTTATTTTTAAAAATTCATAACTTTTTTATTTATTGATTTTTTTAAAATTTTTTTTTAGAATAAGTAAAGGACCCCTTCCGAAGCAAGCATGAGCCGTATTAGCCCTAAGGAACGTACCCTCATTTAGAAAACATTATTTTTGCTTAAAAAACTCAAAACAGTGTAAAAAACAATACTTTAGTTTTTGTAAGTTTTAAGAAGTGTTTTTCGGCTAAAATTTGTTTTGTTTATTTCAAAAAATCTCGGAAGGGTCAGTCTACACACACATAAAGTTTGGTGAGTTTAACTTTTATTTTGTGGAAGTTATTCAAATTCAAGTTATTCAAATTTAAAGATAGGACCCTTATTTTGGCCCACCCTGTATATATATATATATATATATATATATATATATATATATATATATATATATATATATATATATATATATATATATATATGCTGAGTACTTTACCGAGTAACATTAACACAGCCGCTGTCGTAGCTTTAATGCATGTTCCTTCATTAGTTGAACACTGTTGACAACGCTGATGTATCTAGTTTTTCATAGTGGCCGAGTCGGTTACGGTGTCGGAATTTGAGTTAAAAAACATGGCTTGTGTTCCGGGGTTTCGAATCCTGCGACCAATTGCACCACGTCGTCCAATTCGAAATCGAAACTGTTTTTCAGTCAACACAGAGAGATGAAATTATTGAGTATTGAGCGTGAGAAACTTGCTTCAACATGAAGAATAGCAGGCATCTTCAGAAACGGTTATTACCGAATCCAGTTAAGATACGCGTCGACGTTAAGTTTTATCTAAATAAGTTGAAGTTTTTATCATATATTTTTTTTGTTGAAACTTACTGTGTACATTTGGGCGTCATTTTGTTTTCTGTTCGAATAACAGCTACGATCGTGTTTGTAAACACTGAGCCTGCTCAGATTACACATTTAACGTGGGGGCATGTACATACAGTATAGATAGGGTAAATTCAGCGATTTTTGAAAATGTAAACAACGCTGACAAATACAGTTTTATATCCAACTGTAATTTAATCTCACTTTATCAAATGTAAGTTTTAATGTCTTTTTTTCTTAATTATTACAAACCACATGAAATTTTCGAAGCAGAAATGATAGTTTTATTTTTTATGGTATTTATTTTTTATAGTATTTTTAAAAATTCCTCTGATTGTATTTATTTTATTTTTTATAGTATTTATTTATTTTTTAATTGTTTTGTGTTTTATTTTTCATGGTATTTTTTTTAAAATTCATGGTGTTTATTTTATGGTATTTTTTTAAATTATGGTATTTATTTTATTTTATTATGATATTTATTTAATTTTTTTACGGTATTTTTTTTTATTTATGGTATTTATTTTATATTTTCATAGAATTTATTTTTATGCTATTTTTTTAATTTATGATATTAATTTTATTTTTTATGATAATTATTTTATTTTTATGATATTTATTTTTTATTATGGCATTTATTTAATTTTTTATAGTATTTATTTTATTTTTATGCTATTTATGATAACATTATCAAGATGCCGTTTCTTTAGTATACTTTTAAGTATATTTGCATTTGCAGTGTTTGCCTATTCGCTGATGAAATTTGAAAACAAAGCCCTATAAAAAGACAAAACACAACTATTCTCGAGTAAAATTCTACAAGAAATTAAATGGTCGTATTCATTTTCGGGTTCATAGGGGTTTCTCAGCGGCGTGCATATATTCGGTGATGCCCGTGGCGTATGTGGATGTACCTCCCCTAAAACTAAAAAGTGTCAGTCCTAAACTACTGTAAGATGGTATCTGAAAGGAAGTTATCTTTTCTAAAACTTGAATTCACCCCAGGCAAGGCACATTGTCACTGTGACGTAAGAGGCTAATATGGATCAGGGGTCAGAAATTATAGAGGGCATCCTAAATGAGGATTTGTGGGTTGTGCAGCGAGATATTTGTTCACATTACATTTAAATTTCTGCATGTCGGTAGAGTCAGGGAAAACACACACACAACGTACCAAATATTTTCGAGAAGTACTGTCCCAGGAATATATAGATACAAAGGCTCTGTAGACTTGCTCAGAAGAGGGTCGCTTCGCTATCAGCAGGAAGGGATGATAATGGCTGCCAAGGATCAAGGCTTGATGCCCAATGCTTTTAAAAAGATGAAACAAAAAGTGCAGGTTCTGCCACACAGAAGTAGAGTGAGCCCCTAACCCTAACACAAAAGTAGAAAGAGTGAGCCACTAACCCTAACCGTAACAGAGAAGTAGAGAGAGTGAGCCACTAACCCTAACACAAAAGTAGAAAGAGTGAGCCACTAACTCTAACCCTAACACAGAAGTAGAGAGAGTGAGCCACTAACCCTAACCGTAACAGAGAGATAGAGAGAGTGAGCCACTAACCCTTACACAAAAGTAGAAAGAGTGAGCCACTAACTCTAACCCTAACACAGAAGTAGAGAGAGTGAGCCACTAACCCTAACCCTAACACAGAAGTAGAAAGAGTGAGCCACTAACCCTAACCTTAACCCTAACACACAGAAGTAGAGAGAGTAAGCCACTAACCCTAACCTTAACCGTAACAGAGAAGTAGAGAGAGTGAGCTGTTTGACATCCAATTGTAAGGTTCTACTAGGGTACGACTACTATACAACGCGACATAATGGAGTGTGTAAATGTCTTCACTGGACAATCTGTAAAAAATTGAATATCCAGTGTGGCAGCAAATCCTGGGACAATATACCAGAATGAACTGCAGGAAATAAGTCATACACCGTCTACTATGACTATGCAATTCCTACAGCTACATACTTAGAAAATGGAGCTGTTAAACGTTACGTAGTTATATGGGACAATCGGGAGAAAGTAGCATCCTTAGTTGAAGTCAGTGTCCCTAATGATTAAACAGAGCTGAGATGTAGAAGATAAGTAAACACCAAGGTATTATGTACGACATAGAAAAACAAACTTGAATCTTAGGAAATCTCCATCATTCCAGTAATTATCGGAACCACCGAACTCATGAAAAATAATTTTAAAACTACCTGCCGAATATACCTGGCGAAACAAGTGAAAGAGTTATCCAAACAATTGTGCTTAAATGGATGGTTAGAATTCTAAAAAAAGATCTTTCGGTTGGAGTCGTTAAAATAACGGGTGAATGTCTAAAATCAGGTAGTATACCCCGGGCCCAGCAAAAGCCAAAAGAAAAAAAAATTGAAAAAAAAAAACAACGATTTATTTGGTTTTAATCTAGACGAACAAAAGCTGATGATACAATGAGAATTGACAGAGAATTCACAGGAATGAACAACAACGTCTGCTTGTTTTCTTTTCTGAAGATTGCACTACGTCATGCGCATTTGCGGGTGGTGGTGGTTGGGGAGGGGGGCTTGGTTGCCAAATAAAATACTTCCCGCAAAGATAAGGGGATCAGACACCAAAACCAGCTAAAAGTAGCTAAAATACCACCACTTCAAGTACTAGTACGTGTAATATATACACATATATATTTTCTTTAACTCAACACACACGCCTTAAGACTAAAAAGCGGTATATGAGAACACATACACACACCACGACGCAAATTCACTAGACCAACCCGACAATCTGCCAAATCCCATCCATTCACTGTGGAGGTCCCCAGATGCCGAAGAGCTTTCTACTCCAAAAGCTTCTTTCCTCATGCTGCTGGACTCTGGAACTCCCTCCCTGCTCCCTGTTTTCCTGACGATACGGACATGCAGAAATTTAAAACTAATGTAAACAGACATCTCACTGCACAGCTCCCAATTAAGGTTGACCCCCCCGCTGAAAAAAACTCTCATTCTTTTTCTCAGTAGCCCCTTACGTCGACAGTGGCGGTCTGCCTTGTTTGGGGTGAAATATGTTTATATATATATATATATATATATATATATATATATATATATATATATATATATATATATATATATTTTACAATATATGTATTAGCATATACTATCAGTGCTTTTGCAGACTAATTGATGGAACTTTAAGAAAGTTAAACATTACCTTCAAGTCAATTCGAATGTTTATAAATAACTGATAGAATTAATCAACTATTTTAAGAAATATTACCGAATAAAAATTTATAAATGTCCACACAACTATTAGAATGTACTGGTTCTGAACTGAAAAATTCAAAATGGCGTACCAGTGAGTTTCCCCACGTGTGAGTTTGCTCTTTTTTCGTCTTTTATTTGTTTTCGCCCAAAAATGACCCACTTAAGTTTTCTTCAAGAAATTTAAATCCAAGAACTTTTTAATTTTTGTGGATTTTTCTGATGATTTTTTAGTGTTGCAGAGACGATATTTACATAAAATGTTGTTTGGCTCACGACAAATGAAACGGACCATAAAAATACATCTCACAGAAATGTTATGTTTTTTAGAAATGTGAAAAAAAAAATAAATAAATAAAAATAAAAACATGGTTATTGGAATATAAAATGAACCTGATATATATATATATATATATATATATATATATATATATATATATATATATATATATATATATATATATATATATATATATGCTCTGTGTGATGATTGCAAAATGGCGGTGTGATTAGAATTCTATTATCCTATTGACGGGGGACTCATTATGAGTGTTATCTGCTTTCTGTTGTTTGTTTTTGTTTTGTTTCTCCACGAACACTTTGCTTGATGTGTCAGTTTATATATGCCTTTCATTTAGGTATCTGAAGAACAGTCAGTGAATGAGGTTAAGGCTGCGTTTTTACTAGTTGAGAAACAATTGTAAGTATTTTTTCATTCATGCAAACATTATAAAATAACTGACCTCTTCTGTGTAGTTATATATTTTTTAAATCTTTTCAATTTTTCTAATGATTTTCTTTGTGTTATACATTTTTAAAAAATGATAAAAGATCAGTATGAGTGACCAACGTTTTCGATTCCTCTTTAAATAATCTTCAGGTGTTGATGGCAAAATGGAGTAAAAACCTGGTGACAGGAGAAATTCTTTTTAAAATACATCGGAGAGACGCACACGTGAAAGTACGCCTTACATTTTAAGATATATATATATATATATATATATATATATATATATATATATATATATATATATATATATATATATGAGAGAACCTCCATTATAAATATCCATAGTAGTAGAACATCCAGCAACGGCCCAGCACACAACTGTAACTGCAGAGCTTCTAACATCTGTCCACTGGGGGGGAACTGTAGAGTTTCAAGCATTGTCTACAAATGCGATGTGATAACAGAGAGTAGTAGAAAATCATATATCGGTTCCACCGGGGGTGAGTTCAAAGATAGATTCAGAAACCACATGAGTTCCTTCAGGGGAGGCCAAAGGGAAGACATAGATAGACCTAACACTTCTGTTGGCCGTTTTGTGAGAAACCTCATTGCTAGGCGAGACCCTTTCGAACTGAAATGGTCAATTTTAGGGAGGGCTAACAAATATAAACCGAACAAAAGGAAGAGATGCAACCTATGTGCATTGGAGTCGTACCACATCATGACATCTAGAGATAATTTACTGAACGCTAGGCAGGAAATACTACAATGCTGTCTGCATAGAAACCGTTACCTGTTATCAAGCCTAAAACCTAGATAGGAGGGGAATTGGGGGAAGTATAAACTTACAGCAGAGAAAGGCAGGATGGACCCTTCCTGAGGCTATCTGGGGCAATAATTAGTGTATAATATGGAGGATGAGAATTAGTAACACGTACTTATGCTAAGATATGTCTTGATTCAATTATTAGCGGAGGCTCGGGGCTTATGTTGGGGGTGATAAGGTAGGAATATTCTATCGGAATAAGGCCCAATGATAGTCAACAATAGTAAATACTTATTCAGCAGAATAGAGGGGGGAAATTTTGTTACATATAAAAAGATAGTGGAATAATAAATAATAAATCACAATTTATTCTCAGAAATAGATATATTATACGAAATGCATTGGGAATTTCAAGTAATTTTAAGTGAAAAATAAGAAATAGCAACCTGGATGCTATCACTATTTAATTAAATTAGGTTAAATTAAATTAAATTAGTTTTTAATTAGATTAAATTAAATAAAACAATGGGTCGCAGGAATGGGGAAAAAATAATTAAGGAAAAAATAATTTTAAAAACATGCATGCCGACACGGACTTAATTTCTAAAAATAGAAACAATTGGGTTTTTATAAAAAGTATTTTGTACGGGATTTTAAATTAGTAATAACAAAGTCTCCTGTCATTTAACGAGTTAGAGTGATATTTTCCCGTAAAGTTGGCCAAAAAAATAACCCGGTCCATTAAAAAAGTTTTTTTCAAAATAGAAAATAGATTTCTGATAACGATATTCCGTAGTAACATTTATTTATGGAATATAGAATAATATTCTCCACAGAGAGTTGCAAACAGACACAGCCGTTAAGGAAATATTTTAAATGATTTAAAATAATAACTAGATTTTTTTAGAAAACTTTTTTATAATAACATTTTTTTTTTTTTTTTTGATATATGAATAATCTTTTAAAAACAAATTCTGCGGGATAGGCTTTTTTCGCTTCGTTAAACAACAAAACGATAATAATTCGGCAGTTAATTAAATGAAGGATATTTTCCCAAAATGTAAAATGACGTCCTAGACAATAAATAATTAATTTCTATAAAGAATAGGTTTAATAATAAATATTTTTAGAAACAGTATTTTTGAATAAATAGTTTCTATCTACTAATTAAGATTTTTTCTTAATGGAAGGGGGTTTTTCTGCGAGATTGACATTCAACTCGTCGTGTGTTTGTTTCGAAGGGCAAGAAATCAGCCATTGAAATAAGGCTCTTTGAACTCGGACGAACATTTGTGTTGACTTTTCTTTGTGAGAAGTTGGATTTATAATTCCCATACTATCATTGGATTGGAATGGTAACTTGTGAGCGGTATCTTGAATGATTTAGTTCTTTTGTTTTTTTTTGGGGGGGGGGATTTATTCATCATTGTGCCGGCCGACGTGAAAGTGTATTATCGCACATTGTTCCGTTTTTTTTTGTTTTTTTGAATGTATTTGGGACCGATTATTTGCTTGTTGGCTTGGTGGAAGAAATAATGAACGAGCTACTTTTCTAAGACTTTTCTAGGACTTTCTTTTTTTTATCGTTGTTCTTCCTTGTTTTTTAATTTTGACTTTTATTTTTATTTTGTTCCTCTTCTCTTCTTAAGTGACCTCAACTATTGCAACGCCACATTGTGTATTGTCGGCAGTTGAAACCAGTATTCCAGACATTTAATTTCCCTGATGATCTGCCAAGCAAGTAACTGCTTGGTAGTGAAACACGTGTAGGAAAAAACATTTAATTTGAATAAATAATATTTGTAAGAAAAAATATCTTTAATGGTGATCATTGGTGTCCTGAAAGGAATGCTTTGGTAAGCCTTCATAAAATCACATATAAATGCTCTGTACTCTGTAATCGAGTATCATCGAGCTTGTTTTTATTGGAACAACCCCGGTCTTCACTGAATAATATATTTTATAAGTGAAAAATCTATATATATATATATATATATATATATATATATATATATATATATATATATATATAAGTAAATAAATAAATAAATAATAATAATAAACATAATAAGACAATAATACTAATTATAACAACAACAACAATAATAATAATAATAATAATAATAATAATGATAATAATAATAATAATAATAATAATAATAATGATAATAATGATAATAATAATAATAATAATAATAATAATAATGATAATAATAATAATAAGATGATGATAATCATAATGATGATGATGATGATGATGATGATGATGATGATGATGATGATGATGATGATGATGATGATGATGATGATGATGATGATGACGACGACGACGACGATGATGATAATAATAATAATAATAATAATAATAATAATAATAATAATAATAATAATAATAATAATTATAATGATAATAATAATAATGATAATAATGATAATAATAATGATGGTAATAATAATAATAATAATAATAATAATAATAATAATGATAATAATAATAATGATGATGATGATGATGATGATGATGATGATGATGATGATGATGATGATGATGATGATGATGATGATGATGATGATAATAATAATAATAATAATAATAATAATAATAATAATAATAATAATAATAATAATAATAATAATGATATTAAAACACTACACTTAAGAATCATTCTGCTATATAGTAGTTAGCATTATAGGAATAAAAGATGCATATATATATATATATATAGAGAGATATATATATATATATATATATATATATATATATATATATATATATATATGTATATATATATGTATATATATATAGAGAGAGAGATGTAAGTACAGACAGAAGGGGTAGATGGATCCAGACACTATGACAGACAGACAGAGAGGCGTTACGTAATAAGTATACCAAAACCTAAGATGTTTTTCACTTCGATTTTATCATATTTAAAAAAAAGAAGAAAAATGATATTCTTTGTTTTCATCTTCTTCTCCTATATAAAGGGCAGTTGTCTGTATGTCTGTCTGTCTGTTTGTTTGTTTGTTTGTATGGCCAGATACTCCTCCGACAGGACCCAACAAACAGTCACACGGTTGACATCATTATAACCGGCCAGCCCCGGGACGTATAATATCTCAGAACCGGAAAAAAAAATGGACTCTTCGAGGGTCGACTGAGCACTTTTCTCCAATGGGGGGGGGGGTGCCTTTTTCCTCGATTTTCAACGTTGTTTAGTACTAATTTGAGAAAAAAACAAAGAATTTGAGAAATAATGCACCGTCATGATTTTAACAGGAAATGACGTCAGAGGAAATCCCTAACGGCTCTTTTTTGAACATGAGTTTATAGTGAACCAAGTGTTGCTTAATCACAAACGGCACTTTTTTTGAACACGAGTCCATAGTCAAGCATGGGTTGCTTACTTACTAACGGCACTTTTTTGAACATGAGTCCATAGTGATGCAAGGGTTGCTTAATTCCTAACGGCACTTTTTGATACATGCGTTTATAGTGACGCAAGTGTTGTTTAATCAATAACGGCACTTTTTTTAACATGAGTTCATAGTGAAGCAAGGGTTGCTTAATCCTAACCACATTTTTTCTGTTGACATGATAACATCCTCCTAGGTATTACCTCCTCCTTTATGAGAGGTGTGAAGTTAGTGTAGTATCAGTAAAATTAAAGTAATAAATAATTATGCTCCCCCACTGTTTTCACTAATATTTGTATGCTCCCCCATTGTTTTCACTAATATTTGTATACATATTGTATACATATTGAAAAATTAGGGTGGGTGTGGGGGGTGTCGGCATTCGCCGGTGTGAGCGCCTCAGGCAAAATTTGGGGAGGGGGAGTGTCGGCGGTGGGGCGCCTCAGGTGAAATTTGGGGGAGGGGGGGTATCGGCATTCGGCGGTGGGGCGCCCCAGGCGAAATTTGGAGAGGAGTGTCGGCATTCGCCAGTATGAGCGTCTCAGGCCGAATTTGGGGGAGTGTCGGCATTCGCCGGTGTGAGCGCCTCAGGCCGAATTTGGTGGAGAGTCGGCATTCGCCGGTGTGAGCGCCTCAGGCAAAATTTGGGGAGGGGGAGTGTCGGCATAATGCAAAGTCACGATTTTAGCAGGAAATGACGTCAGAGGAAATCCCTAGCAGCACTTTTTTGAACATGAGTTTATAGTGAAGCACGGGTTGCTTAATCCAAACGAAACATAAGTTTTTATTGAAGCAACTGTTGCTTAATCCCTAACGGCATTTTTTTGAACATGAGTCCATAGTGATGCAAGGGTTGCTTAATTCCTAACGGCACTATTTTGAACATGAATTTACAGTGAAGCAAGGGTTGCTTAATCAATAACGGCACTTTTTTGAACACGAGTTTGTAGTGAAGCCAGGGTTGCTTAATCCTAACTGCATTTCTTCTGTTGACATGATACCATCCTCCCAGGTATTACCTCATTCATTTTGAGAGGTGTGAAGTTAGTGTAGTATCAGTAAAATTAAAGTAATAAATAATTATGCTCCACCATTGTTTTCACTAATATTTGAATACATATTAAATAACGTCTCAAGAAGTAAAGTAAGAAGAGAAATTATTATGCTCCACCACTGTTTTCACTAATATTTGTATACATATTAAATAACGTCTCAATAAGTAAAGTAAGAAGAAAAATAATTATGCTCCGCCATTGTTTTCAGTAATATTTGTATACATGTTAAATAACATTTTTTTTGTCAGGCCAAATTTTTTTGTTTTTTTTTGTTTTGAAGTCAAAATATTTCTCAGGGTTGGGGGAGAGTGAAAAATTAGGGGGCTGGAGAGATTTAGGGGTCGGGGAAAATTTTAGGGGTCACGACGAACTTTTTAGGGGTCAGGCCAAATTTTTTTGTTTTTTTTTGTTTTTTTTTGTTTTGAAGTCAAAATATTTCTCAGGGTTGGGGGAGAGTGAAAAATTAGGGGGCTGGAGAGATTTAGGGGTCGGGGAAAATTTTAGGGGTCAGGACGAACTTTTTAGGGGTCAGGCCAAATTTTTTTGTTTTTTTTTTGTTTTGAAGTCACAATATATCTCATGGTTGGGGGAGAGTGAAAAATTAGGGGGCTGGAGAGATTTAGGGGTCGAGGAAAATTTTAGGGGTCAGGACGAACTTTTTAGGGGTCAGGCCAAATTTTTTTGTCTTTTTTTTGGTTTTGAAGTCAAAATATATCTCATGGTTGGGGGAGAGTGAAAAATTAGGGGGCTGGAGAGATTTAGGGGTCGGGGAAAATTTTAGGGGTCAGGACGAACTTTTTAGGGGTCAGGCCAAATTTTTTTTTTTGTTTTGTTTTTTTTTGTTTTGAAGTCAAAATATTTCTGAGGGTTGGGGGAGAGTGAAAAATTAGGGGGCTTGAGAAATTTAGGGGTCGGGGAAAATTTTAGGGGTCAGGACGAACTTTTTAGGGGTCAGGCCAAATTTTTTTCTTTTTTTTGGTTTTGAAGTCAAAATATTTCTCAGGGTTGGGGGAGAGTGAAAAATTAGGGGGCTGGAGAGATTTAGGGGTCGAGGAAAATTTTAGGGGTCAGGACGAACTTTTTAGGGGTCAGGCCAAATTTGTTTTTTTTTTTTGTTTTTTTTTGTTTGTTTTTTTTTGTTTTGAAGTCAAAATATTTCTCAGGGTTGGGGGAGAGTGAAAAATTAGGGGGCTGGAGAGATTTAGGGGTCGGGGAAAATTTTAGGGGTCACGACGAACTTTTTAGGGGTCAGGCCAAATTTTTTTGTTTTTTTTTGTTTTGAAGTCAAAATATTTCTCAGGGTTGGGGGAGAGTGAAAAATTAGGGGGCTGGAGAGATTTAGGGGTCGGGGAAAATTTTAGGGGTCAGGACGAACTTTTTAGGGGTCAGGCCAAATTTTTTTGTTTTTTTTTTGTTTTGAAGTCACAATATATCTCATGGTTGGGGGAGAGTGAAAAATTAGGGGGCTGGAGAGATTTAGGGGTCGAGGAAAATTTTAGGGGTCAGGACGAACTTTTTAGGGGTCAGGCCAAATTTTTTTGTTTTTTTTTTGGTTTTGAAGTCAAAATATATCTCATGGTTGGGGGAGAGTGAAAAATTAGGGGGCTGGAGAGATTTAGGGGTCGGGGAAAATTTTCGGGGTCAGGACGAACTTTTAAGGGGTCAGGCCAAATTTATTTTTGTTTTGTTTTTTTTTGTTTTGAAGTCAAAATATTTCTGAGGGTTGGGGGAGAGTGAAAAATTAGGGGGCTTGAGAGATTTAGGGGTCGGGGAAAATTTTAGGGGTCACGACGAACTTTTTAGGGGTCAGGCCAAATTTTTTTGTTTTTTTTTGTTTTGAAGTCAAAATATTTCTCAGGGTTGGGGGAGAGTGAAAAATTAGGGGGCTGGAGAGATTTAGGGGTCGGGGAAAATTTTAGGGGTCAGGACGAACTTTTTAGGGGTCAGGCCAAATTTTTTTGTTTTTTTTTTGTTTTGAAGTCACAATATATCTCATGGTTGGGGGAGAGTGAAAAATTAGGGGGCTGGAGAGATTTAGGGGTCGAGGAAAATTTTAGGGGTCAGGACGAACTTTTTAGGGGTCAGGCCAAATTTTTTTGTTTTTTTTTTGGTTTTGAAGTCAAAATATATCTCATGGTTGGGGGAGAGTGAAAAATTAGGGGGCTGGAGAGATTTAGGGGTCGGGGAAAATTTTAGGGGTCAGGACGAACTTTTAAGGGGTCAGGCCAAATTTTTTTTTTGTTTTGTTTTTTTTTGTTTTGAAGTCAAAATATTTCTGAGGGTTGGGGGAGAGTGAAAAATTAGGGGGCTTGAGAGATTTAGGGGTCGGGGAAAATTTAAGGGGTCACGACGAACTTTTTAGGGGTCAGGCCAAATTTTTTTCTTTTTTTTGGTTTTGAAGTCAAAATATTTCTCAGGGTTGGGGGAGAGTGAAAAATTAGGGGGCTGGAGAGATTTAGGGGTCGGGGAAAATTTTAGGGGTCAGGACGAACTTTTTAGGGGTAAGGCTAAATTTTTTTTTTTTTGTTTGTTTTTTTTTGTTTGTTTTTTTTGTTTTGAAGTCAAAATATTTCTCAGGGTTGGGGGAGAGTGAAAAATTAGGGGGCTGGAGAGATTTAGGGGTCGGGGAAAATTTTAGGGGTCAGGACGAACTTTTTAGGGGTCAGGCCAAATTTTTTTGTTTTTTTTTGTTTTGAAGTCAAAATATAACTCATGGTTGGAGGAGAGTGAAAAATTAGGGGGCTGGAGAGATTTAGGGGTCGGGGAAAATTTTAGGGGTCAGGACGAACTTTTTAGGGGTCAGGCCAAATTTTTTTGTTTTTTTTTGTTTTGAAGTCAAAATATATCTCATGGTTGGAGGAGAGTGAAAAATTAGGGGTCTGGAGAGATTTAGGGGTCGGGGAAAATTTTAGGGGTCAAGACGAACTTTTTAGGGGTCAGGCCAAATTTTTTTGTTTTTTTTTTGTTTTGAAGTCAAAATATTTCTCATGGTTGGGGGAGAGTGAAAAATTAGGGGGCTGGAGAGATTTAGGGGTCGGGGAAAATTTTAGGGGTCAGGACGAACTTTTTAGGGGTCAGGCCAAATTTTTTTGTTTTTATTTGTTTTGAAGTCAAAATATATCTCATGGTTGGGGGAGAGTGAAAAATTAGGGGCTGGAGAGATTTAGGGGACGGGGAAAATTTTAGGGGTCAGGACGAACTTTTTAGGGGTCAGGCCAAATTTTTTTGTTTTTTTTTGTTTTGAAGTCAAAATATTTCTCATGGTTAGGGGAGAGTGAAAAATTAGGGGGCTGGAGAGATTTAAGGGTCGTGGACAATTTTAGGGGTCAGGCCAAATTTTTTTGTTTTTTTTTGTTTTGAAGTCAAAATATTTCTCAGGGTTGGGGGAGAGTGAAAAATTAGGGGGCTGGAGAGATTTAGGGGTCGGGGAAAATTTTAGGGGTCAGGACGAACTTTTTAGGGGTCAGGCCAAATTTTTTGTTTTTTTTTTGTTTTGAAGTCAAAATATATCTCATGGTTGGGGGAGAGTGAAAAATTAGGGGGCTGGAGAGATTTAGGGGTCGGGGAAAATTTTAGGGGTCAGGACGAACTTTTTAGGGGTCAGGCCAAATTTTTTTGTTTTTTTTTGTTTTGAAGTCAAAATATTTCTCATGGTTAGGGGAGAGTGAAAAATTAGGGGGCTGGAGAGATTTAGGGGTCGGGGAAAATTTTAGTGTCAGGCCAAATTTTTTAGAGGTCTGCCCAAATTTAGGGGCGGCGATATGTACGTATTTAGCTTCCACACCGGGGCGGCGATAGGTACTTATTTAGCATTCAGCGGTGGTGATAGGTACTTATATAGCATGTGCACATGGGCGGTAATAAGTACGTATATAGTATGCACACTGGGGCAGTGATAGGTATGTATTTAGCATATGCACTGAGGCAGCGATCGGTTCATATATAGCACGCGCACCGGGGCGGCGATAGGTACGTATATAGCACGCGCACAGGGGCGGCGAAAGGTACATATTTAAAATTCACACCGGGCGGCGAAAGTAACATATTTAAAATTCACACCGGGGCGGCGATAGGTATGTATTTAGCATTCACACCGGGGCAGCGATAGGTATGTATTTAGCATTCGCACCGGGGTGGCGATATGTACGTATTTAGCTTCCGCACCGGGGCGACGATAGGTACGTATTTAGAATTCACACCGGGGCGGCGATAGGTACGTATTTAGAATTCACACGGGGGCGGCGATAGGTATGTATTTAGCATTCGCACCAGGGCGGCGATATGTATGTATTTAGCTTCCACACCAGGGCGGCGATAGGTACGTATTCAGAATTCAGGGGTGGCGATAGCTACGTATATAGCATGTACACATGGGCAGCAATAAGTACGTACATAGCATGCGCTCTGCGGCGGCGATCAGTACATATATTGCACGCGCACTGGGGCGGCGAAGGGTATGTATTTCGCATTCGCACTGTAGTGGTGATAGGTACGTATTTAGCATTTGCACTGGGGCGGCTATAGGTACGTATTTAGCATTCGCACTAGGGCGGCTATAGGTACGTATTTAGCATTCGCACTGGGCCGGCGATAGGTACGTATTTAGCATTCACACCAAAGCGGCAGTATGTACATATTAATTATTCGCACTAGGGCAGCGATAGGTACTTATGTAGCATGCACACCGGGGCGCAATAGGTATGTATTTAGCATTTACACCGGGGCAACGATAGGTACTATTTAGCATTCGCAACGGGGCGGCGATAGGTACTTAAATAGTATCTGCACCGGGGCGGCGATAGGTACGTATATAGTATGTGCACTGGGGCGGCGATAGGTACGTATATAGTATGCGCACCGGGGTGATGATAGATACGTATATAGTATGAACACCGGGGTGGAGATAAGTACCTATATAGAAGGCGCAGATAGAGGTGTTACTTTTTATAGAAATATGTCATATTATTACCCTGGGCAATAGGAGAAATGGTGGGGAAGAAACAGCTTTTGCAAAAGGCAAAATTAGAAAGTAGCGGCGAAATGGGGCGACCAGGGAAGAGAAAGGTAGCAGATAAAGAGACGGCTATAGAGAGAGGGGGCGGACATAGAAGTTTGAATATAAAGATGTTACACACACGATCTTTCTTCAAATATATGTTTTTATGACCCCGAGCAACGCCGGGTAGCCCCGCTAGTTTAGAAATAAAAAGCAATCCGAAGCAGGATCGAAACAGCACATTCCAAGTTATCAGTCTAAATGTCTCCCAATTGAGCAATCAGAATATTAATATTTTAGATAGAATTCATCATTATATTTATATTTCAAAATGTTGGAAAATGGCCCCTAGAGTGTCAAGACTAATCCCATCATGTTCCCAGGTAAATTCTACACGTGAATATCTTATTTGTAACTTTATATTTTTAGAAAAATCTTTAGTCTGTCTTTCTATAAACGTACAGACACACACACACACACACACACACACACACACACACACACACATACACGTTCTCTTACATTATATAGATAATTTTTAATGGACATGTGTATGGCCGTTTTACGGCTCATCAGAGTGGCCGATTCTAGTGAGATTCGAAACCTAGACTACGGTGGCTTAGTCTGGCACACTTACCACTGGGCCACGAAAACTCGTTGTTTTTCTTTGTTTCTTTTCGTTCCATTTTCTTTCTTTTTTTCTTTTCTTTTTTTCTTTCTTTCTTTTTTCTTTGTTTGTTTGTTAGTTTGTTTGTTTCTTTCTTTCTTCCATACGCGGTAATCTTCTAAAACGCTACCCAGCCAAACCTTTGGACCCAGTCAAATCATTGGCCAAGATTGATTCGTAAAGTATCAGGTTATCTCTTCCTCTTCGAATGGATTTATCCATCGTCATCCCCACTTAAACGCCCCGAAATAAAAAGAAATTAATCTGAACACTATTTCACTCAGTCTGTCAATCTGTCTGTTCATCTCTCCCTTTTTTCACCCCTTTTCCGGCAATTTCACGTGCTGTAAGGAAATACGACCCCCACCTGTGACAGTTTCCTTACTAACAACAACACAAGAGAAATGAGAAGAAAAATAGTTCCCTTAAAATAATACAAGAACGTCGGTACATCAATCTCTACCATGCTGATATGGCAAACATAACGATCGACTTCTTCAAGAACTAACATCCCGGCTAACGACAATTTTACGCAATCTACCGCCAGGTGGCGCCATACGCAGGGCTAATGAAAACGGTTGAAATTAGGTTTTCGTAAGCATTGCTAGGAGTGATTATCAAAGTTGTCTGAAACTGATAGACATCTTATTTTCGTGAAAGCTGCAGCCAAAGTTACGTCACATTTTTCAACAAATATTTTTTAAATTTGAAACATTACGAATTATTGTCTTATTTAAATACTAACAGGAAGACCCAGCGTTACTCGGGATTCAATAGGAACCCTATGCCCTCCTGCCCCCAACAAAAAAACACTGTATTATCATTTTTATTCAAATTTTGTACATTTTATAATGTTACATTTTGAGGGGATGGAGCCTGTTATTGTGACCTACCCTATTCTGTCACTGTATAGACTATTCCAGCCACTCGCTAGAACGAATCCAGAAGAATCTATTCGCAGCTTCAGTTGCTTAGAGACTCTTGACTGCGAAATACCAGTCGAGGATTTGTTCTCGGCAACCAGTCCGGCAGAAACTAGTAGATTTCGATGGCCTTTGATCTGTATTGGTCCTGGATATTCCTAAAAGGTCAACCCTCCCAGGCCTTACCTCCCCTCTTTAGTTCGAGTTACTTTATTGCAAACTGCCTGAGGCGCCCCGACCGGAGAATGCTCAGTCAATTTTTAATAGGCTAGAATGGCACTTCTTTAGAAGCGCTTGCTAGTTATCCCCACCTTCCGACCTTGTGCCACATCTTCCTGCTGTGTGAAAGAAATTACATATTAGCAGTGTCAGGCAACACATTAATCGTGTATTTTCTGTAAATACATACACATACTAACTACATCTTTGACTAATTTCATTTTGGCCCCTAAAAGCCACAACATAATGAATTTTGCATGAAACTAAAAATAGTTCAAATGCGGACTATTTTCAGCTTTAGGGTAAAAAGGGGGTGGAGGCCATTCGTAAAAATTAAAATACCTCCAATTTTTGTGAAATTTTCACAATTAGTAATAAATAAATCTTCACAACATTTCAATTTCCTTGGAGTTTTTTAAAGGGTTTTTAGTGGGCCTAATATGAGCACAACTTCCCATTTGTAAATTAAAATGAATCAGATTTGCATTGAATTTGATCCATAATAATTAGACACCAATTAAGCAAGATTCCCTACCTTAAATTTCTTCTTAAATTTTATACATGTTTTAAAAAATATGATGGGGTTTCATCCAAAGTAGAATAACGATTCTAGACATAAGTTGCAGCATTATTATATATTGATTTTAAAGATTTAAAATTTGAAAAAATGAAATAAAATAAAAGTTGTAGGGAAAGAAACGTAGGGCAAAACTGTGCCAGGGTGCAAGCAAATGTCCGATTGCCAAAAAGTCCGGTGTCGAAGAGTCCAGCGGAGAGAATACGATGTAGATAGGTAGGTCGTTAGAGGCACGAGAAGTAATGAGAGAAGTTTCAAAGTTAAATTCCAAGAAGCCACAACTTCAGGTACGGCGAAAATAGAAAATCCAAAAAGGGTAAAAAGTCCAATAAGAGGTACATTCGATGATGCAGGCAGGCGTCAGAGGAGATTAAGATGTAAAATATTCGCCATTAAAGAAACTTCCCGGGCAGAGATTACAAAGGAAAGTGTTTTAAAGTGGAAAAAAGGGGCAGTGAGAATATTTAAAGTCTGCCCAGTTGAGAAAGCCGGCTATAAATGAAGAAAAGCAAAGACAGTGAAAACAAGAATATAATATGCGACCAGTGGGCAAGGGAGGAAACGGGTAAGTGGTGTGTGGGAGGAGAAAGGGACGGGTACGAGGAAAGAGAGGGGGGAGGAGGAAGGGAGCGATGCGGTGAAGGAATGCGGATAAAACTAAGAGTGTGAAAGTGGAGGGGAGGGGTGGTGAAACATAAAGTTGAAATTGGAAGTTAGCGCGAATTAGGATTCAACTAGAAAAGGGGAAGAAAGGAGTGGGGGTAAGTTAACGAATGTTAGGATAAGGGGTTAAAATATCAGAATATGTATAAGAACACAGTTCGGGGTTTAGAAGTTTAATCAAATGACCTTAGATATAAACAATGAGGCAAAATATATATGAAGGGTAGGACTAGGAAAATGAGTTAAAAAATTAAAAGAGTAAAGATAAAAAATAAAGATAAAAATAGTATAAAAAGTAGAAATAAGAAAATAAAAGAATAAAGAATGAAAAATAGATAATAAGATTAGTCTTAAGCTCGCAGGGAAAATTGAGGATTGACCGAAAGAATAAAAAATAAAAAAATTAAAAAATTAAAAAATAATAAAAATAAGATACTAATAATAGAATGAGGGAAAAGTCGATAAGATTGGAGCTCAAGAATGAAAATTAGAATAAGGAAAAAGAAAAAGGAAAACAAGACCTAGAGAGGATATCCGGAATGGGAGTCTCCAAGGTGGAAAAAATTATGGGTTGAAGTAAATAAGCAGTTACGGGATGCTAGTTCAAATAGATATGGGAAAATATAAACTATTACACCTCTCTCTCTCTCTCTCTCTCTCTCTCTCTATATATATATATATATATATATATATATATATATATATATATAAAGTGTCAAACTCCAGACTATTCACAATGATATCGAAGGTTCGATCCTTGTCCAAATTAGCCATGCTGATGACGGCTGAGAATCAGAAACACATGTCCATAGATTACTTTCATGTACGTATAAAATTAATAAAAAATATATATATATATCAACGAAAAATTTAAGTTAAGGGCGACTAAAACAGTGCAACCTTCTGCATTACTCTTTATCACTTAGGAAGTGAATAATAGAAAACAAAAGCAACAAACGCTACAATCACCAATAAAAACAATTACATATATATATGTATATATATATATATATATATATATATGTATATATATATAATTATATATATATATATATATATATATAAATATATATATATAATTATATGTATATATAATTATATATATTTAAATTCATTTTTTTATTTATTAAACTATATTTTCGTTTCCTTTGAGTCTTGGCGAAGGTATGCGCTCGGCTGTTCTAGGTTTGGATGTTCTTATATTAGTCAAGTGGGTTTTTTTCCAAGAATTTTGCATATTTCTGCTTTTTTTATTTTTTCCACTCGTCGCCATTTTGAAATATGTTGTGCCATGGTTCACGTCTGTAAAATGTCAGGACGATGACAGACTGGAATTAAATGCGTTTATTCATCTTTATTATCTATTATTTCTGGCAATTCGTCAAAATAAGATTTTCAAATTAAAAAAAAGTCTTCACACGCTTTAACGAAAATGGTTTGTAAAACCTTTTTTCCACGCGCACCGCACACAGACAGAGAGAGAGAGAGAAAGAGAGAAAGCGAGAGACAGAGAGTGGGAAGCAAGATAGAGTGTATACATAGTAGCAACAGTTAAATACAGGTATATATACATATATTTCACTCACACGCTATATGAACCCCCCTTTCGTATACACCCGAACTACTTATCTTCCACCAATTATTTTCAATGACCTATACCTACTACCAACTCCATTTCTCTACCATTTCGAATCTACAGAAACAGTTTTACATTTTATTTTCCTATTAAGTTTGTTCGTTTCTTATTACCTTATTCCCAAGACAATCTATCAAATATGTTACCCTTTAAATAAAGTTTTACATATATATATATATATATATATATATATATATATATATATATATATATATATATATATATATATATATATATATATATAGTCTTGGAAGTTTCTCAACCATTAAAACTATATTTAAAAAAAACAAAACAAAAAAAACAAACTTATGTCCCAAGTCGTTCAGTGGAAAATCCCTCATGTAAGTAAATTTAACTGTTTCAGTTATTATATTAGTTTGCTTCTAACATTGTTTAAGAGATCATCAGTTGTTTACCATGAAAAACTGTTTCGGGAATTTAATATATATTTAATATATATGACTTCCACCGGAAAATATACTGTGAGCAAATATCTACGAATTGCAGTTTGGAAACTAATAACCAACGGAATTACATACATAAAACGTATGTAATAGGGAATTCTAAGGATATAAGGATTAAAGCCTTGAAGGTATGACGACATCCTTTCCCAATAAAATGTGGGTTAAAATCAATTTATTCATTTCATCCAACCAATTCACCCAGGAAATATATCGGATCTTCAAAGCACAGACTCTGTTTACTTCGACTTTCTCCTAAATAACGCATAACCGCCAGACTAAATTTTTAACTTTTCCTGATATAATTCACCCTCCCACATCTAATGTCATTCCAGTTGGACTTATTGGTTCAAACGCCAAATTTGGTGAAAGACCACGATGAGAGATAGACGATAATTATCTCCTCTAAAGCATACTCCCTCCTACTGACCCTCCCCCATATAATAAACTTTTTATAAGTTTTTACTCCCCCTAAAATTAACCGTTGTCGATACCTTCCCATCTGACCCCCCACCTCCCCTCCTACCCTAATCATCTCCATGCAAGATGTTTTTTAAAAAAAAACTCTAAATAATGAGCCTTGACAATATTCAACTTTGGTTCGTAACTTGTATATGCTTCCATCTTATTTTTATTTATAGTTCTAAGTTCTTAATTCAATCTATTATTATTGATTATTTCTTTTATATTTATCCCATATCCTCTTTGTGTATTTCTAAATGTTATTATAAGTTCCTTATTAGTAACTCTGTTATTTATCATTATCTTCATTTTTTAATCTTTAATTATACCTTCATTATTTCTAATCTTGCATAAATTCGAAATTATTAGTTAACTATTTTATTTTTTAAATTTTATTTCTTTATTCTTATTTACTTATTTATAAGTTTATTAATTTTATTAAATTTTCTTTTTATATATATTCTTTATATATATATATGTATATATACATATATATATATATATATATATATATATATATATATATATATATTATTTTCCTATATTTCTATTATTATACTTAATCTTACTTCCTATTTCTTATTATATTTTTTATATTTTTTATATTTTACTTTTATTTATTTATTTTTAATTTTTAAATTTTTTTAATTTTTTAATTTTTATTTTTATTTATTTAATTCTTTTAATTTTTAATTTTTAATTTTTAATTTTTTTATATATTTTTTATTCTTCTATATTTGATTTTTTATTGTTTTATTTTTATTTTATTTTTATTTTTTTTTATTATTTATTGCTTTATTATTTTTTTCTTTTAATTTATTTTACCCTACTATACTTCCTTTTATTTTATTTTTTATTTTTTTATATATTTTTGTTTCTTATTTATTAAAAATTCTATTATTTTTATATTATTATTTTTTATAGTTTTTTCTTTCATTTTTATTGTGTAATTTACTTGCATTTTTATCTCTTATCCTTTGTTTTCCTTTATATATTCTATTATTTTTTTTTAATATTTTACTTTAGTTTATTCCTTATTTTATTTTAATTTAATTTTCATTTTATTTTATTTTTATTTTTATTTTCATTTTATCTTTATAATTTTGATAATGTTTATAATGTCTTTTTATCATTATCATTATTATTATCGCTTTATCTTTATATTCTTATTTTATATTTGTAAATTATTCCTTTTTCTAATATTCGTTCCTGCATCTCCTCCTGTCAATAGATGTTCCTCTAGGAACGAGCTTGTTATTTTCTTCCTTTAATTTTCTGTAAGATGTCCTGCTAAAGGCGCTGATGAAGAGACGTTCTGGAGTGGCTTTGTAAAAAAAAATTTTTTAATTGAAAAATTAAAAAATAAAAATTAAAGTATTTCCAGAATGTTTTGGAAACGACCGTACGCCATACTAGACTTGTTGTTCTAATTCTTTGAACAATTGGAATGTTCTGATCAATTAAATCATCTTATTTAATATATATATATATATATATATATATATATATATATATATATATATATATAGTGTGTGTAGATTTCAATATTGCGTTGAGAATCCGAATAAAAGAGCTCAATGTACCTTTAAACAGAGCAAAACAGAATTATTAAAAGGAAACACCTATACACACATTAAGGTTGTATACATTATAAATTATTTCGACCCTTTAATTAGGTCTCCTCAGACGTATAAACAACCACGTAAAAAAAACAAATATATATATATATATATATATATATATATATATGCACGTAAGCATAGCATTAGATCTGTGGATGGGGCATCCTACCGGATGAAAGAGATTGACCTATTATTTCAGAGACTGCAATTGTGAGGTCTTTTTCGGATCTTAGCCATCTCTGAGATTTGAGCGAAATCTTCCCAGATGTGGGAGCAGTACTCAATCTTAGGCTTATACCGATAGACGATGGCGTCAGGAATTATGTCCTTTCTGGAGCGGTAGAATCATTCAACCATTTTCCAATGACCTTAGCAACAGATCTGATGTAAGTATCAAACTTATTAAAAACCTTGATGCGAGAAAGGCAACTGACCCCGACAACATTCCAGTCATAGAATATTTAGCCGGAACTAACCTCTATCCTTACAAAGCTGTTCAATCGCTGCTTATATGAGAAACGCTTTCCATTACCTTGGACAACTTCGCCAGTCCGCTCTTTGATTATTCAAGAAAGCAGAGGCAGAATAAGTGTTAAAATATATATATATATATATATATATATATATATATATATATATATATATATATACCTATTAAAATAAAAGACTTCATATTTTGAATTTAAACGTCTTTTAAAGAATGTAATAATAAATGAGGCTAAAAGCCTTTAAAAGCATGTTTAGATGCGATATTTTGTAATAAAAATAAAATAAGAACAGATTTTTTTTCATTTTTACTTTGATCGCGTCACCTCATATTTAAAAAGTGAGTGAACCGTTAATAACAACACACCGTCAATTTTCCATTCTTACGGACTGCTACCAACATACGGAATTGTTACAATCTCATGCTTTGACGAAGCTAGAAATCTAGCGAAATTATTAGTCAAAAAGTTCAAAGTTAAAATGGTAAAAAATCTGTTCTGATTTTATTTTTATTAATAAATATCGCATTTAAACATGCTTTTAATGCTTCTAGCCTCATTTATATATACATATATATATATATATATATATATATATATATATATATATATATATATATATATATATATATATAATTAATTATTTCATAATAAATATTTTTAATCCTATATATAATTGATAAAATTCAAATATATTGATAAAATTAACTTAAAACCAATATTTTTTGAAACGTGATGTATTATTAATCTTATTCTTTAAGGCATCTTCATAGTTGTGGAAACGGCTTAATTTATATGTTTTAGGGTTAAGTGGTGTTTATAACCGCGTTTTCTGAATTCCTGTCTCACATTTTTTTGTGTTTCATTAGTGCTTACAAGTTAGAAGTGTTTTCCCTAATTTTCTCTTTTCATAAATCTAGATGCTGGTGTCCATATATCTGCACGTGAGATGTAGATACCATGACGATACTACGATCAACACAACAACTATTCGAGGAAAATCGTGGAATCTGTCATCTTTGGGAAACTACTACTACTACTACTACTACTACTACTACTACACACACAACTAGAAACATAGAAAGAACATTGCACGAAACCAATGGAACTGAAACTGCCAGAGCCCGGGAGTACTGGAATCCTTATTGCTACTCAAAATTCAGAGAAAGCCAACGGTCGTTAACAGCGAGAAATCAAATGGTAAACGACTGTTGCGATAACATGATTTCAGACAGTTATCAAAAGAAGCTGAGAGCATTCAAAATCTAGGGTGATTTGTTGTCACTCAGACTCCAGGGAACATCACCTGTTTTGCCAGTGATCGCTCACGGATAATGACTTGTGTGAGAACTTCTCGTCTGTAAATAAGACCTCGAATGCTTTTTTTTATTTCACGTTTTTTTTTAATTAAGAAGTCATCGTTTATCAAGGCTCAAACGTCACTCGAGGATAAGGGTCAATGAGTTTGTCAGGTGGACGGCGAGACAAGGATTAGTAACGATGGTTGTAACTGGTCAGAGTTTGATAAACTATAATGTAGCATTTTAAAATTCCAAAAGATTTTATCTGGACACTTCACGTGTGCCACACGAACACATCAATAATTCCAGGTGATTTTGGGGTGTAGTGGTGTTTGTAGTTTTTTTTTTATTTTCGTCAGTGTAAATGTCGGTATCAATATATCTGTACGTGAGGTGTAGATACAAAAACAATACTACGATTAATACAATTAACTATTAGAGAAAAATCATGGAATCTGTCATCTTTGTGAATACAGTAAACTCCTCGAATGCGGAAACCAACCTACGTAAACTGCTAACGCTAACCAGTCACATGGAAGTTGCAACAGAATTAAACAAAAACATAGGAAGAACACCACCAGATGAACCCAAGGAAACTGAAACTGGATGGAATTTCAGAAACTGACCACATTAAAACAAAACACAAAATAGCCTGGAAGGGTCAAGGAGGATGTAATACCAAGGAGGGCTAACACGACCTCTACTGGAATCTTGAAAAGGTTTATTGCCACTCAAATCTAGAGAGAAGACAATAGTCATTGCCATCGAGAAATCAGTGGTAAACGGCTGTTGTGATAGCGCAAAATCATTTGAAATGTTTATCAAAAAAGGTTAAGTATACTGGAACTCTAAGGAGACTGGCTGTCTCTCAGAGTCCAAGGAATACCCCGGTTATTGTTAGTGAGCAATCACTGATGATGTTCTGTGTGAAAACTCCTAGTGAGTACAGAAAAATAAACCAAAATTACCAGAACCCCCCCCCCTCACACACACACATCCTCTGCTGGTAACGCACACAATCATTGCGAAGGGTTAAGGAAGATTGGAAGACCGAAAACGGAGAGCACCAACCAGGCCTCCACTGGAAGGATGCAAAGGGTACTGAACCTTGGGGGTGCAATTGTGTGTGGGTCATGGATGTATACTGTTAGTTGAAAGTATTGATTTCAGTTTATGTCTTACGCAAATAAAAAATAGGTATTAGAAGTACAGCTGGCACCCTATTAAGTGCGTTGTCTCTCTTTAATGAATATACATTTGTATATGCGCATATTGTCTTTTTTTGTGTGTGTGTGTTTTGTGTGTGTGTGTTTTGTGTGTGTGTGGCAGCGTTTATGATCGTCTTTGTACGTAATTGTTTAGCGGAAATGTCATGACGACCTTTGTGACCTCAATTCTTTGTTAAAGAAAAACTTTTGTACAAAGTACGACTAAAAATGTTAAGTTGGTAAATAAGTACCCGTCGTTTTATTTGTTATTATTTTTAAAATTTTGAGATCTATTGTGTTTTAAAATTTTGGAATCTTTTCTTTTTCTTTTTTCGAGAATTCTATTTTCGAATCATTTTGTAATTCATCTGTGGGGGTACTAACGAATTCTAAACGTTAAACATGAAAGAACGGGTAAAAATACGCCAGTAACCAACACAAAAAGTAAGAAAGCCAGCACTCAAAATTCATATAAACATAACAATTTATTTAACGTGGTTCATTTAAATTGTATAAATTCCTCAATGAAAGTCTGAGTTTTGTGTACAGGAAAATGTCCCTTTTACTGTTTGTATAAAATGTCTCTTTTAAAGATTGTTCTTGGAAAGCACACGTGTTTTGGTGTGCGCGTATATTAGAGAAAATGAGCCGTCTCTCTACCCTTTTTTTGCAGTGTACGAAATGGTAGGAATTTGTGTTAGACGGTACTTAAAACAGAGAAAAGAAAGAAAGAGTTTAAGCTTACTATTTGTCCTGTGTCCGGTGAGGAGGAAAGGGGAGACGGCATATAGTAACTGTAAAACAGTAGCAGGCAGTGTTTTCTTGCCCAATGCCTTTTTTGTGTGCTGATGGGATCGTCTTAATCGCTGGTCATAGGGAGAGAAAGACTTCGTTGACAGGACCGTGTTACTTGCTGGGAAAGGGAAAAAAGAGGAAGGAGGAAGTTCGTTCTTTCTTTTATATCACTCAAAATCTCGCGTGGTCAAGCATGATTTGTTGGTCTTTGATTGGCCGGACCCTCTGACAGCGTGATTTGGCGAGAATAGGCCCTGTCTTCTTCATTAGAAACGAAGAAAGGCTGAGTTAACAGAGAAAGAAATAATAACATATTAGGATGTTAATCCGATACATCTTCTTGTTTTTTTGTTGTTTAACTTAAGTTAATTTCTGTTGATTTTTTATTTATTCAGATCGTTCAAAATGAAATGTCAAATAAACATTTCCGACATATTTTTACTTTTATTTATTTTCTATTGAATATATATAGATATTGAAAATCTTGTTGAACGTTGGAAAATAGTCGTAAACAGCAAGGGGGGAGGGGGTACATTATCGATTAATTAGTTGTTATCTTTTTATTATTAAACCTTTTAAAATAAATAAAAGAACGACGAGAACATAGCTGCAACGCAATATTAATACATCGTACAAATCGTCTGAGACGGTTGACTTAGTTTTTTTTTTTTAAATTAGTGATTAACATTTAAAAGAGTACTGACCCCTACATTCGTAAGCACATCTCAAACGTTGTGATGCTTCTCGACTTTTATTAATATTCTTATTCGAAACAATTTGAGATAACAATGGCCTCCTCCACTTAGTTTATGCTCTCAACCCCAATTGGTAATATTCCGGCGACGGACCTCCTTCTCACCACTGAACCCTTTCCCTTCCTCGGCACTTAATGGACTCTTTGTGCCCTTGAGTTTGCGACGCCAGTGCAAGTTTGTCCTTTAAACACTCAATTTAACTTTAAGATGATTCATTTAAAAGTTACAAAGTTTTCAGCGTATTTTGCAGATTATTTTTCTTCTGGTAAATTGATGATGAAAGAAAAGGAAGGGAAATAACTCTCGGAATGAAAGAGTTTAGAAAATTTTACTTCTGGGAAAATTAGCTTTTTTAAAAGGGCTTTACTTCGGAAGCATTTAAAGGAGTTTATACCACCATATATATATATATATATATATATATATATATACGTGTGTGTGTGTGTGTGTGTATAAGTTACATATATAATAAATATATATGTGTTTATGTTTATATATATCATATATATAAACATATATATATATATATATATATATATATATATATATATATATATATATATATAAATTACTAAAGGTTAAATATATTTACATACTGAACACAAAACCAATATTTTTCAAAAGTGGTCAATACAAGTAGAGCTTTAAAAAAATGAAATAAGTGTTAGTGCCCCCAATGTTTATTTAATTATATATATATATATATATATATATATATATATATATATATATATATATATATATATATATAATTCTTCGTTCCGTTGGGTGGAAAGAAATCTAATAGAATACTCGATTATTTAAAATAAGCGTAATATTTATTTATTTATGATATTACAGAAGTTCAGATCAACATTGTACCTGTAATTGAATCTGTTATCTTTATACTTGTGTATTTTTTGTTTTTATTATTTTTTGTAGTGTGGAACAGATTAAATTACACCTTTTCTCTCCCACTAAAACTACAGAGTCAACTAATAAAACACCTTAAATTACAACAACAATACAGCAACAAAAAATTGCAACTCGCGAAGACCGAAAGCGCTTGGATCCATACTCCATGAATTGATATCCGAGACTCGGAAACTAGCTCATCGAGTCGAGACAAGGATAAGGAATTAACGAAAAGAGAAAATTTCGTCGTCCTTAATCAGACATGTATCGATAACGATTTGCTGCACCCTCTCTCTCTCTCTCTCTCTCTCTCTCTCTCTCTCTCTCTCTCTCTCTCTGTATATATATATATATATATATATATATATATATATATATAAGGTAATTAAAAAAAAAGTTAAAAAATTCAAAATAATATATGCAAAACAATATGGTACATAAAACCGACTAATTAAAATAATTTAACAACTTATAATTGCTTTCTTCTTGAGGGGATTAACTCTATCTAACCCCCACCCTCTAAATTACAACAAGTTATTTCCCTTACATCTTGCTTACACAAATTATGTAAAACACACATGGGTTTAATAAATAATTAGATATATAAATTATAATTACATTTAAGTAGAAACACGTAATTATAATCTAATTATTACTGGTAAAATATTATAACAATAATTTAATAATACTAAACACCCAATTCCAGCTCACACTTTAACAATAACTTAATTTCTGCCAGTCTATAGCAACAGACATACCATAACTTTCGTATTCCTGGCCAAAGCACACCATAACCGAGTGGTTACACATTTTTTTCTTTTTGAGAATTCAAAGAACATAATACCACCGATACCATCCAAATTGGACACATTACGTTAGTAAATAAATAGATAATCGAAAATTATTTAAATCTTTCAATATTGTCATTTACTCTGTTTACCTTGTTCCGTATCGAATGACATTTTTCTACCAACCAAACTACATTGTCATAGAATTCAAACTTATATATATATATATATATATATATATATATATATATATATATATATATATATATATATATATATATAGAGAGAGAGAGAGAGAGAGAGAGAGAGAGAAGGCTTCGATTAACTTCGTTGAGTCGTCTAAATAGTATTAATGTTTATATCTCGCTGCATTTGGCATACATCTAACTTAATATTTCCGTATCACGTGATAATTTCCTATGGGCTAGAGGATAGAGCGAAGCGTGCGGAGTCAAAGTTGTCTCTGTGAACCGGGTTCGCGCCTTGTGATCGTTTGAAAATGATAAGAGAATAAGCTAGAAACAACGTCGTCTGTAAGTAAATGTAATTTAATATTTATTCATGAATATTATCTCATATATATATATATATATATATATATATATATATATATATATATATATATATATATATATATATATATGTGTGTGTGTGAGAGAGAGAGAGAAAGAGAGATTTATACCAGTAACCACCCGGTATTAACTGGGATTCAGGTGAGTCATTTTAATTATTAAGTTTTATTTGTTTGCACGTTTTTAAACTTAAGGTAGATAACTTCTATTATTTTAT
>OY744539.1:25241712-25306712 GCA_963556195.1 Sepiola atlantica | reverse complement strand
GTTGGTTAATATGGTTCTTATGTAAAGAGCCGAAAACGATGCAGACAGCTGCCCAACCTGATGATCACCCTTTCCATCTTGGAAAAAAAAGATTTCGTGTCAGCGAATTAAAAAAAATGTTGACGAAAACAACAACGCAGCCATTTGAAGAAAGTGACTGGTTTTTGTCCTAAATCGAAACCAGATGTTCAAATCTTAAACGAAAGTGACAGTTATTACACTTCTTATCTCCTCTCTTACAGGATTCAAGCCGTCTTAATAGTTACAAATCTGGACTATGAAAATAGCAGAACGAGTTCGAACTCAATCGGATCTATTAGAGTTTACTGGATAATTTTTATTGCAACTTTTTTTTTTGCAAGCACTTTTTTTTAAATACAACAAACATTATTTCGAAACAGTTTTATTTTACGTAAGATTTTGGGGTATTCTTCGATGTACATCATCATCATCATCATATTCGGTTTAACGTATGTTGACATGCGTTGGACGGCTTTTAGAAGTTGTCTTCCAAACTAAACTATCTCTGTCCAGGTCTTTATTTATACCCCTTTCTCTCAAATCTATTCTTATAACTTCCTTCCATGTTTTCCGTAGCCTTCCCATGCGAACTGAACCTGCTACCTCAACTGTTCTACATCTACTAATCCAATAGCTCTCACCCATTCTTTAAACGTTACCATATCATCGAAGTCTCAGGTTCTGCACACATCTCCCAATACTATCTAGACTAAATCAACCTCTGAGGTCATCAGATCGAAGTCTGTCTTTAAGACTGACGTAATACATCCATCGTATCATTCTCATATCATTTTTCTCGATGCAACGCATATCCTTAAGCCGCATTGACCAGATTTCACTTCCATACATCATCACACTTCTTACACATGCCTGATAGACCTTTCGCTTGGTCGATAGTGGTAATGCTCTGCTGGTTAGTAATGGCAAATTTCCCTGAACTTACTCCATCCACTTCTAATCCTTTCAATCACATTAGCACCTGATTCACTCTACTCCAGTGGTATCATCAAGGTAATCAACCCTTTTTTTTAACTTTGCCCAGACCTAATATTCGTGTTGGTGAGCAGCTGTCAACAAGTTGAGCTTCAGGAAACTCTTCGAATCGCAAGTTGTTGGTCTTCGCCAATGGAATAGGCATTGACTTGCCATCTCAGCGAAGTTCGCGCAAGGTGACGTTGTGCGTGGGTTGCTATGGTCAGACTTGCTGTGCAGGCGAAGGAAAAAAGCCGGTTTAACCCGCCCAGGATGAATGCCGCACCAAAAAACAAGACGAACATACTAAATATTCACTTATGTCCTTATATCTTGGAAAAAGGCATGAACCCGCAAATTCTCTCTTGCTATGTATGAAATAGAAAATCGTAAAATTGTATTTCGAGATTAATTTTTAAAAAAAACAGATTTATGCACCGTAACGCAAACGAAAGTTTTTCTTAACTTTATTTATCAAGAAAATGAAATTTAGCGCCTTTTTTAATGTAATCCATGAAACGAGAAGAGCTCTCAGCACCAGCGAACTTGAATAAAGCGAAAGTTGAAAAGAAAACGAAAACTGACATCTAAATACGAATACAGGATACACAAACAAAAATAAAGAACGGATTTAAAGATGTCATAACGGAGTCGGAGCGCACATGTAGAAAGATAAACATTAGAATCGGTCTCTTTTCTCTCCAACTACAAGGCAGATTGGATGTCATTTGTAAGTAGTGTTTCTGGTATCTTTGTGTATTTATATGAGTGCGTGTACGTGTGTAGGGGAATATAGTTTTTGTGTATAAACGTACGTATTTATACATGTGTGTGTCTTTTGTTTTTATATATCGCATTGTTTTATGCATAGATTTATACTTTTTATTTATTTATTCTGGATGTGGTTTAGTTTGGCGGAAGACTACCTTTCTATGTAATAGAAAACTCCTTTTTTTAGTTTAAACATTGTATTTTTTTCTTAGTTAGATACAGATATTCTTTCTCTTTTTCTTTTTCTTCTTCTTCTTCTTTTTCTTCTTCTTCTTTTTCTTATTTCAACCATAGCCGAGTCACTGAATAGTGACGATGAACTGTAAGGAAGCTATAAAAACATATCAGTTTATTGTTTATAATATCGAGTTCAAGTGTTTATTTCATCATATACAGAGCGCCGACGACACTGAAACACCTAGTGGCTGGACGACTTTTAAAACCCCGCATCAAAACAGGATTGTTACTGGTGTACTCACCTTTTAAACGGTAAGGCGGATTGAGAGATACTAAATATGACAAAGTACACGAAAAGACCAAGGAGTATGCACTAGTTTATACGAGAATAACAATTACAGATGCAAATCCTTTGATATAAGAATACCAAATACTCAACTTCACAATCACAGTCGACGATGAGGTGGAGCTGAAGGAGATAGAAAAACTAAGTAAATACACGGAACTTGTAAGAGAGCTAAAAGGGCCATGGGCCATGAAACTACGGTAGTACCATACTTATAGGCACACTTGAAACAGTCACAAACAACTTGGAAAAAAAAGACTAAAAGAAAATGAAACCAAAGCAAAATTTATCTCCCTTTGATTTCAGTTTCAAAGTAAAATCTGTCATATATGCACACACCTGAATACACAGAAAACATTTCTTCAGTAAGGAATTGTTCATAATTCTATGGCTAATCAATAATATTGGGATATGTTTAATAAGAGAATAAGATGATTTGAGTTAGGATTAACATATATTGGGTCAGAATGTTCTTTCATATATAGTTGATATTTCTTCTACGTGAGATTAACTATATCCACTAAGAGGTTTGTGATCATATATATATATATATATATATATATATATATATATATATATATATTTACTATAGATCTATGTAAATCAAATTATGTGATCAGTCTGCGTTCCAAGAATTCACTATAACAACGGATAGTGTACGATCGTTTCAGAGACCAATTTTTTATTGACATCAGATATTATCTTCAGCACAGGGAATTGATGCTTGCAAATTTTTTGATGTTATATATATATATATATATATATATATATATATATATATATATATATATATAACGTTTCTAGCTCGCTATATGGAATATAACCTAGGATCCCCACATTATCACCCACATACACACACAATTACAAGCTAACACACGCACTCTCTGTCTGTCTCTCTCTCTCTCTCTCACACACACACACACACACACATATATATATATTTGTATGTATATATATATATATATGTATATGTATATATATATATATATATATTATTTTTTAATTTATATTATAATTATCCACGGACGCGTGTTTCGCCGTCTACAACTCTTCTGGCGAGATTCGAAACCGTGATCACAGTTAAGTAATCCGGCGCCCTTACCGATTAGGTTACCATAATTACTGGACACATACATTTTGTTCGTTTTTGTTTAGGCGATAAGACAAGGTTAGTGTAAGGTTCACTTATCTACGATGAAGCATTCAAACTATAATTATGGATATAATATTATAAATATTATATTCATAATATTATATCTATAATTATAGTTTACACGTCCCCACACGCATCAGTGTAGCCAGACGCAGTAGCAAGTGTATCCATGCGTAGAATGCTTAGAATCGAATGATTACACACACACACACACACACACACACACACACACACACACACATATATATATATATATATATATATATATATATATATATATATATATATATATATATATATATATATATATATACAGGTGTAGTCTGTTTTAATGTTTATATAAGTTTATATATATATATATATAATGTATTACTATTTCATGTATATATATATACATATAATATCATAAGGTAATATAATATATATATATATATATTCTAGTATTTACTTCAACAGTGTTCCACACGGTATTAGAGCTTAATAGTTGTATGAACATATATTTATGGCAAGTAAGCCACACAGAAACGTTCATATTTCATTCCCGCAGAAAGTATATATACATATGCTACCATCTGTGTTTAATTGGTGCACTTGTCAACCTCATTCAAAATCAGAACGCTTTATCGGAAGCTGACAAACAGATGTGAAAACAGTGAATTTAATAAAAGAAGGACAAGAAATGTAACATCTCACCCGTCCATCCAATCTCAAAATTTCCTTACACTCTTTCGACTGATTTTGAAACTTGGCACCCGTTTGTTTACAACTGCCCCACATGCGAGTAAGTAAAAATACATAACATATAATAATACCAAAATGATACCTAAAAGATGATACTGAAACGAAAGAGTGATACTGAACGACTCTATGTACAAATAGAAAGAAGAAGGAAACGTAATTTAAAGTAATGAAAATTACGTAGCTGAAACAATAATAAAATTATTAAAGAAATACATAACACAAAATAAAAAGAGGCTGATTACAGCCGCGTAATGCAGCACCACGGTGAACTACACGGAGAGCAGCGAAACGGGAAAAAATAAAATAATACGAACGTAATGATAATAATAATAATAATAATAATAATAATAATAATAATAATAATAATAATAATAATAATAATAATAATAATATAAAAAATAATAATAACAACAATAAAAAAGTAATAATGCGCAATGCACTGCACTCGAGGAATAATACTGACTGACTACATGTACAAAGGAAAGACGAGTGAAGAATACTTTTAAGTAAGATAATTTATGCAACCGAACAAATAAAATGACTTTAAAAAATGCATAACACAACATACAGCGAGGTTGATTTACGCGGCCAAATCAAGTAAAATAAGCTACACGAACTATGTATAAGGTGGGTTGAAGAAATTGCGCACGAGAAAAATAGATATACCTACGAAAAGGATATTCGAAAAAGGTCGCCACAGATAGCCGCCCCAAAAAATGCAATCAGAACGAACTACATAAAAGTCAGAAAAATAGTAAATTTAGAATGTGTGGACAAAAGGACGAAACAGTAAACCACAGTATAAATTAAGTTGAACCAACTTATTTCTTTTCGTACTGGTCGGGCAGTCGTTATCGACAATCAGTCCGACAATGACTTTGTTGCTGTCGGGTTATAGTATCATCCTGTTCAGTCTCGGGATATCCACCCTCCCAGGCATTACCTTCTCTTTTAGAAAGGGTTAGTTTATCGCTAATCGCCTGAGGCGCATTTACCAGGGAATGCCAACGGGGCTACTCAGGCATTTATCTAGGCCAGAGTCGCGCTTATCCTAATGCACGTGCTTTTCAACTTAACACCAGACCTTCTGGAGAGGTAAATAAAATAAGTAAATGTATCAATTTAGATCAAAGGGAATATAAAAATATACATGACAGGGTTGGCAAGGTAGTTCATTGGGAAGTGTGCAAATGACTTAACGTTGAACATGCAGAAAAATGATACTGGCAGAAACCGGAGCCAGTATTGGAAAATAAAAGACATACAAACCGCTGCGTGATGGAAATATAAGTAAATAAACACACCCAATCAATAAATCGGGTGTAATAATAAGCAACAAGGAGGAAAAAATATGCAAAATAGTAGATTTCACCGTCCCAGCAGTTCACAGGGTGAAGGAGACAGAACCATCGAAGTGAATATGTGGAGCTTGCCAGGAAGCCAAAAGAAATATAGAGCATGAAGAAAACTACTCCAATAATTGTAGTAACACTGGAACAGTTCCATAATATTTCGAAAAAATACTAAAAGGAATAGAAATCAAATGGTAAATTGACACCATAAAACCACGCTGATAATAAAAATAGCCGATATTGGAAACCAACATACTACTTATCGAGGCTCGAGGAGAAGTGTTAAGGTTAGTCTATGAGCGCCACAACGCAAGGATTGGACACAGCCGATGGGTTGGGCAAACGATTTCTTTAGATTGAATACTAATATATAAAGAGAACAAGAAGAAGAAATAGAAATCGGAAAATAATCTGGTATACGCCTCCATTTAATCTCCTAGTTAAATCTAAAAGTGGACAGTTATTCCTTTACCTGTTAAATCGACTCTTCCCAATAAATAACTGACTGCATAAAATATTCAATAAAAACACGATCACACTTAGTTATAATAGGAATAATAAAAATAAAGTAAATGGCTATAAAAGGAATGGTAAAAATAATAATAGGATTTACAGTAATAACAGATGTGATAACTATTGCAATAGTAGTAATAATGCAAAAAGAAGGTATCATAAAAATAATATTAATAATGATTATAGTAATAATAAAGAATAGTAATGACTATAATAATAATGATAATAATAATAATAATAATAATAATAATAATAATAATAATAATAATAATTATAATAATAATAATTATAATAATAATAATAATAATAATAATAATAATAATAATAATAATAATAATAATGATAATAATAATAATAATATAAATAGTTGAATAATAATTACAGTAATAGTGACGATAATAACAATAATAATAACAGTGGTGATAATAATAGTTATCATTATAGAATTAATAGCAATAATAATAGGAATAGGAAATTTATCAAGAATAAAAAGTAATAGACAGTAATAAAAATTACAAAAATAGCAAAAATAACAATAATAACTTTAATAATTATTATAGTAATGGTACTGGTAATAATTGGAATGGCTGTAGTAATAGTGATTAGTAGTAGTAGTACTTGAAACAAAAATAATAGTAATAGTAAGAATGGTTATAATAATAGTAATAAGAAAAAACGAAAATTATAATAATGATAATAGTAACAGTGGTGGGGGTGGGGGAAGTAATCGTAAGGGTAGGCTGCATAGAAATCACAATAAATAATTAATAACAATAAATAATTAATTACAATAAATAATTAATTACAATAAATAATTAATAACAATAAATAATTAATAAAAATAAATAATTAATTACAATAAATAATTAATAACAATAAATAATTAATTACAATAAATAATTAATAACAATAAATAATTAATAACAATAAATAATTAATAACAATGAATAGTTTATAACAATAAATAATCAATAACAATAAATAATTAATTACAATAAATAATTAATAACAATAAATAGTTAATAACAATAAATAATCAATAACAATAAATAATTAATTACAATAAATAATTAATAACAATAAATAGTTAATAACAATAAATAGTTAATAACAATAAATAATTAATTACAATAAATAATTAATAACAATAAATAATTAATAACAATAAATAATTAATAACAATGAATAGTTTATAACAATAAATAATCAATAACAATAAATAATTAATTACAATAAATAATTAATAACAATAAATAGTTAATAACAATAAATAATCAATAACAATAAATAATTAATTACAATAAATAATTAATAACAATAAATAGTTAATAACAATAAATAGTTAATAACAATAAATAATTAATAACAATAAATAGTTAATAACAATAAATAATTAATAACAATAAATAATTAATAACAATAAATAATTAATTACAATAAATAATTAATTACAATAAATAATTAATAACAATAAATAGTTAATAACAATAAATAATTAATAACAATAAATAATTAATTACAATAAATAATTAATAACAATAAATAGTTAATTACAATAAATAATTAATAACAATAAATAGTTAATAACAATAAATAATTAATAACAATAAATAATTAATAACAATAAATAATTAATAACAATAAATAATTAATAACAATAATAATAGACAATACAGTTATTTATCTATAGGACTCACGCTTATCCAGAATATTATGACGACGATTTTAAATATTGAGTTTTTAAATTGCCTAAGTCTTCCATGCGTTTTTTCATAGAAATATATATACTTATCTCTCGTTTTATTTGTCTGTTGACTTGTTCATTTTGTGGGCCCCATTCCTGTCCAGTCTAACAAGCGTTGAATTAATGGTTACCCGACTAAATATATGCGAAAAAGCTGAGGTTCGTGAGTGCAAACTTAATGGCTCAGCGTGTAGTTGACCTAGACTTGAACAAAATGGAATTTGGTCAGTTTCTCCACTTCTTCTAACGCATCTCTTCGCCCTTTTCTTTCTCTCTTAACATCCGGCTTCTGCTGGTGATGTGTTCCAATGCGAGACTCTCAATTTTCACCCTTGATTTTATTTTTATTCAGTCTTTGACAAGATGCCATAGCATCGAAACGTTGGTTGATTGATGTAAGGCTATAATATTGTTTATGTAATTTTATAAATGTTATATTTTGGTATTGAGCACTCTTGAAAAAATTGCTTCATGTTCACTTCATTAACATATTTGAACTTGATCAAATATATATATATATATATATATATATATATATATATATATATTAGAATATTTACTTAAATGAAAGATAACCGATTTATCGTTTAATGATAATCTATCGTGATGATATAAAGCTTAATATATTTAATAGAGCAATCAATTCAAGAGATGAAAGATGTGAATAAAAAATTGCAAAGATACAATATTTATTAAAACATCAGAAGTTTAGAGCAAGGAGTCCCATATCCTTAATCCATGGATTTTCAAATACAAATTCTTTTCATCAGAGGATAAAAGAAACCGACAATGTAATTGTAAATATTATCGGAAACATTTTACTTTGAAAAATGTGTACACAAAAAAACAAAAATCAAAAGATAAAGAACTTTTTGTTGGGAAGAAAAAGTACAGTTAGGGTATTTATTTACTCCTCCCCAGGAGTTAGGCACAAGGCCAGTTTTATCTTACTCCCACAAGTAAGATGTGACCCAAGATCGGGTCGGGAAAGTGGGCTTTTAAAAGCTAGCGCTCGAGAAGGTGAGCACTCTGGCCATTCAAAAATTGCCTGGGCAGCCCCGTCGGCATTCCCCGGTAAGGGCGCCTCAGACAGTAAGCAATAAACTTACTTCTCCCCAAAGAGGGGAGGCAAAGCCTGGGAGGGTGCACCTCCTAGAACTGCACAGGACCAGACAACCCACAATAGACCGGCGTAAATCCAGACCCAAAGGCCAGGACAATACCAGTTTATTAGGTAGTCACCGTGAAAAAACACGACATATATATATATATATATATATATATATATATATATATATATATATAATAAATAAATCATGGTAAACAACTGATGATCACTTAAAATAGTGTTAGAAATAAACTAATATAATAACTGTAAAAAATAAATTGACTTACATAAGTGATTTTCCATTGGAAGACTTGGGACTATAAGTTTTTAAAATTTATTTTTATTTATTTTTTATTTTTTTTATTAAAAAATTTTTTTTTTTTAAATATAGTTTAATGGTTGAGAAACTTCCGAGACTATATATATATATATATATATATATATATATATATATATATATATATATATATATATATATATATATATATATATATATATATATATATATATATGTGTGTGTGTGTGTGTGTGTGTGTGTGTGTGTATGTGTGTGTAACTGTGCATATTCGCTGTTCTATATGAATGTATTCAAAAGCTTACACAATTAATCTGAATGTACGCATACACTCGAATATTTACATAATAGGGATGGCGTAATTCCCCGAATTACAGTCAATAGGGTCAATTATAGTCAAGGCTGCAAACAGGTCGACCCCATACTCCCTATTCCACGTCTGCACGGAACTACATATATACATATATAAAAAAAAACAAAAACAAGTCACACGTAATCCTCTAAATAGATACAAAAATTGGAGTTTTGGGCGCCTATGTTCTTTGCTTTTACCAGAAGCGACCAGACAACTGCAATTAGTTGGTGTCAGCCGGCCCATCTCGTCCGCGACACGGCGATGCGAAGGAAAAAGCTTTTTGGGGGTGAATTGGTAATGTGAAAGACAGATAATTACTCGCGAAAACAGATATTTATTTTGAATCGTTCTCATGTGGTCATGTGTACGATACTTAGGAATAACAACCACCCTACGTAAATATATACGTAACACATACACTTTGTAAAGTATCCGGTCGTCCAGTTTAATAAGTCGTCTCGAATTTTCTTTATGAGTCATTTTTGTATCTGTGTTTCCTGCGAAAAATTGAATTAGGCTATTGTTTTCAATTCTGGGACTAAAATTAGATGAGCACGTCACGTTTTTAAGGTGTGTTTGTTTGTGTGTGTGTGTGTGTGTGTGTGTGTGTGTGTGTGTGATTTGGTTAGTCGACCCCTATTTACTTACACGAGGGCAGAGTTTGACAAAAAAAAGTCGGTTTTTAATGTGGGCAAATACATCTCCCCCCCCCAAAAAAAAAAGTGGCACTCTGGATTATGATAAGTATAAAAATTACCACTATCTAGAATAATATCTCCTTCACTGACCGAGGGCAGAAAAGACAAAGTCCAGTAACAGAACAGATACTGCACGTTGCTCCTTGGTTGATTTGTTTTACATCTGTGGCAATGTTTGGATGCATGTTTCTGAAAATAAGGTTTGAATATGAAATTTCTACGAATGCAGACATATAAACAGTGCCGGGTTTACAAAAGCCATTCGTAATATGGAGAGGGGGTTCGGTAACATTCGGAACGACGTAACTTGCTTCGTCTTTCCCCCGTTCATATTTGTAGTACATACGTCATGCTTGCTTTGTATTTTGTCGTTCGATTTCGTAGCATTCATTGTACATACGTCATGCAGTGCCGGGTTAAGGTATTGCTGGCTCTAAGGTACATTTTTAACAAGTGGTCTGAAATAGTGAAAATACAGGTGGACTTATCGACAAAAGAAGAAAAGTAAAATTTAAAATAGAATATTTATTAGTCAAAAATTACATTACAACTTTGCACGGTTTTATCAACTGCAAATTTGTCCATTAGTTTTTTTAAGTTAACCTCCTTGAGCAAACCACTTTCAATACAGAGAAGTGACAGTACACCAATACACTGTTAACCCATTGTCAATCGTTTTACAATTTTAATTGTTTTCAATTGTGAAAATGAGCGTTCAACTGAACAATTGGTTGACAGTACACCAATAACCTGTTAACCCATTGTCGATCATTTTACAATTTTAATTCTTTTCAATTGTGAAAATGAGCGTTCAACTGAACAATTGGTTGACAGTACACCAATAACCTGTTAACCCATTGTCGATCATTTTACAATTTTAATTCTTTTCAATTGTGAAAATGAGCGTTCAACTGAACAATTGGTTGACAGTACACCTAGACACTGTTAACCCATTGTCGATCATTTTACAATTTTAATTCTTTTCAATTGTGAAAATGAGCGTTCAACTGAACAATTGGTTGCCATCAGACATAAGTAGATCCGTATTTAGAAATGCTTGATAGACACCAGAAATGTGCAGCATTTGAAACATTTTCTCAGCACTTGATCCTCCATCATTGTGTTTCTGTTCTTTATACCAGCACATAAATTGTCGAAATTCTGCTGGAAAATCAGAACAAAGGTCTTTTGAATACACAGTAACCAACCCTTTAACAGCAACATCAATATATACCTAATTATGAACATTTAGATCAAATTGAAGTTCGCGCAGAAATATAAGATATTAGTAGGCAAGTGGAATTGGATTGTTAAAAAAAATGCTGTAATTTCTTTCTTTCATTATAGATACAAACTTGTGCATTTTTTCGTTCTCTTCAGCGTCGTAACCCCCCCCCCCCCCAATTTTTTTTGTGACCTGCATTTTTTTGTGACCTGCATTTGTTCCTGGCCCTCAGGCATGTACCTTCTTTGACTTATGGTTACTTTGTTATTTTAGTACATACCCTACTATTTTACTCACATGCGTAATCCGATAATGGGTCAAGGCGTCGCTCAGTGTAGTGTTCTGGGTGACTCGGTACTAAATGTAAAACTATCATTCCATGATAGCCCGGAGAGTATGTTTGTTTAAGTTTAGTCTAAGGAAGGTTTAATAAGTTTGGAAAAAAGGGGAGGGGTGAAAAGTAACAGTTGAGATTTAAACCGGAGAAGATTTAAAGAAATATAAAAAATATATATATTTCTATATAAATATATAAACATATAAATATATATAAATATATAAACATATAAATATATATAAATATATAAACATATATATATATATATATATATATATATATATATATATATATGGGAAAGGAAAAGATGAAAGGTAATCCGACGTAATGAGAAATGAAAAAGGAAAAACCAAAAAGAATGTATTTTTATGTGTTCATCAACGTTTCGCCTTTATTTGTAGAACACTCTCCCCTCCTCTTTCCCCACCTCTCCACTTCTTCACTCACTGACATCCACATTATTCCCGCTCACCCCCACCCCTCCACGTTCTCACTTACAACCCTCCACATTATCTCTGCTCACCCCCACCCTTCCACTTTTTTTCAACCCAGAACATCAATATTTTTTCATTCTACACGACTGTTTTCACCAAGCCCGGACACTGTTCCTACTGCTTCCAGTAGTGACAACTATTTCCTCCCATCAACCATCATGTAAACCAAATATGTTCACGTACTTGCATGACATTTTTCTTAACATTATCATCCTGAAGAAGTCTTACAAATAAAGGCGAAACGTTGATGAAAACATAAAAAATACATCCTTTTTAGTTTTTCCTTTTTCATTTCCCATAAGCATATATATATATATATATATATATATATATATATATATATATATATATATATAAAATTAAAAAAAAAAAAAAATAAAATTAAAAAAAGTCGCATCAAACAAAACCACTCCGTGTTATTTGATAATGTTTGCCTTAATATATATATATATATATATATATATATATATATATATATATATATATATATATATATATATATATATACACTTGCAAAAATATGAGACCTGAGAGGGAAACATATTTTTGCTAGTATACACATTTTAAAATATTCGCGTTTCTGCTTACGTTTGAAAAGGCGTGGGCTCTGAGGGACGTCAGATACGGTGTCGTGTTAAACCTGTTAGTGTAATTGCGGCGCTGAAAATACATTTGGTCGTATAGGTTGACATTCAAGCAGCGGCCTTGGAATGTTCAGTTTCGCAGACACTGCTCTTCTCGTCTTATTGTTTTCTAAGCGGTTTCTCTACCCCCCCCCTTTTTTTTTGATGTCACAGGAACAGCTGCAAAGAAAAGAAGATGAAACTGCGGTGCAGCTTTTTCTAATACATGATTTCACGCCGCTGTTAGTCTATAGACTTCTATGTATTATGCACATGGCTTCAACATGGCTTTCGAAATCTGATCCTTTCGTGAAACAATTTATTTATCTAGTCGCAGAAATCCAAAGAGAAAGAGAGAGAGAGGGGGGAGAGGGGGAGAGAAAGAAGAGAGAGAGAGAGAGGGGAAGTTCAAGACAATTCTTTCATTTACTGTGACTTAAGATATCGTTCGTCTTTCAGTACGGAATAACAAACCATAATAATCAATAAACAATGTTTGTGTATTAACTATGCATTCTTTTAAATATTCTTGCTGGTTCCATATCAATCTATACATCAATCTATTTTCTAGTTTTCTCTCTGTCTATCTGTTCCATCATATTCAGTTTTATTATGAGTTGGGGATGATAGCAAAAACAAGAGAGCTCACATCCATCTTTTGAAAAATCGCGTCAAGCGTGAAACCGGCGGTTATGACTAAAGTAGCCTGACAATTCTTTATGGAGATTAAACGTGGACGGCTCTGTGTAGCTTAATTGTCAGAAATATATTTTCATAGTTTACTATTTAGCTCTACTCACGTATTAAGCACTGTTAAAGTAAATACTGAAAATCGATACATAATATAGTATATCTACTTATAATATTATATGTTAGAAAATGAAATAATATATATATATATATATATATATATATATATATATATATATAAAAATATTAACTGAATAATACCTACAGATGCTAGCGTTTCAAGATTATTGCTCTCATCGGTTCAGGAAAGTAACCATTTCAAGCACTTACCAACGGAAACTGTCACGTAATTAATGGAAATTAAGATCTATATTTACCTAGAAGCGGGCACAGATAGAAAACTAGTCGAGAGTGTTCTACGAACGGATTCGGAACTTTGCATTAGAGCTTTTTGACAGTCTATTTTTAACATCCCCGAGAGTGCTCAACTTTAATTTCTTAAAGGGGCTTAGTATAATATTTAAAAATAAATATTAAATGATTAATACCGACAGACGCTAGCGTTTCAAGCTTATTGCTATCATCAGTGCAGTAACAATTTCAGACGGTCGGGAGGAGCGAACCCAGTCTCCATATCAACTCGGCCAACAGAAACTGACACGTAATTAAGGGAAATTAAGATCTATATGTACCTAGAAGCGGACACAGATAGAAGACTAGTCGAGAGTGTTCTACGATATATATATATATATATATATATATATTTGTGATCAACTATCTTTTTTCATATATAAATAACTGAATTGTATTCATTAAATAAAATTAATTGTTTGTGGTTTCTAATTTCTGTAAAGAAAAAAAATCTTATACCTTACGAAACAATTTTCAAAAGATGTGATCAACTCACTTTTTTCATACTAACGCTGCCAAGCGTGCGTGCACATCGAACACAGACTTCATTTAAATCCTTGTGTCAGCAACATCGGACATATATTTTTCTGTTATACCAGGAAGGTCATCCCCTGGGGTGTATACCAGCAAAATGAAAAGGAACAAATAAACAAAGTATAGCGCTGTTTAAGGCAAGTTTCTTTGCCGAAAGTCTGAGCTTATAAATAAATGAATTTTATTTATTTAAAAAGATAATTTTTTTTTTGTTTCTAATTTCTGTACAGAAAAAAATCTAACGAAACAATTTTCAAAAGATGTGATCGACTCTCTCTCTCTCTCTTATATATATATATATATATATATATATATATATATATATATATATATATATATATATATATATATATATATATATATATATAAGAGAGAGAGTTGATCACATCTTTTGAAAATTGTTTCTTTTCTTTTTTCTTCATTTCATTCTTTCCGAATATGATCTAAGGTTAAGATCGGACTTTTACTCTGTCTGGTGAGATCTCAGTTTATAATAGCTGTTCATCGCCACTGTCGCAGATTTTGTAAATGTCTGTGTAAATAAAAATAATCATATATAAAGCTCTATTTGATATTGAGCACTTTTCATAAATGCGGTTGAAATTCTTTGAATTACTATCCTGTGGATGTTTTACCTGGATTATATATATATATATATATATATATATATATATATATATATATATATATATATATATATATATATATATTATTATTATTATTATTATTATTATTATTATTATGATTATTATTATTAGAAACCTCTTCTAAGTAAAATTGAAAGTAGAGCAGCGTCGGAAAGATTAAAAATAAACATTCACCTAAAAGTCTCAGTGCAATGCTCTGACTCTGTCGTTGAATACTATCGAATGTTGAGATATTTATGCTCGTCGCTTTTAGTGAAAATATGACTCAATTTCTCCGTTATCATGTTACGGTCTGTCGTGGCCTAATGGGACTGAGAGACGCTTACATATTCAAGGTGTCTCTGTGAACCGGGTTCGCGCCCTATGACCGTTTGAAATTTTTATTTCCCTGCGCTGATGAGAGCCATAAGCTCGAATCGACGTCGTACGTAGGTAAAAAATATATATATGAACGTATATTAAGCCATTAGTATGGACAAGAGCTGCTGTCTTGATTCAGTTCGGTTTCGTTTTTTAGAAGTTGCTATATATTCATATATATATATATATATATATATATATATATATATATATATATATATATATAAATTCAAATTATTTTCGTTCTTTTTTTTTTTTAAGCATTGGTGATAGGTAATAAGTGTCAATAGAAAGCCCTGACAATGCAAGGTAGATTTTTTTTTTTACTGTTGTCTTATATATTTCGGAGAAACACTCCATTTTCAAAGATGTATTTTTTTTTTAAATAAACAAACTTATAGTTTTGTTTATAGAAGAAACGTCTTGTTGGTCTGACGTATTTATCCGCTCTGTGAAAAAGTTTGTTTATTTAAAAAAAAAATACATCTTTAAAAATGGAGTGTTTCGCCGAAATATATAAGACAACAGTAAAAAAAAATCTACCTTGCATTGTAAGGGCTTTCTATTGACACTTATTACCTATCACCAATGCTTAAAAAAAAAAAAGAACGAAAATAATTTGAATTTAACTCCCAGCATGCCCGATGCTTCAGTTCTTTCTACCTACTACCGCGAATTCCATCACAGAGCGGATAAATACGTCAGACCAACAAGACGTTTCTTCTATAAACAAAACTATAAGTTTGTTTATTTAAAAAAAAAATACATCTTTGAAAATGGAGTGTTCCTCCGAAATATATAAGACAACAGTAAAAAAAAAACTACCTTGCATTGTAAGGGCTTTCTATTGACACTTATATATATATATATATATATGTATTCGCATGTAAAAATTAATCGGAGAAAACGATGACGTCATTTCACACACCTCACTGACACCTCTGATAATTGCGCAGAAGAATTTGATGTTACGTACATTTTTCATCTGCTGCTCATAGTCTTCGTAAATAGTGATTATTTCAACTACTGCAGTCTCTTCTCTTCATCATGAATTACTCTAGTCTGGTGGAGTATTCAGCTTAGTGCTGTTACTAGAGGCAACGTTTCTTGTAGCAGTTGCACCATTCTTCGTATAAGCTAGTGTGTAGCCATAACGAGGGGATCTTATTTGGGCTTCGAATACTATGTTATTTTGAACATTTGGTCAGGGTTTACTTGTAGGGAGAGTATATTCCTCCATGACAAAATCCTGGACAGAGATTCCTGAGACATTCAGGAGGGGGTGTCTTGTAGGCATTCAAATTCTCTCCAGTAGGCATTCAATGTGCTCTTTTGTGCAGTGTGACTTCTACTGTTATCGAATTTCTAGGAAAAAGAAGCTTAAAGAGAAAGAGTAAAGCCTCTCGCTATATAATTAGTAAAATATATTTGTATATGTATTCAATGTATTGCTACAGTTTTCAACGGATATGAATCATCTTTTCTAGAATATAGCAAATTGATCAGCGCAAACGATGATATACTTGGCCTCATTTCACACACCCTTCTTGAAAATACGAATAGATAATTGCGCAGGGTAATTATAATTACCTTGCGAAAATAAATAATTATTTATACTACGTTGATATTTAGAATTCTTATAAAATCTTTATGTATTAAAAAAAATTGAAAATTTGGAAGCAATTTCCATCCGATTAATTTATAAAGTATTGCAATAACAGAACACGAAACAGAAAGAAAAGTAAAATGACTCCCACGCAACGTCGGGTAGATACAGCTGGTTATATATAAATATATATGATATCTGCAATTCATGCGCGGCTATTACTATCGCCTGATATTTTTTATCGCATGGGTGAACGCTGAATGTGTTTATTTTTAGCTGTGCCAATGACTAACACTCGCTGATACAAATATTAAGCTAATATGCAAAGGCTTGCACATGCATTGCTACATTGCTCTGATGAGGCACCATGTGATGCTTAAGGCTTCCAACCAAAGTGCAGCATTTTCGTCATACTCAGACCGGATTCAAAAACTCCCAAGCATGTTTGACTTTAAAAGCCAGCATTGCTGAGATAAACATTACCACATTCATTACAGGTCAGATCAGGATGAGCCTTTAGACATTCTGATAGAATTATGACAAGAATGTTTCGAGAATCTCTTTTGAGTATTTCATAACGGCTACGACATCACACACACACACACACACACACACACACACACACACACACATATATATATATATATATATATATATATATATATATATATATATATATATATATGTGTGTGTGTCAATGGATATAAAAAATATTTACTTATATATTTATAATAATTATAATGCTTCAATTACGCTGAGCCATTTCGAGAGTAAATAAATTGATGATTCATAAAAATTAGCTCGAAACGACGTCGTCTGTAGGTAAAAAATATAATCAGAAACTGAAAATTGGGCAACATCTATTAATTGATGATTTATAACTATTGTTAAAATTTCACAAAAATTGGAGGCATCTGAATTTTCACGAAGAGCTTCCACCCTCTTTTAATCGTATTTGCATAAAACAAAATTAAACTAAATATAGCCCACATTACGACCCCTTACTCTTAGCAGCTGTATTCATTATGATCGGTAAACTAATTTAGGAGTGGATACTGCACATAAAAATATACGCATACCTAACGTTAAATAAATACTTTAACAATACCCGTCCCAGGACGGATAAAAGAATTCTCCGAAACGCCTGTTCCAGTTTGTGATAGATATTGTATGCTTCGATGAATGGCTACACAGATGCACGTTTGATGATATCTGATTAGATTTATTGTTTTTTATTTTACTAATTAGTCACCACTTATCAAGGCCAAAGGCCACTTGAGAATAAGGGTTAATTAGAGGGGCGGATTGTCAGCTGAATGATGAAGAATATTATGAGAGGATTGAAAATGATGAATGGAAAAAACAAAATTATTGGAACGGCAATATAATGTGTCCGTAAAGAAGAAACTCACACAATACAACATCCTCTACAAATGTGTAACTTGTCTTCAACCGAAAGTGAGGTGATTGACAGCATAATATGCATGTATAAATAATGTGTAAATATTATTATTAGTAGTAGTAGTAGGAATAGTATTCATAGTAGTAGTAGTTGTAGTAGTAGTCATGGTAGTAGTAGTAGTCATGGCAGTAGTAGTAGTAGTATTAATAGTTGTAGTAGTAGTAGTTGTAGTAGTAGTCATGGTAGTAGCAGTAGTAGTAGTATTAATAGTTGTAGTAGTAGTATTAATAGTTGTAGTAGTAGTCATAGTAGTAGTAGTAGTAGTAGTATTAATAGTTTTAGTAGTAGTAGTTGTAGTAGTAGTCATGGTAGTAGTAGCAGTAGTAGTAGTAGTAGTAGTAATAGTTGTAGTAGTAGTAGTAGTAGTAGTAGTTGTAGTAGTAGTCATGGTAGTAGTAGTAGTAGTATTAATAGTTGTTGTAGTAGTAGTAGCTGTAGTAGTCATGGTAGTAGTAGTAGTAGTAGTAGTAGTAGTAGTAGTTGTAGTAGTAGTCAATGGTAGTAGTAGTAGTAGTATTATTAATAGTTGTAGTAGTAGTAGCTGTAGTAGTCATGGTAGTAGTAGTAGTAGTAGTAGTAGTAGTAGTAGTAGTAGTAGTAGTAGTAGTAGTAGTAGTAGTCATGGTAGTAGTAGACATTCTTTTGGCGGGAATAGTGTAACTGATGAGCAGAGTTCCAACACCATTAAGGTCACTTTCAGGATATTACGATGAGGAAATGAATGAATGCTTTTCTTCTAAATAATATTATTAATATTGTTCTACGAACAGATCTGCAGAAAGGTGGGATCCACCAGTTATTTGTATTGAACTGTGTTTACATTTGAAAAATAATCTCTCTCTCTCTCTTTCTCTCTCTCTCAGATATATATATATATATATATATATATATATATATATATATATATATATATATATATATATATATATATATATATTTGTCTGTGTAGATCTTACATTTGCAAAATGTGTCGGGAAGAAGTTGCTGCTAAAATCTTTTCCCGGACGCAAAGTATGTTGCTAATCATATAGTTGTTGAAAAAATCAGTGGTCTCGTAGCCTCCACTATACATTTATCGACCTACTCTCGTGCTGGGTCTGGTATTTTTTTTAAATACAGGTCGGTTGCGGTCTTTGTGTTTGATTCACTCGATGTCAGAGACAAGGTTCGCATTTCCGGCCTGACAATTCGCCATAAACAGCGAAGAACGAGAAACCGATTGGACTATTAACAGTAATCTAGAAGAAGGATAGCAACAAGAAACACGTCACTCCATCCCGAGTGAACATGTTGCTGACAATAAATAGTTAGCGCACTATGTAGATTGAGTGGACTCAAGTAGTCAAACAATTGGTGATCCCCCCCCCCCAAAAAAAAACAGATAGCAAAATATACATGTCTTATCTAGCCATCTGGATGAAACCACTTTTCTAGCCATCTGGATGAAACCACTTTTCTAGCCATCTGGATGAAACCACTTTTCTAGCGATCTAGATGAAACCAATTTTTTAGCCATCTGGATGAACCCACTTTTCTAGCCATCTGGATGAAACCACTTTTCTAGCCATCTGGATGAAACCACTTTTCTAGCCATCTGGATGAAACCACTTTTCTAGCCATTTGGATGAAACCAATTTTCTAGCCATCTGGATGAAACCACTTTTCTAGCCATTTGGATGAAACCAATTTTCTAGCCATCTGGATGAAACCACTTTTCTAGCCATCTGGATGAAACAACTTTCAAGTGGCAAGCTAGAAAACACATAACTATACTAGACACACCGTCGTCTGAAATTAATTCAGCAAAACATAAAATGGAAATTACTTTTTGAAAATGTTTTTATTTTTATAATTTTATTATTTTGTTTCTCTGTCCATAAGACAGGTATATAGCTAATGATGAAGATAACAGTTTTTCTTTATTCGCTGTATTCGTACATTACATATATATTATTAACCACTTTGTCACCAGACGTCTTCAAATTAAGGCTTGTTAAAGATGGCGAGGAGAAAATTAACGCCACCAGTTGGCATATGCTACTTTGTGAATCACGCTGAAGTTGTAATCTCTATTTGATTTTTGGTGTTATTCCTTGCGTGCCTTTAACCCGTTAGTTGTATGAATAAGGTCCGTCAAAACCTAATGTAACCTCTCAATCAATCATATCAATTTTGACTTTGGAGCTCACTGAGCGATCGAATGCGGCAGATAAAGATAAATTATTCACCTTCAAAAATATTCTGCGTGGAATTAATTAATTCAATATTCATAATTATTGTGGGGAGTATGCTGCGGACTTAGTTAACGACATAACTCAGTCCTCGGAGGATAACAACACACACGCACTACGTAGACGCCAGCGGGAAGGGATAATATGATTTTGAGTTGATTGAAGAATTAATTTGTTGAATAACTTTTTGTACTCAACTTGTCTATGTGACATTATGAATTGTCATCTATACACCAATAGTCGTAACATCAACTTTACCTAGTCTAATCATCGTGAAATAAATTGTGTCGTTCTCCATAGACCTACCTGTCTCTGCCTTTATGTGTCTATCGCCGTCCTTATCAGTATATCTTCCTGCATGTTCCTTCCACTAGCAGATGTGTCCGATTTCTTTTGTATCTATTTCTCTCCCATTCATATTTTTAAAACTAAAAGTAAAATGTTGATTTTTAATCTCTTATTTCAATGGGTCCTTTTGTATCCATAACACTGAAAGTAATTCTATTTATTGAATTCATAGCTCACTTTTCAGATGTGTTTGGTTTCTTTTGTATCTTTATTTCTCTTCCATTCACAGTTTAAAAAACTAAAAGTAAAATGTTGGGTTTAATTCTTTTATTTCAATGGGTCTTTTTATATCCATAAAACTGGAAGTAATTGTATTTATTGAATTCATAGTTCAATTTTTAAATATGTCTGATTTATTTTCTCTCCCATTCACATTTAAGTTTTTATATGAATTATTTTAAAATCTGAAACATTTAAATTCGCACTTTCGATCTTCGATGTTCATTATTGTTAATAATGAAGTTTTAAATTTGGTAAAAGTATATATAATTTTTTACTTATATGTAATTGCCTTATGCATAATAGGATTGTAATCTTTTACCATAATAATAAATAACGAAAACGGTTGGAATACAAAGGTAAATGAGATCATAGATAAATTAAAGGTTATTATGTGATGATAATATAGTACAATAAATACTCAAGTTAGGCTAGAAATAATGAATTTCTTTATGCCACCTGTATCTATTATTATACTAAAGCTTATTTATTCAACGTTTGTTTCCCTATGGCGTTTTCCTATATATTTCAATCACAGAAAATACATTTGTTTACTAACAAGTTACTGCTTATAAAGGCCTAAAGAACACTCGAGGATAAGGGTTAATTAGTTTGGCATGTGACGGTGAGACAACATCATGAGGATTAGTAACGATGGTTGTAACTGATTATTTAAGAGGGCAACTCAACAAGAATTTGTTTACATTGGAGTTGAAAACAACCTTGTTGTAGTCAGCTGGGAAGCAGCCCCGTGGTATTTTGTTCAACAGACGGGCAGTTCTAGGTAATAAACTTTGTTTCGTTTGGTTTTAGGTCAACAAAGAGAGAAAGGGAAATTATGTTAAAATATTCGTCAGTTTAAGGTTTGAGTTATGGTTTTAAACAAAATCCATTTTCATTATTCTAATTTGCCAAAGCTTGCTAGTTTACTTACAAAGTCCCCCATCTCTTACTAAGTTCCTCTCTATTATTCTCACCCTCTCTCACTCCATGTTTTTATTTTGCACCAGATCCTTTTTTATACAGTTTCTATCACTCTCGCTTCTTTTACTTTCTCTATGGTTATTAACAGTCAAAACAGAAGATTGAAATAGTACATGATAAATAAGTTTCTCTCTATTACTCTCACCCTCTCTCACTCCATGTTGTTTCACACCTTCACCTTATTTTATACAATCTCTATTACTCGCTTAACAGTCAACATAAAATTAACTATAAACAGAAGATTGGAAGAATAAAGGATATCACCACAAAAAGTAATACTACTTAACCCATAGCTGGAGAGACAAATAGGGAGAAAATGTGTGGCGAACAAAAGAAATAAAGATAGAAATAAACCGAGAGACGGAAACATAGAAAACAGAAAGACTAATTTTGGATTTTGTCTTTGCGTTCAAAAAGTTTTACTCACTTCGCAAATTCACTATCTTCTAATTCAAATAAGCTAACTTGATCTTAATTAGTTTACTAATGAATACATTTTATCATTATATAGGTGGGAAACCCCGCTCGTGATCGACCCCCTTCGCACTATCTTACTATGTAGAATACCATTGTGAAAGAATTTCACGTTCCTACGTCTAAAAGCCTTGAACAGATCGTAACTCAAACTACACACCATACGGACCGCACACATCTACATACGTGTGGGGCGAGGGTATACACATATATGGACGGAGCCCACGTACATGTGCGTGCATGTACATGTGCACATGTTCATGTGTGCGTCCACATACATAGAATGTATGGGCGACACGCGGGTGTATATGTGTGTGTACGCATGCATGCGTACAAAAATGGATGTGAATACACATGTATTCTATATATCCACCTATCTTTTTAAAAGCCTAAAATACTGAAAAAGTCATTATGATTCCTGAGTTAATGTATATCTATGTAGCTAAAGCTTAGTCACTTCAAACACTATTTCAACTGAATAGTTGGGAATTGTTAAGGTCATCTTTAGGGCGGTTACAAGCTATGGACGATCAGAATTTATTGACCTTTTCACCCATAAGATAAAAAAATAAAAATTACAAAACAGAGGCTTTTAATTGATCATATTTTAAAAGTCAAAAGTTAAAAGTAAGAAACGCCGTTTACAATTTTTATTCAAATTTCCACCCACAAATGCGAACAATAGATTTAAGAGTGAGCGTATTTTTTTAAGTCAAAAGAAAACGTTTATAATACAACATTTTAAAAGTCGAAAGTTAAAAGTATAAAATGACTGCTTTAAAATAAAAAAAACAAAATGGCGTTTACAGTTTTTATTCATCTTTCCGTTTACAAATTAAATACGAAACAATAGCTTCCAAAATTACATAAATTCAAATGCATGTTCAACTTGGCATCATAAAGAAAATGTTTGTCGTACTATATTGTGATTAATAAATAACGGACAATCCGTGGGGATCGAAGAAATTTCACACGCTATGCAACATAAGTAAAACAGATCAAAATACCACACAGTAATCAAAAATAGTTTGCTATGATAAAAGTGCGTGAAAATAGAGATTACACGTCTGAAGTTATGGGCTAAGGCAGTTTTACTTCAACTTTATCACTGATTAACGCCAAATACTCGTCCGTATTGTTACAAAGATTTATTTTTCAATCGATTTTAACATTTAATCCTGATCAACATACTATTTTTATTAGTCCTAAATAAAGGAAGCGAGAGGAGTTTTTTGTTCCCTGAATTCTATCTACTCTATTTATGGACATCGGAAAAATTCAAGAAGATACATTTTTTTCATGTTCACCGTGTCATTGTATATTTCTCATCCTTCTGTTCTCTTTTTAATAAGCGAATAACCTACATTTGACTTCATAGGGGAAGAACAGAGAAAAATAAGTCCGCTTTATATATTTAATAGCTGCATTATTTCGTATTTGCACCCATGGATAAATCGGTTAGCGTGCCGTACTTAGAGACAGGGGTTGTGAGTTCAAACTTAACCCTGAATTTAGACATTTCAAATTACTATATTAATAAGATTTTTTCTTTTATTATATATTTTTCTTCAATGTACGTAATTTACGAAAATTAAGATTTTTTTCTATGGAAACCGCTCCAGGAAGAGCATGAATCCATTTGATTTAAGGCGATAAAAAAAACGAAAAATAATTATTGCAAAAGCCAGAAGATGCCTATTGACCTTAGTCTTGAAAGGAGGAAAACAGTCAGCAGGAAGAGAGTTCCACAGCTAACAATTCTTGGAAATCAGCTACTGGAATAGGATTCTAAGCGATTTCAAGTAGTTTTGCTAATTTCATATATTGACGTCAAAGCTATTTTGTTATTATATACAATATGTTCTGAATTTTAAAATAAAATTGACTATAAATCTATATATTTTTTAAAATGTCTTAAAAGAATGATGGTATACGTGTACGTATCGTTAGTAAATCTAAGCTGTGGTATGAAAATATGCCACATTCTGATCATTGCTAGAAAGATTTACCATGATAAAGAAGGTTTTATATCATAAGTGAAAATGATAGAGCCTAGCCTACCGATTAAGCCCTTCTCTACATGTCTACCCTCACTAGAGACGACACAGTACCAACTTCAAATATAGGAGATCTTCATGCCCTGCCTTGTAATTTTACCGAACAAGTTTAAAACGGAGACAAATTAACAACGTATTGTATTCTTTGTACCTTCTAATATATATATATATATATATATATATATATATATATATATATATATATATATATATATATATATAGTCTCGGAAGTTTCTCAACCATTAAAACTATATTAAAAAAAAAAAAAAATTATAGTCCCAAGTCTTCCAGTGGAAAATCATTCATGTAAGTCAATTTATTTTTTACAGTTATTATATTAGTTATTTTTAACACTATTTTAAGGGATCATCAGTTGTTTACCATGAAAAACTGTTTCGGGAATATATATATATATATATATATATATATATATATATATATATATATATATATATATATATATATTGACAACGTATTGTTTTCTTTGTACCTTCTAATAAATAGTAAAGTTAGTCTCTTTCTCATAAAGACGTGGTAGAGAAGAGAAAAATATATGTCTTTTTTGGTCTGTGAACTGTGTTCGGGCTTTTTTCGAATGATTGCCTTCGTTCGCCCCCCCCCCTCTTCGATATGCAGGTGACGGGAAGTGAAAGTAATGTTGTAAAAGAATACCGCAAAAAATTTGAGTCATTTAGCAACAATCTTGTTGGCGTTTTATTTTATTTTATGTTTATCCATTATCGCAGCTGCCAGGGAAAAGAGGAATACGGCTGCTGCTATAATCATAACCAGAGAAGAGTAGAGCGAAGAACTATGTATTTGCTGTTAAAACACAGACGATTACAGCAACAACTCTAGAGAGACGCCACTATCTATTGAACATCTACATACTTAAGTATCAAAGAGACAAACAGCTGTGTCTGTCGACAAAGCAGATGACGGACAATCCGTGAGGTCGGATAAATCCCACACACTATACTACATAAGTAAAAATGATCAAAATACCCCAAAGTAATAAAATATAATTTGCTATGATAAAACTGTGTGAAAATAAAGATTACACGTCTGAAGTTATGGGCTTAGACAGTTTTAATTTTGTGGGGTTAAGTTCTAGTTAGGGTTTCAAAGTGATCGACATTTGTAAAAACTTTTGGACTTCTAATCCTGTTCTTTCTTTTACGTATAGTTAAAATTGTCATTAAAATCTAAGTTAAAGAGAATCCAGTGTGTTTGAAGAGGCTCCTTTAAAATGTGCAGAAACATAATGCCATAGGGAAAACTATGTTAAAATATAAGTTACAAACCTATGGGCTGAGTACGTGTTCATTTTGTGTGGTTTCATATTAATTAAATTTAAAAAATGCTAAGTGAATGTTATCAAAGTCCCATAGCTAAAATTGGAGCAATATCTTTGACTGGACGCGAACGGGGAACGTTGAGTTCAGAGTCCGCGTCAAACCTGCCCCTAGGTTGCTAGAATGACGCCAAGGCGAACCAAGGGGTGTATTATTTACTCCTCTCCAGGAGTTAGGCACAAGGCCAGTTTTATCCTACTCCCACAAGTAAGATGTGACCCAAGGTCGGGTCGGAAAGTGCGGGTTTAAAAGCCAGCGCCCGAGAGGTGAGCACTCTGACCATCAAAAATTGCCTGGGCAGCCCCGTCGGCATTCCCCGGTAGGGGCGCCTCAGGCAGTCAGCAATAAACTTACTCCTCCCCAAAGAGGGGAGGCAAAGCCTGGGAGGGTGGACCTCCTAGAACTGCACAGGGCAATCCCATAGACCGGCGTAAATCAAGACCCGAAGGCCAAGACAATACCGGTCTATAGGGTGCAGTATCCATCGGAACAGATACTACACTTTGATCTTAGCCAAAAGGCGTTATTTAACCCCTACCCACAATAGGAATATGTGACACAAGGTCGGAAAGTGGGATTTGAAAAGCCAGCGCTCGAGAAGGTGAGCACTATGGCCATTAAAAATTGCCTGGGCAGCCCCGTCGGCATTCCCCGGTAGGGGCGCCTCAGACAGTAAGCAATTAACTTACTCCTCCCCAAAGAGGGGAGGTAAAGCCTGGGAGGGTGGACCTCCTAGAACTGCACAGGACAGATCAGACCCATAGACCGGCGTAAATCAAGCCCCGAAGGCCAAGACAATACCGATCTATGAAGTGCAGTATCCATCGGAACAGATACTACACTTTGATCATTAGCCAAAAGGCCAAGAATCTTGGGGTGTATAAAATATTTACCTCCCCAGGAGGTTAGGCACAAGGCCAGGTTTATCTTACTCCCACAAGTAAGATGTGACCCAAGCTCGGGTCGGGAAAGTGGGGTTTTAAAAGCCAGCGCCCGAGAAGGTGAGCACTCTGGCCATTTAAAAATTGCCTGGGCAGCCCCGTCGGCATTCCCCGGTAGGGGCGCCTCAGACAGTAAGCAATAAACTTACTCCTCCCCAAAGAGGGGAGGCGAAGCCTGGGAGGGTGGACCTCCTAGAACTGCACAGGACAAGCGTGCAGTATCCATCGGAACAGATACTACACTTTGATCTTAGCCAAAAGACCAAGTGACGAATATTCAATTATTTTATGTGTCCAGACCTAACCGACACTTTATTGTTTATTCAAAGAATCGATAATAGCGCTCAGATATATCACGCTTAATAAATATTCGAGACTGGTGCGGGCTAGTTAGAGAGTGGCTTCGTCCCCTATCATTTTATTAGTCTAAACGGCCTCAAAATATTATAAACCAAACATGAATTCACTTATTCCAGTTATTAAAGAGCCTAAGTACCCCTAAATATTATGAACACGTTCGGGGGGCAGGTATTGAAACTAATAATTAATGTCCTTGGCGGGAGAGAAAGAAATAATCTACATGTGGCCCAACTTTCAATTGGAAAGCGTCTAAGCACGTCTACAGCGACCACTTTGCTGACGCGTTAAATTTATGAGGTGTTTTATGTTCGTTTATTTAATTTATGATTTAACTTATTCTATTACAAAACTGTCGTCGCATATGATTAAGAATCTCCCCTGTTTTGACCCGGCTTGTCCGTTTTCCCCGCTGACGTCAGACGCATATTTAGTGTGACAAATGAGCCAGCTTAAAATAAACTACGCATATAAGTTATAACAATTTCATTATTCCCATATATGATTATACAATGGCGGGCGTTAAGTTTAATAATTGTAGGAATTTACGATGGAGTAATACGATGTACCCTTTAATCGCTATAAAATGTTTGAAACTGTAAGGAAGTCATAGATTTTCGTGCATTTCTTATAAGAGCGAATAAAAGAAAAAAAGGGGTGAAAAACCAAATGTGCAACAAATAAATGTTACCAAAGGCAATATAAGTTACTCTTCTACCTATCTGGATAAGTTTATTTGTGTTTGAACTTACTTTAAAGCGTTTTTGGGGGGATATAAACAAACAGTTAGAACGTAAAAGAAAATGGCGTCGATAAGCAATACACATGTATCCCTGGGCCCCTGGTAATCGCTTAACAATCGAAAATTAAACAAAATACTTTTAGAAAATTACATTTTCACACGATTGGTGACATTTATTTGATGTGTTTCTACGAGTGTTTTGTTTACTTTTCGATTTTTAAACAATTAGCAGAGACATAGGAGTACACGTGAATTACTTATTGACGTCATCTCTGTTTGTTTTTACTAAAAAGGAACTTAAAAATAACTTGAAACACAAATAACCTTATCCAAGTATGTAGAAGATTAACTTATTTTGCATTTGGTAATATTTATTTGTTGTACATTTGTTTTTCACCTCTTTTTTGTTTTTTCGTTCTTGTAATAAATGCCCAGATTTTCCTCTAAAAGATTATCGATTAAGCACCGATTTGTAGCTATTTATTTGACTAAGTTCCTAGATTTCTCTCTATCAACCATCCTATGTGACTCTTTAAAATTACATAGTCATAGCTTTGGCAATAGATCTACTATTTTATATGGTTATCTCCCCTGTACCAGTTCATTGTGTAACCTAGACGACATTTTAGAGTATTTTTAGGATCTTTCCTATTTGACGTTGAGTGCTACCGCTGTGTTGTCGTTCCATAACGAAACGTATTTTTTCATAAAATAAATAATTCAGTCCTCATTCAATAAACTAATAGATTCACTAGTCATCTCTCTATTTCCCCCACCTCAGAAATAAAAGACTCAACTACTTGTTTTTTTTATAAGTTAACACACTTGTATAATTTTTATAAAGATAGAGCACATAATAATATGATATACATTTTACATTTTATACCAGCTTATAATACTTTTACCAGTTCATTTTGTAACTCAGACGACATTTTAGGTTATAAGCCTCGTGTTTTTCCTGTCTCGTTGCTGAGTTCTCGTTTCGAGTTCTCGTTTTTTGAGTTCTCGTTTCGAGTTCTCGTGTTTGATTTCTAATTTCTGCGTTTTTGTTACTGAATTCTTTTACAATAACGTGACAAAAAATACGAGCAGCTACTCTGTCACGAAGCCGACCTTGGGTCACATCTTACTTGTGGGAGTAAGATAAAAACTGGCCTTGTGCCTAACTCCTGGAGAGGAGTAAATCAATACTCTGTCACGAAGCTTCCTGTTACAGATTGTTGAGACTATAATCAAATGTTTTCGAGAAACGAAACCGTTTCGTTTGTACAGTTTGCGAGCAATTTCCTACGTCGAATAAACGTGGATCCAACACTTTTCTCCGATCTTGAAATACGTTTGAATCCAATTTTGTTTCTTTCTAAAAGTCAACTTAAAGTTGAAAATTTTGAAATGTTCTTAGAAGATGTAATCGAATGTTATCCTCAACAATGTTTTATTTTTTCCACATTTGGTACTAATGCAACATAAAAAAACACGATCGCACACATTCACCAGAGAGCATCGTCACGGGATTGATAAAACTTCCGCCAAAATGGCGGTCGTTCCGTTGTGTCTATACACTTGGGGATAAGCAGTTTATACTGAAGTACTTGGGGAAGACATCTTCCAGGCTCTATTTTCTGCCAGGCAGTTTTGCCGTCTTCCCAAATGATAACACCTCTAGGACTGTCTAGGCTCAACATTGTTTAACTTCGAAAATCTTCATCAGAGTTTTCACTTATTCGCTCAAAATTTTGTTAAATTGATTCAAAATTATTTCATATATATATATATATATATATATATATATATATATATATATATATATATATATATATATATAATTTAGAACCAATTTAACAAAATTCGCTTAAGATTTTGTTAAATTGACTCAAAATTATTTATATATATAATTACAATGTATTTTTATGTAATTATTAAGTTAAGGGTGACTAATAATGCACTTTTCTGCATCTTACTCACTTAGGAAGTGAGACAATCAAAATAATACTAAGCAAAAAAACAGCGAACGGTGCAATCACCAATAAAAATAATTACATGAAAATACATTAAATATTTACGTGATAAAAAGCGTCTTGGTCCAGAGGCAAAGACGCTGAAATATAGACATCAATATCGAAGGTGCGATCCTTATCTAAGTTAGCCATGCTGATGACGGGTGTAAGCCAGAAACACGTGTCCATGGATTACTTTTATGTACGTATAAAATTAATATATATATATATATATATATATAATAATTTCGAATCAATTAAACGAAATTTTGAGCGACTGTGAACCGGGTTCGCGCCTTATTACCGTCTGAGATCGTTATTTCCATGCTCTGATGAGAGCCATAAGCTCGAAACGACGTCGTACGCAGATAAAATATTAAAAATGATTTAATATTATATGTATGTATATATATATATATATATATATATATATATATATATATATATATATATATATATATATATATATATGTGTGTGTGTGTGTGTGTGTGTGTGTGTGTGTGTGTTTGTTTGTGTGTGTGTGGGTGTGTGGGTGTGTGTGTGTTTAGACTTCTTGTCGTTCTTCTAATTTGTCTTGTTCACCTTTGTTCCTATTTGTTTTGGACTAGTGAGCTTGTTTTTTTTATTATTAAATGATTGTCTCTGAAGAGCAGCCTGTTAAACCAAAGATCATATTTTGTCTTAACGTGTTGTAGAAAAGCGCGTGAGACGGGAAAAAGTATATAAGCATACGCCCAAATAAAAATAAATTAAAAATCATTATTGTTTATTGATTTTTTTCCTTTCGTAATTATAATGTAACCAATTAGTTGAATTGGAATGCTGGACTAAAATATATATCAATTTTAAATTTCTTTTCAACTTGGAAAAATGTTTGTTTTTTTTATTCCATAGAAATATGACTGTTTCTTTTGTTATCTTCAACTGCTGAAAACTGCTGAATATCTTTTTGTTAAAAAATTGAAGCTTATTTGAAGCAAGAAAGTGATTGTCGCACTGATGTCAAAGATGTATCCCCGACTGGTAAGAACAAACCTACTCGGCCTGTGCACACACTAGCGCGGAGTTTATAAAGTCCGTGCGGATTTTTTAATACTAAATGTAGGTTTGGCCTTCATAATGACCCAATGTGACTCCTGTTGATTTCTTTTTACCAACGACATGCAAAAAGGTCATGTTTACTCAAGTAAAGGCCCAAATTCGTTGGACGTGTAAGCCCGGATAATTGATGTGATTGAAAGTATTGCCTGAACATAAGCTGACAAAGGTTTTCGAGAGCCACAGAATCGTATTACCCTTTTGAATACACGTAATTATGGTAGACATTTTGAAAATTAAACATTCCCAATAGAATTGTGAAATTCTTGCCTTTATCCTTTTACGGATTGACATATCTATCTATCTATCTATCTATCTATCTATCTATCTATCTATCTATCTATCTATCTATCTATTAATCTATCTATCTATCTATCTATATATATATATATATATATATATATATATATATATATATATATATATATATATATATATAGTAAGCTATGAAAATATATTTAAGACAATTAAGCTACACAGTGGCTCCAGCGTTTCATCCCCGCGGGGAATCTTCATTTTAGCCTGAAAATTCCCCCCGGGGATGAAACGCGGGAGCCTCTGTGTAATTGCTATAAATATATTTTCATAGCTTACTACCTAGCTCTACTTATGTATCGAACACTGTTGAAGTTAATACTCAAAATTGATACATAAAAAATTATATCTCCTTATAAAATTTTATGTGGATACATGAAATAGTAATATATATATATATATATATATATTGATGAGACGTAAGCTACATATATGCGTCCCTGTTTCATTCCAGCAGGAAGTAATCAGGCTAAATGCGCGGATTAAATAATTTAATATTTTTCTTTTTTTTTTTTGAATACTTATTCAGTAAACAAAAAAAGAAGAAAACAAAAAAAAAACGACAACTCGCATCAAACTGTAAGGTCATAAAAATTAATTGCAATTATCGTAAATATGTAGGAAAAAATATTTATTCATTTCAAATCTAACTATGTATTATTAATTTTTGTATCAGTATCATTTTAACACATTACTTATTTGTACTATATATATATATATATATATATATATATATATGTATATATAGCCTACATATTTATGATAATTGCAATGAATTTTTATGGCCTTATGCGGGGTATGTTAAGGAGAAATAAATCAAGTGCTTGATCGCAAGAAAGTGACAGCTAAAATACAAATTATTTATTTAAAAACTATATGTTAGATATTGCAGAGACGCACTATTGTTTGTCCTCGTTGAATTACATTTTTCGAACTGTCTGCATTTCGTGAGTCCCCAAAGATTTGAGATGGATTGTAACGGCTTATTCTAAGCAGTAAACGTCTATCTATGTCAATGAAACCAAGGAACGTCTCTGACATATTTAACGTATAGTTTTTGAATAAATAATTTGTATTCACACACACACACACCCACACACACACACACACACACACACATATATATATATATATATATATATATATATATATATATATATATATATATATATATATATATATATATATATATATACAACATTGGAGTCACTTCTACCAGACCAGGAAGGATTGTTGCGAAAAGAAAATATGGCTAATACTTTTTATTTGTCTAAAACTCTGACGAGGCTTGTTATATCGATTGAAATTATTAGATAAAAAAGAAGAAAAAAAATATTATTTAGATTTTTTAATTTTGATTTTAATAAAAAATATCTGCATCCAACACATGTGTTTTTGAAGGCATTTTGCCTCTTTTTTAGGTTTATATATATATATATATATATATATATATATATATATATATACACTTTCAAAAGCAATTAGTATATAATAAATTCCAATTTGTCAACAGGTTTTAAGGAGACATGTTTTAATTAGAACTGTTACTGGATACAGCAACCTGTGCGATAGTGTTAGTTTATTCGGTGCGTTTTCACCGCAAATCGAGCGCGGTAAACGTTCCCCTAACTTTACTGCATAAACTGGGAGTGCAATTTCGTTTTGTCCAATGGAACAGCCTCCCTTCGTAAACATTTCGTTTCCTTCTCAAATATCAAAAAATACTTCCTTTCAAACGTTGTTTACTTTAGGAGGAAATCAGAGCGAATTTCCAATGCATGCAACGCCTGTTATTATATTTCCATGGGAAAAGAAAAATAAGTTCTCAAGTTGCGTGAATTTGGTACACTGTGAATAGTTGGAATAAAACAAGGACTGGTCAATTCTGAAGATACGTCCATTAAACCTGCGTGTTGAATATGATATTTCAAATTGAAGCGTGACAGACAAACGGACGGACATATCGATAGGCCGACGGTTTGAGGACTCTTTTTTAGATGCGTTGTCACAGCTTAAATAAGATAGGTTCATTTGATCGACGCATTCAGCCATGAAAATACTTCAAACTAAAACGTGATAGACCAACTAAAATTGCATTTCTAACTGAAGCATGACAGACCATCCAACAGCCAAAGCCTTTTAAGATGTGTCTATTCGATCTGTACGATAAGCGATGAAAATGCGGATTTTTTGTAGAAGAGCGCCGCCACTAATTAAAGAATAATAGTCCAGCCTATCATGCGTAGTGCGCGCACACGTCTTTGCTCTACTTTTGTTAGTCCTGTCTAGACATGTCTCTGGTTAGGGTCCACGTATCCACATGCGTCGAGTTAGCTTGTGGGTTAAGTTAGGATTTTAATGTTCAGGTCTTCACGTTGAGATCGATGAAACTCTCGTTTCTCACCGTACAAAATGCAGAATAAATGCCACTGTGGAACGCATCGCAGAATGGTGGACAGCTATCTGTGTGAGTTTATGTGAAAACTGAAATATATAGGAAAACGATCTTTTAAGGCAAATACTGAATGACACGAATGGATCCGAAAATACTATTTAAAATTAAAAAAATTGCAGACCGAGAACAAACGACGAACGACGAACGAGAACAATATTTATATAGCTATGCACGGTAGAAAGTAAAAATTCTATTTGAAATGTATACGTGACAGGCAGACGAAAATGTAAGTTGAAACTTAAGAGTGACAGAATGACGAAAATGCTATTTGGAATTTTAGCGTGACAGACCGATGAAAATGCTACTTTAGAATTTGGCGTGAAAGACCGACGACAATTCTATTTTAAACGTAAGCATGACAGACAAACCGACTAATGGACACACCCTTTTAAGATGCGTCGATTAAATCTGTGCATTTAGCTATAAAAATGCTATTTTAAACTGAAGCTTGGAAGAAAAACGGACAGATTGATTGAGCGACGAACAAAGCCCCTCAGAAAGCTGATTAGACGCATTTTAAACAAGATACGCCAATTGAATCTCTACGTTTGGTGAAGAAAATGCTATTTGAAACTTAAACATGACAAACGAAGATGCTACTTAAAACTTATCTTTCGAATCAACTAGTCACCCATGCATAGAGTATTGTTGCCACCAAAAACTAGCCTTTCCCCCTTGGACAGGGTGCTAAAAAGAACTTCTAACCTAATAGGTCCCGCACTGTCTGCCTAGCTCCAGCCCCTGTCGCTTCGCCGCTGTGTTGCATCCCTGTACGGAATGTGCTACGATGATCTTGCTGCACTTGTACCTCCTCAATGTAAATATACTCGACACACCTGACTCGCAGCAGAATACTACCCCTTCACTGTAGAGATCACTAGATGCTGGAAGATGTGCTACTCAAATAGCTTCTTTCCTCGGCCCGTTTGCGTTAGGAATTCCCTCCCTGCTCACTGCTTCCCCGTTATTAGAAATTGCAATATGCCTTAAATTTAGCTAGAATTAAAATAGATACAAAAAAAACAAACGATTAAAACAGCGTAACAGAGAAAACTGAAGTATGACACATGGACAACGGCACCGGGGGGGGGCTCAAGCCCCCCCCACTTTTTATACTTATCCCCCCCACTTTACGGTCATCAATAATAGAGTTATATATGCATGTGTTTAACCGGGTCCCCCACTTTTTAGGAGAGCCCACCCCCACACTTTTATAACTGTCCCGCCGGTCCTGTGACAGACTATCAGACGGATCGCTTGACGGTTTTAGTGACGTATAGAGCATAGAAAAGACAAACAACTCTTACAAGCACCTGTTTCTAAGATTATATATGACGTCACCCAGAATAATGAAAGGACGAAAAGAAAAGGGGATCGACACTCAGCTCTCCTAACGTCTTTGCCACTATAAACCCGCATGTGTTGTGGTCTACGCGGATCACAGCAACACATTAAAACATTGTTAAATATTCGTTCTCAGTTATCGCCTCAATGATTTCGTCTGGTATCTGGACCCAAACGTGGTTTCATCTGATATATAGACCCTCCACCCGGTGACCGCGTTGACACGTCGGTTTTCCCTCTTCGTAGCTGGAATGAAGTTGAGTATTTATTGTATTAATTTATTCAATACTTAAACCAATCATCTTCGGCCGGCTTGATTACTTGTATCATAAATTTACTTGAGCTATTTATGCTTAATTTGGTGCAATTCTAATCAATAGTGTTTTAGCATATAGGTGTCTATTACAATACTAATATTTAGTTGAAGTATTTGAATGATGACTTCAATATAAAATGTTAAGTATGGCACTAGTGATTAATGTCAAATTTGTTCGCTTGTGTTTGGAGCCTAGCAGTATTTATTGTTAATATTAGTAAGCACTCTTCTTCTTCTTCTTCTTCTTCTTCTTATTATTATTATTATTATTATTATTATTATTATTATTATTATTGCAAATAGTAATAATAGTAGTAAGATTTAAAACACCATATGACACACCCTTATATTAAGGGTGCTTCATGCAAAATTTAGTGCCGAGTAGGTTTAGAGCCTATAAGTGACAAACAGACAGACATACAAAAATGCTTAATTGTAATATAGACATTTGTGATGATATAGTTAAAAATAATTCGACGATGTAAACTTGTCGAAAATCATAGTATGTATTTCTAATAGAATGTATTCGCTTTTGTAAAACGTGTGATATCACAAGCGATATCCTGTTCTCATCAATAGCGAAGGACGATTTATAGCAGGATTTCGTAACCGCCAGAAATTCCGGCCACCATCTTTTAATTTTACCAACTATGAAGATTTAAAACCTTAAGGGCGCTCAAAACCTATTAAACTGTAGAAGTGAAATAGCAAACAACTGTATACACAAAATAAACTTTACTTTAGGGTAACAGTGCATCATAAAATAAAATAATTTAATAAATGAAACACTAAACTAAACCTACAAGTGAAATAAGAAAGAAATAGAAATAAAAATATTCCAAACACGCACGTGTTTTTATACAAAACTAAACAAAAGAAAAAAATGTCAAGTAAAAGTGAGCCGAATCTTTGTTTTATGAAAAGCCCTACCATTGGCTAATGAAAACATTATCACGTGGGAGGGAATAACAATGAATCCGATTGGTTAGATAGCTAGACTAAACACCACGTGGATATATATTAAAAAAACTCAGTAACACGAATTCCATGCATTTTGGCCTGACAATTGTCTACCGAGATGAAATGCGGACGCCCCTATGTAGCTTGCCATAAATATATTTTCATAACTTACTATATATATATATACATATATATATATATATATATATGTGTGTGTGTGTGTGTGTGTGTGTGTGTGTGTGTGTGTGCGTGTATATATTTTCATAACTTACTATATATATATATATATATATATATATATATATATATATATGCATGTCTGTGTGTAATATTCAGGCAGATATTATTAAATAACATTGTTTTGATGAGAGTTTTTTGGTCATTTGTCATTGTGGTTAAATTGGTGTACATAAGTTCCGTGGGTTTATTGCTTCATATTCAAATATTCGCCATTACCTTCGGCGAGTGTTAGTCTTGGTGTGTTTACATCGATTTTCTTTTTTACTTTTTAGTTTGTAACGGTTAGTATTTACCAACTGTAAAATAGACAAAAGAAAACAAGAAACCCACGGAACTTATATACACTAATTTGACCGCAATATCGAAATTGAAAAGAAAAGCTTTACCAAACAAAAAATAACTCCATATAATTTTAAAATATATGTCTGAATGAAAGCATTCTGTATAAACCCTCCATATATATATATTAGTATTTCATGTATCCACATAAAATATTATAAGGAGATATAATTTTTTATGTATCAATTTTCAGTATTTACTTCAACAGTTATCGATACGTAAGTAGAGCTAGGTAGTAAGCTATGAAAATATATTATTGGCAATTAAGCTACACAGAGGCTCCCGTGTTTCATCCCCGGTGGCAATCTTCAGGCTAAAATGCATGGAGTTATATTTGCCGGGTGCTTTTATATACACGGCCAGCTAGTTAACCAATTAGATTCTTTGTTGTTCTCTCAGTTAATCTTTGGGCTTCCCGCGATCAAAGGTATTGTTTGTGTTACTTCCTATATCCTGTTATATTGTTCTGTTTTCTATAGATTGGCCTATATCCTGTTTCCTTTGTTGTGTCAATATAATGGGTGAATTTATTTTAACACGTGGTTCCTTGTATTTATATTTTAGGTTTTAATTTACAAGTTGTTAAGTTTTTGTTTAATTTTTTTTACTTATTTGTTTATTTATTTGTTTTACTTATTTTTATATATATATATATATATATATATATATATATATATATATATATATACAGACATGTAAAAAAGCCGCTACATTGGCATGTCGATGTTATATATATTTAGCTATTACAAACTAAACTCTCTTCATGCGAAAAAGTCTGATCTTTCACTTAAATGTTCATATTTTAAAAGCTTTCTTCAATATGAACATCTAAGTGAAAGATCAGACTTTTTACATGTCTGTATAAACAAAAATATTAATATTAACAGCTGCATTTACTATTGAGCACTATTATATAAAATTCTTTCGATTGTTATCCTGTAGATGTTTACTGTACCTAGATTACTATGTATAGAGAGATATGAAGATAAAATGCACGATATATCATAAAAATGTAATGCCGTGAAAGACAAGATGTATTAAAAAAGACAAAGTGAAGAAGCACATTTAAATACAGGAAAAAATCATCAAGAAACGAGATATTTTACTGGTTTCGTTCGGATCAACCAACGCTTTCAGAAAAAGTGAAGATTTTAAATTCATTCGATAACCGTAAAAACATAGGATAAAGAAGAACGCACAAAGAGACGTCATTGGCATGTGTTTAACTATTTGAAAAAGGAAAGAATAATAAAACGTGCGTGTAGAGAGACGTTTAAATAGGGTGAGAGAAGAAAAACAAGTAGAAGAAGGAAAAGATATGGAAACATATGGATGAAGTGTAGTAAAAAATAAATGTTTCTTTAACCAGGATCGCAGTGGTGCAATATATTGCATTGTTTTGGTGCGGATTTTGCCAGTTGTTTTCGTAAGGAATAATATCCGAGTCTGGGGTTTATCTTAGATGGTGATTAGAGAAGTATTATAGCGCTTTCGATGCATTTGCATTCTCTCTCTCTCTCTCTCTCTCTCTCTCTCTCTCTCTCTCTCTCTCTCTCTCTCTCTCTCTATCTCTCTCTCTCACGTCGAAAATAAAATGAAAGAATCGTATGTCAAATTTGTCTCGGACACTCTCTCTCTCTCTCTCTCTCTCTCTCTCTATATATATATATATATATATATATATATGTGTGTGTGTGTGTGTGTGTTTGTACATTTACAAAACTTAAAGTATCAGATTCTGTTATTCGTTGTATGGGTTATTTTTTCAAAACAATGACTATACTCACAGACATTTTTCAGTGTAATTCAAATACGCAACCAAATATTTTATAAAAATAATAAACGATGCAAAAATGCAACAACAAAAGAAAACAAAATACAAAAACCAGATAGAACAAAACAATTTGTAATGAAATATAAGAAATGTATACGAAATAATATAAAATCAATCGAAATTGCAATCATGGCCGCCATGTCATCAGCTTTTTGAACAGATGAATCTACTTCCGTTCAGTTAGTTATCGACTTCCGTTTCCTGTCAAATCCTCGCAACTGTCACTAATTATTGAGCTTGTTACTAGAAATGACAGATTCGCCTTTTCCTTTCGGAGGCCTTCGTACAGTGTTTTCATGAGGACGTTGATAGACGTGACCTTTCCTGGCCTCGTAATGTAATAAATATCTTGGAACGATTTGTTTTGAAGACGTGTATTATCATCTGGTGATTTGAATGTTGGAACATAGGGTTTTGCTATTTGGAATAATAGTTAGAGGGTTCGCGAATAGACAATGAAAGTGAGGTTCAATCCTTTGTCGATTCATACCAAATACTTCAAAATGGTGGTTGATGCCTACTTGAGAAACATTCCTATACGTCTCGGTGTATTATCCAACGAAAAGAGAGCCTTTGCGTTGCCCTCGACTATAGTCGATCAATTTATATAGAGAAACAACTCTAGTTGTATTATTTACATATTTAGTTATATTAAGTATCTTTTACAATGAAATAAGAGTGAATGAGTATTGATTTACTCCTCTCCAGGAGTTAGGCACAAGGCCAGTTTTTATCTTACTCCCACAAGTAAGATGTGACCCAAGGTCGGGACGGGAAAGTGGGGTTTTAAAATTGCCTGGGTAGCCCCGTCGGCATTCCCCGGTAGGGGTGCCTCAGACAGTAAGCAATAAACTTACTCTTCCCCAAAGAGGGGAGGCGAAGCCTGGGAGGGTGGACCTCCTAGAACTGCACAGGACAGACCCATAGACCGGCGTAAATCAAGCCCCGAAGGGCAGGACAATACCAGTTTATGGGGTGCAGTATCCATCGGAAGAGATACTACACTTTGATCTTAGCCAAAAGACCAAGCGTTTCACTCATTCACTCATTCACTATATTTTAAGATTGTTTATTTTATTTATATTTATTTTGTAATAAATATTTATACACACTAAAAGCAAAACAATGATTTATACACAATTAATTAAAATAACTAACTTTATTAAATTAGTTATGTCGTGTGCAATAATATTCATATAAACAAAAGCTAGAGCGGTGCATTCTTTTACACTTTTCGAAATGAGATCACATTTTAATTACTTTAAATGTTATTTGTTGTCGCTGCTTTACTTCATATATATACATATTATCGACATGGCGTACGTAAACTGAGTGTTTAATAGTGTTATTAGATATTTTATTTTCTAGTTTTGCCGTATAGAAAGTGCTAAAAGTCGGTTTGAGAACCTAGCCCATCAAAACTCCGTCAATTTGAGTGTAAGTGTTTTCTTTGAAAGCATAAAATTGTACTTCCGTGGTGCAAATTAATAGTAACTTTTAAGTATTTTTTTATTGATTTTTAGTCGTGGGAGAGAGGAGTTGTTATATAGACACTTTATAATTATATCAATTGTTTCTGTTATAAGTATATTAGTAAATAAGCTTTCTACATCAAGGGAAACAATGATTTTATTGTCCGTTTTGTTTGTAGGATTTGTATTAGTTCTCTTGTGGAGATATTTACACGGTAGATACGGGCTGATAAATTCATTTAGGTTTTTTTTTAATTAATATATGGGGTTAGTAAGTTGGGATATGATAGGCCGGAGAGGAGAATTGGGTTTATGTGTCTTAACTCTTCCGTATAAATAACCAGGTTTGTAATCCCTGGGGATTTTGGGAAGCTGGTGATTATCTATTTGTGCGGTTTTAGCTGTGATCAGTTTATTTGTGAATACAAACAAAATTAGTGCGATCATCAACAATTGTTTTTAGTTTTGTGTAATAGTCGGATTTATTAAGTACTATAAATATGTTTGTTTTCCCCGCTGTTTATGACGATATTTGGCTGATTGCGGACGTGATTAGCAGCTTTTTTTTTAATTGGGAATTAATAATCAATTGGATCGGGTTTTTTTTATATCGTGTCAAATTTTTATAACTTATGCTTTAAGGAGATAACGTATGCCAGGATGTGTTGTAATTTTAATTTCTCTTTCTAGTTTAACTAAAGTTTTAATTTGATAGTACCATTTCTGCTTTTTAATCATTAAATCAATTTAAAAGGTGCCAGTTAAGTTCGATTTGGGAGGGGGGTATTCTGTAAGTTCGTGTAGTGCTGCATGTGGTTGGGTAATAAAATGAATCCTTTGTATATCGTTGTTGGAGTTCATTATATTGGTTATTGGCGATAAGGTCCTTCAGATTGCTTTCAAGTTCATGAAGTTCGATGTTATGTTTCCGAATTAATCCATGGGCGACGGTAATTTGCCTTTTAATTAAATTGATTCTGTAGTCCCAAGAAGTAATCGCGTGCTGTTCTACAGGGTCATGCAATTTGAAGTGTGTGTATTTAGGCAGCATCCTTTCATCTAAGCAAACATTGTTAAACATAACAGAATTCAACTGCTTCTTTATATCTTTTTTTATTTTTTCGAATTTTCTAATAATCTTTTTTGTGTCAAAATAAAAAAAAATAATAATAATGTCCCATAAGTATCACGGGCGCTTTCAATTATTCGCCAAATCATGATGACAAAAACCAAATGAACAAAAAGCTGGAGAAAAGATGAGAATTTTAAAAACAACCGAGAACGCCGTATGTGAAGTCATTAGACGTCAAAACCACAAACCGGTGCAGTTTCAGAGAAACGTTTACAATTTAAATTCCGGAACGCCAGAATTTGCATCACAGGATTGTATTCATGTTAAAAAATTCATATCTAATGTGATATAAATTTCTATTCATACAAATTAATGATTGCTCAGAAACTGAACGAACGCAACTGGGAAGATAGCATGTAATGTTGTAACGCTGTTCTTCCAAAATGTTTCTCGAATGACTCTTCGGTGATAGAAAACGTCAGAAACCGTCTCCAATCATGTAGAGCGAATAGAGGTCACCATTTATAGGATGTAATTTTTAAAACGAACAAAAACTGTGACTGTTTGTTTAAATGTTGTGATGGGATACCGAACTCCCCTCAGTCACTAAATAAGTGAACTAGTCTGGACAATAAATACGACGACGAGGAGTAGTATAGGGATTCGATTGTAGTCTGTTAAATCTATTGCATTATCTGTAATTACTATTGTTTGTACAAGATATATACGTTGGAATGAACCGTACTATTTTAAGACATTTACACTCTGGTTATTTTGTTATTTATAACTACTTACTAAGTTATATCATTAGACAAAGGTTACATTACTTCTTCATAAATCTTGTTTTCTATTCATTTGATCAACCTGTCAAATGTGGGAGGTATTTATGCTGTACTGTGCTATGTAAGTCAGCCCGTTGACCGGTGATTGTTTAACGAAAACTGTTGTGTACAAAGCCGAGTCGAGAGGAAATGATAGAATATAAGTTGCATAGTTGAGCAACATGGAAGGAACGATACCAAAATCACAAAAATTCGTTCAATAATGAAATGTACGAAACGCCATATTGCTATCTAAATATGTATGGAAGCACATAAAAACATACGGAAGATCACCTTATATAGTTTGGAAAACTGTGAAGAAGGCTCGGGATCGTAACGGAACGTCGAGAAATTGTATTCCATCATTGGAAGAAAAAATGTCCATTATTCTTGGAATGTTTTAGATGAGTATTGATAATTTGTATTTTTGGATTATTCGGACTATTGTTTTTATCTTGGATGTTATTCTCACAACGTTTCGTTCGATGTAACCTCCGACTTTCTTCAGATGTGTCTTATTGACCTATGAAATCTTTATATCTAACTCGAAAACCTGTACAGGATCTGCACGCGGTGCAATGAATAAAAGTGCTAAGTAATAATCAGTTCTAAGTGACAATCGTGTAGGGATTTAAGGTTTACTTCTCAGTACGGGAGATACTACAAATAGAATTACGAATTATTTAAGACTTCTACGCGATATTGGCTGACGGAACGAGAGCAAGATACCCCACGAATTAAATATAGTGTTCCATTCGACACAAATTTAGTTGTGGAGATGCGGTTTTATTTATGGAAGATGGTGACCCTTTTTCTTGTTCAATATTCTATTTCAGTCAGATGCGACTTGATACACTTAACGCTACCAAGTTACATTCTTCATCCTGACTTTTCTTACTAACTGACCACATAATCCCTCCATCAAAAAAAACTAACTATTCCATGGTCAAGTCATTGGTGAATGCCAACCGCACTCTGCGGACGTTCGTGCATTTTCTTTGTCTGTAGGGACGCTTAGATAAATAGATAAGAAACTAAATTCGTGTGAATCACCATGGTAAACCTCTTTTGACAAGATGGACTTGTTTGCCATTTATTTCTCCAGTGCTTTCGAGAGTCAGATACTCACAGGAGCGATCACGTGAAGGTTAACAACATCCATAGTAAAAGTGGTGGTACTATGTTACCGACTTGGTAATCACAGGTCGTCAGTCCACGACGGTATCAACTTCAGCACAACCACATCACATGCAGAATATAGCCTGGATAACAATTAGGATTATTTTATTTTTGTAGGTTGTACGGAAATGCGCCGACCTGTGTCACACTTTTGGTGAAGAGTCTTCGAAAGCAGTTGTTATTCTTCTGATATATATGTTTGACAATGAAGTGAGTCTGGCGCAAGCCCTTGTAACAATAACGCTGGACTCACCACTGATATATATATATATATATATATATATATATATATATATATATATATATATATATATATATATATGTGTGTGTGTGTGTGTGTGTGTGTGTGTGTGTGTGTGTGTGCGTGAGTGAAAAAGACAAACGGAAAACAGATTTAAATACAGAGGAAAAACAAGAAACTAGAGATTTGACCGCTTTCGTTCGTATCAATAGACGTCTTTTTTTGAAGATGTTCGTTGATACGAACGAAACCGGTCAATCTCTCGTTTCTTGTTTTTCTCCTGTGTTTAAATCTGTTCTCATTATACTTTTTTCACACATTTTGTCTATAACGGCATTTAATTTTCATGCATTTTACCCTATATATATATATATATATATATATATATATATATATATATATATGTATGTATATATATATATATATATATATATATATATATATATATATGTATATATATATATATATATTATATATATATTATTGGGTTTTATGAGAAAAATATGTTTTCAATTTCATATTTCTTACAGTATCTGACAATTTCCAAATACAAACTAAATGAAGAGTTTTTACAAAATCCAGAGCATATATATTATATTATATTAATTGAATTCCGAAGTCAATGTAAAAAGCAATGTGAAGACGTAATTTACATCAGTTCCTTACATTTTTATTATTTCCGCATTTTAGCGGAGAATTATTATTTACATTTTCGTCTTACATACAAAACCATCAGCTTTTACATGTTAATCTAATCGTAGACCTACACGTGTTTGTTTGATGGATGGAACAAAAATTACAGTTCGAAAGTCTATCCGTCAGTCATCAGGGTATAATAGAAAGATATGGTGGAAGTGTAGACACAACTCATACAGTTCAAAGGCAAAAGTAAAATCACAAGAAAAACGATGAGCTGACTTTAAAAAACATTGAGGATAGATAGATAGATCGATAGATCGATATACGCACGTTCACACATAATCGTTACAAACTAAACAATGAGACGTACAAGCTTCACATAAAACCAAACAATACCCCATTACATCATAATAAACACTCCAATCATCTATCCTCAGATTTATACAATTCATTGGCCAATAGGCCGTAAAATAGCCACTAATTCCAGCAACAAAACTATATTCAACCAACACAAAAAGAATATGAAACAGCACTAAAATGTAGCGGACATGGTGTTAAATTAACGTTGAATGAAAATAATAATAGAAAAATAAAAGAAAACGAAATATAATCTGACAGAAACATTCTCAAAGATAAAAGATAAACATTTTCTCTAAATCAATAAACTATTTGAATTCATCAAAATGCAATAGCATTAAACTTAGCTATTGCTGCATGAATAATAAATAATAAATAAACACAATTAAAAATTAACAATATTAATAGTAGTAGTAGTAGTAGTACTAATTCTATTAGTGTCGATAATAATACTATTCATGTAATTGTAGAATAAAAAATAAATTACCCCTAATGAATAAGTGTTAAGCAGCTAATGCAATATACACAGCATTAATGAACAAAAAATATACATAGAGGATACGGAAAATAATTTCAGATGCAGGTATAATCATCACATGGTGACATTCAGAGTTAAAAAATAAATAATTCGCACTACGCTATATATATATATATATATATATATATATATATATATATATATATATATATATATATATATATATATACATGTGTGTGGGGGGGGGGAACAAGAAATATTTTCAATATTTATTATATTTTCTCCGGATTACCGGACTCTTCCGAATACACTTTCTAAAGAGAAGGTAGCATTCATTTTTACTCGCTACTATGTATCTAGTATCACCGCCATCAGTTAGACTGAGTCCGTTCTTAATAGAAGAGGATTTTAGTTAAATCATCCAATTAAGGGAATATCATTCAGTCATTCTGAATGCCTGTTGCTTATGCTTTCTGTAAACATTCTGGGTTACGCTTTAACGAACAGATAGCTGTATGCATTCATACATGCCGACATGTGCTTTCATGCGTAAGTACATTTTTGACAATAGCTAAATAATGCTGCATTTCTTTCAATAGTGAAACTAAAAAAATGATTCTTATTGCGCTGTTTCGTACCTTTTATATGATTTCTATTTACGAGAGACTATTGGACTATTTACACAAAAAGTATGTAAACACTATTTTCAATATTATTTCTGGAAAATCGCGGCCTCCAAACAAAACAAAACTTGCTTCGATCTACAAGGATTTCTTTTAGGGAGGAATCACAAACCAATTTCCACGGGATTATTATGTATTGGCTACGTTATCAGAACAATGTTTTCGATATAAAATATTTAAAATGCATTTTCAAACACACAGGAAAACATTGATTTCTTTTATTTGATTTCTATTTATGAAAAAAACAATCTATTAGACTATTTACAAAAATACAGTATTTAAAACCTACTTTCATTATTATTTTTGGAAAATCCCGTTCTTCAAAAAAAAACTAAAGATTACCTCAGTTTAGAAAGATCTTCCTAAGCGGAATAAATACTAATTTCTGCGGGAATATTATGTATCGACTACGTTATTAAAATCTTATTTTAATCCCCTAAATTACTTACTAATATTTTAGGATTGATACTCTACGTTACTATTTATTTTTTTAATAGAATTAGTATTTTATATTTCCCCCCGGGCTACGCCGGGACAAGCGTCCTTCCAGTTATAAATAAAACACGGCAAAACAAGTGTCAATTAATAGACAAATAATTTACTATTAATATTAACACAAGTAAATAAAACAATATTGTTAAATAAAAATAATAAGTGTCTAATAGTGATCAAATTATTTTTAAAAGAGTATAATATTGTTACACCGGCCGTTCTTACACAGGAGAAACTACACCGGTTGTCACTATAAATAGTGCGAGTCACCAGAGACACAGAGAAGACAAAGCACAGTCTTGTAACTGTCTAGCCAAGTGCTAGTCACTTTCTTACTTTGTTAATACACTTGTTAAACCAACCCTCGACTTGACTTCCTTTATTTATTATTTACTGTTGGACAACTTCACAACAAATATGATATTAAACATATTAATACGTATATAAATTTAAAAATGAGAAAGTATAATAAATAAATATGGGCAGATACATCTCATCTTTTCCGATTTGATCTTGTTTGATACCAAATGACACATGACCAAGTGTAATATATATACTAGCAAAAATATGCTCCCTCTCGTCGCATATTTATGCTCGTATATATAATCTAAGTGTTAAATTCGCTAATGTATAGCCGATTATGACAATTTCTTGTTGACGTACGCTACTTCTTCCAAAAAGAAGTAATGCTTCGGAGGATGGTCTCATGTATATAAAACAGCTACTACACTAATTACCACCCAAAAAGGAGGAGGCAAGCTTGGGAGATAATCTCATGATAACTATTATCCCAAAATAAAAGAAGAAAGTAATCCCTTGAAGGATGGTGCACCATCCACCAGTCTCTCCCTCTTAGACAAAGTTTTTAAAAAGAGTATCTAATCCGTTTCTCACTATCCACCAAGCTCCAGCTCCTGTCCTATCAAAACAATTTTAAATGTTTGTGTATGTTTTACAAGTACTTCAATGGAATGTGCTCCGATGAACTTGATTCTCTGGTGCACCCTCGACATAAATACACTCGACGAACCCGACAATCAACAATATCCCACACATTCACTGTGTAAGCCCCCAGATGCCGGAGAGTCTTCCACTCCAATAACCTTTTTTCTCGAGCTGTCGGACTTTGGAACTTTCTTCCTGCTCACTATTTCCCCGACTGTACCGACATGCAGAAATGTGAAACTAATGTGAACAAGCACTTCGCTGCACACCTTCCAATTTAGGATGACCCCCCAAAAAAACTTTCACCCTAATTCTCAGTAGCCCCTTACGTCTACAGTGGCAACTTGCCTTGTATGGGGCGAACTAAGTTAAAAGATACATTTTTAAAAATCATGACAACAGAACAGATAGTACACTAACTCTAACCCCCACAAAAATGGAACAGTTAATATCTGGAAAGAGTGTATCATGACGAACAAACATACACTACACTACCTGCCATCAAAGGAGGAGGTAATGCCTCGGGGGATAGTATCTTGACAACAGAACAAATACTATACAACTACCACTATAAAGTAGTAGGTAATGCCTAGTAAGATCGTATAATAACCCACAAACATATACTACACTACCTGCCTCTCAAAGGAGGAGGTAATACCTAGGAGGATGGTCTCATGACAACAGAACATATCTTACATTATCCCCCAAAAAGAAGAGGTAATTTCTGGGAGGATAATCCTATAACGGCAGAGAAGATACTACACTACTTCCCCCAAATAAAAGTAAGGCCCAATGTCTGAGAACATTGTATTATGACAACAGAATGTATACTACACTAACCCTTTCCTCCCTGGAAGAGGGAATTAAGACCTAGAGGGATAGCATCATGACGAACATATACTCCACTACCTGCCTCTCAAAGGAGGAGATAATGCATGTGCGGATTGTACACTATCCCGAAATGAGGTGGTAATGCCTGGGAGGAGTGTATCATGACAACAGAAGTGATACTACATTGCCCCCAAAGCAGGAAATAATGATTGGGAGGATACCACCAAAAATGGAGGATGTAACACCGAAGAGTATGGTATTTTGACGCACAAAAAATACCTCACTGTCCCCTCCTCAAAGGAGGAGATAATGTCTGGGAAGATGGTATAGTGACGAACAAACATATATTACTTTAACCCTCAAAGGAGGACGTAAGACCTGTGATGATAGTCTTCTGACAATAGAACTAATATCACATTACCTCTAAAGAAAGAGGTAATACCTGGGAGGATCACCCCACAAATAGAGTAGGTAATACCTGGGAGAATTGTCTCATTAGAACAGGATAGATACTACTCCGTCTACTATTTCAGACTATTGTTCAATAATACAAAAGTCTGAAATATTATAGTTTCAGCTTCATACGAACAGATACCAAATCTCCATTATATATACTAGCAAATATATGCTCTCTCCGGTCGCATATTTTTGCTAGGCTGCCGCGTCAGAAATGACGCTAGTATGTAATTTGGGTAGAGCTTTTTATCACTACAATTAATTTAAATAATATATTGCACATGATAAATAACAACATTAATAAAAAGAAAAATTAAGTTTGCATTGTTATCGTCTGCTCGCTTTTCTTTCCACCCAATCGTTTTGCGCCAAATCCACGTAAGAATTTTAAAAATAATAAATAATAATAGTTTTAGTTGTTCAAAGAGAAAAAGAAAAGTGTACCTAAAGTAAAATTAACAATAAAAAATACAGCGAATACGATTCTAAAAACAGTTATTTATTTGTCCAGTAAAAGGTGTCCCCCCAAGTTATCGTCTGCTCGCTTTTCTTCACACTCAATCGTTTTGCGCCAAATCCACATCAGAATATAGTAAGTAATATTTTATGTCTTTCAAAGCGGAAAAAAAGGTGTACGTAAATTCAAATCAACAATTAAAAAAAAAAATACAGCGAACACTATTCTAAAATCAGTTATGTAGTTTTCCAGTATAATGTGTTGTTTTTTGTGTTGACAAAAAAAACTAAATTCATTACGATGTGTGTGTGTTTTTTTTAAATAGTAATTTTTAAATCAATTATTATTTTAATTAAAAAATTTAATAATAAATTTGTTAAAATCAACAATTAAAAAGCTAAATACAGCGAATACTAATTTTCAAGTCGGAAAAAAAGGTGTATATGAAAATTATCAATAAAAAAAATCGATACTCTTTTACTGCAGGACCTGCGATAACTTAAAAAAAAAGTTTAGCTAAACTAAATTCTTTATAATGTGTGTGTGTTTATCAATTATTATTTTGATTAAACAATTTGATTCAATAAATTTGTGTTTTAAAATATAATGGCTAATAAGATTAAGAAAATAAACAAACTCTGAACGTTTTAATAAAAAAGTAACACGGTTAGCAGTTTGTTTATATTTGAAATAACGCGCCCGTTCAGAGGGAGGTAATCGTTTCAATGGATTAACGAACGCTGTTCAATCAATTGGACGTAACTACGTAACTGATTCATTATAATGTGTGTGTGTGTTTTTTTTTAAGTAATTTTAAATCAATTTTTAAATCAATTATTATTTTAATTAAACAATATAATGGATAATAAGATTAAGAAAATAAACAAACACTGAACGTTTTAATAAAATAAATCAGTAAAGTATTAACGCGCCCGTTCAGAGGGAGGTACGTTGTTTAATCAGTTGGACGTAGAGGAGCGCGCCCGTTCAGAGGGAGGTACGCTGTTCAATCAGTTGGACATAGAGGAAATAACTACGTAACTCATTTTATAAATAAATAATAAAAGAAATAATTATAATTTATAAGTATGATTATTAGCGAGCAAAATAGCGTAAATACATGTGGAAATCTGAAGAAAGCAATCATGAGTGTATATTTGCGAATAATAATTTATTAGAAGTTCAAAAGCAACCGATTATGTAAATTGGGAAATGCGCATAGTGTTCATGGCGTTATTTTAATAGTATATAATGAAGCTGGTGGACTTAATAAATAGTCATAGTCTCTGATGGAATTTCGGCTTCAGACAGACAGACAGACAGATACATAAACTTCATAATTAATATATATATATATATATACTAGATTATAGGTGACCCACTAGCTCATAACGACTACCACTTTGATTTAATTCAAAAATACATAAACTGTGACATATATGGTAATGTATTATTTTTGCATGACTTAATATACCTAGTATACGGATAATTATACGGATAGAGACTTGCTATTTTGCCGCATTATTTACATGCATGTTTACACTATGCCAATTAGATGGCCAAATGAACCAATTAAGAACAAACATTGAGAAACAAGAGTCTATCTTTCTCTAAATGCTCATGAGTGATTCTAGAAATTCTGCATTCAGTTCACCGTTATTCCATATTTATTATATTTCACGCGCCATCACGGACTCTCCCAAATACACCTTTCACAGAGAAGGTAGCATCAACTTTCACTCGCTACTATTTTTCTACTACCACCACCACCACCACCAAATTCGCTGTGTGCTACTTTTTAATCGTTTAAAATCCAAACAAACACCGGTTAATCCAGAATACTATACTTATTTAACGTTTCAAAATTGAAACGAATATTATCTCTAAAGAACAGGATTACTGCGTCGGTAAACTTTTCCCCTTACTTCTTATTGGAACTTCTTTCTTTTTCTGAATTGATACTCTTAGATTTAATTTTTTTAATAAGTATTTCATTGTTTAAACACACAACGCTAGCACACTTTCTATCTGAGCTCGGAATACAGGAATATCGGATTAAAGGTCATATGTTCCAACCCGTCAGTTGTAGTTTATTACTTTTCTTACAAATTTCTTCTTTGCTAATTGACTCAAATGAGAATGATTTCACCTTATCTCTCTGAGAACAGAACAGATTATATTTACTTTATCCCTAAACTAGAAAAGTACATTGTCGTCGTATATTAAGTATTACATTTAAAGCATTAATTACAATATTTTGCGCTAGTACATTTTTTGATCCAAACAAAACCTACATTTGTCGACGCAGAAATACGTAAACAGCCAGACAAAGCCAAATGAAAACGAACCGACGTTAAAATCAAAACGCGGCAAGTTTTTATCAGAAAAATATACTGAAAGAAAAACACTCACCGTATGTTTATTTTTTCATGACAATTTACTTTTTTACAAAGAAATTAAATGTAAAAATTTATTTTGTTTTATTATCATGCTTTTTACTTTTTAATATTATTACTTACTGCAAAAAAACAAAAAACAAACAAACTTAAGTCCGTGTGGCATAATACAATACCTGCACCAAACAAACCTACTTCCGTTTGGTATAATACAACACCTGCATGAATACAATTTTGTCCACGTGGATTCTTCTGTCCCGTCACCACTGGCATTGTCAGACTATTTATAGATAAATCCTATTTCAATCACGTAAATTACTTTCATTTTAACAGTGAATCAACACAAATATGTCACAAATGGATAGATAAAGAGACAAAAATGTATTGGACGAATATCCCAAGTATATTTGCTTTAAAACAATGTATGTGCTTTTTTAGTATCTTTATTTACCTCCTGCAAGAAGTCCATGTGTAAAAAAAATAATCCTATGTCCATGTGGCAAAATTCAACGTCTGCATGAATACAATTTATACCACAAATTTCATACAACTAATTAGTATTAACAACATATATTCTTTTAGCCCCAGAAGGTATCTCACTCCTGACGCAATCCTCTACCTGCATAAGAGCCAAATACGACTTAAGATGGGGAGGTACTGTTGCCACATCTGCGGAGGTGCTGCTCAGACCACCCTTTCATGTCTTGACAGAGTACAAAACCGAAATCTAGTGGGCGAGTTCCTCTTCTCCTCCCTACTACCTCTTTCTCACAGAAGAAACGTTGCTAGTCTTTCTCCACTCTATAGTTATTTTTATGGCAGGTGCTCGACTGAACTCCAATTTATGCACCCCCCCCGTAAAACATTTTCAACAAAAACTCGTTTTTTTACAAGCACTGTCAAAATTTCCCCTTTCTCACTCTCTTTGCCTAAAACTAAACAGAACTTCCATGAGCAAAGTTTCTTTCTTAGAACAACCCGTCTGTGGAACTCAATACCGCGGGACTGCTTCCTAGCTCACTTACTGCAAGCTTGTCTTTTGAAAATCCAATGTAAATAAATTCTTGTTAAGCTATCCTCCTAAATAATCAAATTCTGCCAAACTTCCACCATCATTACCAATCATCACGGTGTTGTCTCACCGTCTACCTGACACTCATTAACCTTTATCCTCGAGTGGCATTGGGCCTTGATAAGTGATTACTCTTTACTAAAAAAGGGGGAAAACACTTAGACTATTCGGCGAATTTGCGATCTATTTGCGTTAACACAATTGGCAGTCCATTATTTGTGGATAAATCCTATTTTAATCACGTAAATTACTTACAGTTAAACGGTGACTTTATAAAATCTGAGGATAAAATTGTAGACAGATGTTGTTTTTCTGCAACACGGCTTGAGGCTTAAAATCATTCTTTTATATTTCACCCGGGCGATGCCAGGACCCGGGTTCTGCTAGCTAAATATATTAGAGAGTATTTGGATCAATATACAGTGTGAGAGGGCGAGAGATATACATAGATAACTATGCGTAAATTTCACAGTTAATCACATATATCGGCTAATTTGAAGAATTAAAATGAATTTCTTTTCAAACATAACTCTGTCCCAGAACTAAGAGATATTTTAGCATGTACTTTATATCAATAACCTACATAGGAACGAAGCCTTTATGGAAAAAACGTTTTTCTTTTTCATTCAACTTTAGTATAAGAGAAGAAGAAAGCGGGAGAGTGTGTGGGGGGTGATGAGTTTTAACAACTAACAATGACGATTTAAAAAGAACCTGCTCTTATGACCTGAAGAAATAATTAATGAATCATTGTCTTATATTATTCCTTATTCCCACGCGGTTTCCTCTTCCAAGAAGGATAGGTCCCGCCAGGGGTCAAACCCGACATGAAATGCCCTAAATACATTAAATCTTGACTCCGTCTTATGAGCAAATGTCGACCGCCATTCCTTTGGGACGTGTTGTTATGTCGCGAACGTAATATTAAGTGTTCACACGTTTTGTTCTGAATCAAAGTCGACGTACGCATAGTAAGGATATTTTAGATGCGTCTACACGTTTCTGTCCGTCGTTAGTCACACTTCACTTTGAATGGACGCATCTTACATTCGATGCCGCGAAGCATGCTAGTTGGTCGGTCTGTCACGCTTATGTTTGGAATAGCATTTTCCTTGTTTCATTGCGTTTAGTTTGAAATAATATTTCATTGTTATACGCGGATATAGAATGGACGCATTTTCAAACCCAATCATCCATTGCTATAATATATTCTGGCTGTTCGTTTGTCTGTCACGCTTAAGGTTTATATAAATTTTAAAATTCCTTCACACATTTCTGTGAGTTTTCTGTTCGTTGGTTTGTCAAGCTTAAGTTTAAAATGGAATTTTAAGATTCGTTCACATATTTCTATGATAGACTCTTCTATTCCTTGGTCTGTCACGCTAAAGTTTAAAATAGAATTTTAGCATTCGTTCACGCATTTCTATAACAGACTCTTCCGTTTGTCAAGCTTAAGTTTTAAATATAATTTTAAGATTCGTTCATACATTTCTATAATAGACTGTGCGCCTGTTTGTCTGTCACGCTTAAAGTTGAAATAGCTTTTTAAGAACGTTCACGCATTTATATATTTGATTCCATCCGTTCATTGGTCTGTCATGCTTAATTGTAACGTATTCAAGATTTGTTTACACATTTTTATAATAGACTATGTCCGTTCGTTAGTCTGTCACGCTTCAGTGCATTAAAAAAAATTCTTACATACGTTTCTTTAGTAGACTATCCGTTCGTTGGGCGGTCACGTTTAAGTTAAAAATAGCGAATTCAATGGAGGCATCTAAAAAAATACCTGATGTTCTGTTATTCTTTTCTTTCTTTTTTTCTTCTTTTCTCTCGGGATAAAAATAGTCTCCCCAATAAATAGGGGATGACTAGAATATATTTCATAGTATGCGCTCATTTACTTTTTATTAATCACGGGACCAATGGGATTCCTAACGTGACCTGTGGTCATTCAGTTTTTATTACAACTCCCCATCAGATCTGATGTGTGTGTGTTTATTAAAGACGAAGACCAAAGTGTTCTTCCTCACAACATGTATTTATGCAAACCATATCGTTTAATTTAATAAAGATCAAAATCACTTATAATCTTCTATTTTCCTCCATCTCTCTTAGACACTAGCCTTGTCTAATAATACAGGCTGACCTCCCTCCCCCAAAATTCTACCCATAGAACCGTTAATGCGTTCTGCAATCCAACCATATTTGGTACAAATAAACTTTAATCAATGCCTAACTTGTCCACCAAGTTCCAATCGTGAATGTCCAACAGTCTTTTTTTATCATCGTTCAATGATATGCAGAGGACACTTTAATGAGTGTCTCATCATTAAGAGGTGTGATCTTGAATGAGTTTCACACTCACCGGGCCATAACACCTCCCCATCTGCAGATTTTTATATGCGCGATTTCTTCAAAGAGAATGTCTATCAAAACAATCATCTTACTATTCCTGAACCGAAAAGAGCCATCACAGCCAGAGCAGAGAAAAGACAGGAATGCGTCAGAGGTATTGCCACTTTTGCACGTCGTATTCACGTATGCTTATCATTGAGCGGTTATAAGACAGAGACTGTTGAACATTCATGACTAAAACTTGGTGGACAAGTCAGAATACCCATTCTTGTCTGCTCCGTTTTAGTGGTTGCCCAGCATGGCTTCAGGTGAACGAATTCCACTTCTGCAAATAATCACCACCGGCCGGTTAGTTGCATCATAAATTTCTAGGTACTTTGATTGCTGTTTATTTATCTGGGAGATAGTTGTGGTGACGTAGATATACACGTGGACTGTCGACCTGGGCGTGCCGAGTTCTAATCTTATCAGCCCCATGCACGAATGTAACTATGGATGTCGGTAACTTGCTGAAAGTACTTGCTTCTGGAAAGAACTGAGGTAAATCAATGCCAACAACGCAAGAGAAGTTCTTGTATGTACCCGAGTCTTGAAAGGACTATGGAAATCAATGCAAACAAGTTGAGCCACTAAAAATAGTTGTACCATTCTGATTCATACGAATTTACGTTTTTTTATCTATTTACCTATGCGACCCTGCAGACAAGGACAATATATGAATGTCCGCAGAATACCGTTGCTACTTACTTATTATTTAACTGCTGACTATTTATAAAAAGGACTCTCTCCCCCCCCCCACACACACACACACGTCGTCTGTTTCGACCAATCAGAGCCTTGGTATCTTTCAGCCACACTTTAGTATCTAACATATTTATCAATAGAATATAGTCAGAATATGACAGCAAAATTATACATTCAATGAAACTTTTAACTAATATATAAAATTAAGTCGGTCGGATTCTCGAAGTTAGATCCAAATAACATATTCTTACAGATTTGCGGAATAAATCCGAGCCTTTAATTCCACTTCAAAAATGCTTTAAAAATCAATTTTTTTTAAATAAAACGCTTTACACTATTTTATCTTTAGAAAATAATTAAACTGAAAGAAAAGGGCAAAGGGGTGAGGAGAAATTAGCGAAATACAAATTACATCAATGTTTAGTGCATTTTATGTCAGGAAGCTGGTATCTTTAGACAGCCTGACTTGATAGAACCAGAACCGTTTTCTCATGTTGTTCAATAGTAATAAAGGTGGAAGATATTCAGAAGATAAACAAACCACGTTAGTCTTCACAACATAAAATCTAAATTGCTAGTCTTTCTCTGCTCTATCGTTATTGTCATGGTAGATGCTCGAATGAGCTCCAATCTATGGTCCCCTCCTCTGTAAAATATACACTACTAAGACTCGTCTAGCTACAACCACTGTCAAAAATGGCCCCTTTGCCCCTCTGTTTACCTAAAACTAAACGGAGCTTCCATGAGGTTTATTTCCTAGAACTACCTGTCTGTTGAACGCAATACCGCGGGGCTGCTTCTCAAATGAATAGAACATAGTCGTTTTTAAGTCCAATGTAAACAAATTATTGTTGAGCCGTCCTCTTAAATAATCAAATTCTGCCGAATTTCAACCTTCGTAACCAATCATCACAGTATTGACTCATCGCGCACCTGACAAATTCATTAACCTGTATCATCGAGTGATCTCTAGGCGTTGATAAGTGGTGAATCTTTAGTAAAAAAAAACTGACCGAGAATAACTGAAGAATTCAAAGGTGTAATCTATGTAACGATAAGCGTGAATAAGACCACCAAGAATATGTTGAGCAATGTTTGAATCCGAAAACAATATTATTTTTTATAGTTTCTTAAATTACTTTATATTTTATATTTATTATTTACAAAGAGAGAACACCATAACAAAATTATACATCTAGCGGTAACCTTATCTTATATAATAAATTAAGTCGGTCGAATTCTTGAAGTTAGGTAGCTATAACATTGCATATTCGTGCAGGGACACCGACATGAACCCGAGCCTTTATCCGGTTCAAAATTTGCTCGATTTATATTTGAAGAGTGTGAATGCAAAACGCGATAAACGTCATTTTAAAAATTACAAAACAATCATTATAAAACGTGTTACATTTAAATACTCGAGCACGCCCTAAAATTATATTTTATATTAAATGATACCAGCATAATTTCATTTTGCTTTTAATTAAAATACGTTTTTTTTCAAAGTTTAGATTGAAGATAATCGTTCTTTTATAGTGTAATGTCTCAATTAAAACAAATTGGATTTATCGCGTTTTGCATTCGAACTCTTCATATAGACAGAAAATCGTGCAATGCTGATTCATACGAATTATTTATCTAAGCGACCTTGAAGACAACTTGTGAACGTCCGCAGGTTACCGTTGCTACTCACCAATTATTTAACCGCTGACTATTTCAAAAGGTCCTTCTCTTCCCCACACGTCGTCTGTTTCCACTACTCAGTCTTGGTATCCCAGCCACTTTTTAGTATCTAAAATATTTATCAAAATTCGAACCTTTATCCGGTTCAAATCGATCGATATATCGAATCGCCATTCTCTCTTGGTATCACTTCGCTCGATTTATCTTTCTAAACAATAAAACAAATCTTTTTTTAGATGTATTTTATATTTTTATACAGTTTTGTTCAATTGATAAGTTACTTATGATCAATGCCAACCTGACCATCAATAAGAGGTTGAGAAACCTTTGAATCCGAAAACAATATTATCTTTGAAATTTTCTTTTTCATATCAAAGGAAAAAATGAGTTAATATTTTGTATGCTATCTTTTGAGGTATTATTTATACAGAGAGCAACACAAGTCTGCCATTTCTAGGGTTTACATAGAGACGCCATCTGAAATAACATTTTGAGAAAATATTTGAAGAAATTTTTGGGAAGGAATTGGAGTGAAGTTTGTTGAAACAAATAACGAACGTGATACAAACATGTAAAGGATGCCGACGGTAATGAGAAAAGAAGGAAAGAAGATGAAAGAACGAAAATGGAAGAAAAAACGAAGAATGCGAAAAAAAGAAGGCAAATAGAGAAACGAAAGATTGAAAAGAAGAATGAAGAAGAAGGGGAAAAGAAGGAAAATAGAGATGTAGAATTTAAAGATAAGAACGAAAGAAAAAAAGAAAGTAAGAACGAACGAAAGAAAGAAGAAAAGAAAGAAAGAGAGAACTAAAGAAAGAAAGAACGAAAGAAAGAAAGAACGAAAGAAAGTAAGAAGGAAAGAAAGAAAGAAAGAAAGAAAGAAGGAAAGAAAGAAAGAAATAAAGAAAGAAAAAACGAAAGAAAGAAAAAAAAAGAAAGAAAGAAAAAAAGAAAAAGAAGTATAAATAAATGAGAGAAAACAAATAGAAAGACGTATTTTGACGATGTAAATCTACGAAAAATGGGGAAGGATTAGAGAAATAAAGAGAGAACGAAAAAAGAAAGAAAAAAGAAAACGAATGAAAAACGAAAGAAAAATAGAAAGGCAAATGAATTAACAGAAATATGGAAGCATAATCGAAAAGAGAAGAAAGAAATTCACTCATAAATGATATTCCAAATCATATTCTGAGATAGTTTGTTGACATCTACGAAGACGTCACAACCGTCTATGGTAGCACTTCGAAGAGCATTGGTGATCGAAATCTGTCTGATTCGCCTTCTCTTCGTTTTACTTTGACATAGTATAAAATCAACTTCGTAATCTAGTGAGGGAAGATATATTCTGTTCCTTGCAACCCCTTTATTACAGAAGAGACGTTACTAGTCTCTCTCTACTTTATCGTTATTTCCCGACCCGACCTTGGGTCACATCTTACTTGTGGGAGTAAGATAAAAACTGGCCTTGTGCCTAACTCCTGGAGAGGAGTAAATCAATACTCTATCGTTATTTCGATGGAAGATGCTCGACTGAGCTCTAATCTCTGATTACTCCTTGTAAAACATTCACAGCAACGGCTAATCTTCTACAATAACTCAAAGAACTTTCCTTTCTCCCTAACGCTAAGCAAAATTTTCATGGACAAGAATTTCGCATATGTGGAATACACCGCCACAGTATTGCTCCACTTCAAACTACAACATGCTTGTCTTAAAATTTAATGTTAACAGATACTTGTCAGATACTGTCATTATTAGTAATCAAACTTTATTTATTTCCTTCATCATTTTCAATCTTGTCATAATATTCTTCATCATTAAACTGACAATCTGTTCATCTAATTTACCCTTATCATCGAGTAGCATTTGGCTTTGATGAGTGATGCCATGTTAGTAAAAAAGGGAAAGCAAGATAAGAACAGAAGCAAAAAAGAAATGAAAAGAGAAAAAGAAAAGAAAGAAAGAAAAGAAAAACGTAGAAAAAAAACAGAAACGAAAAGGGGAAAAGAAACGAAAGGCGCATAAAAGAAATAGGAGCTAAAAATGGACGAGAAAAAAAAGACGTAAAAGAGAGAGGTGGCAGAAAAAAGATAACGAGAAAAAAAGTTAAAAGAAAAGAAATAAGAACATTGAGAAAAGAGAGAGACGAAAACGTGGAGAGAGAGGATGATGAAGAAAAAAGAAAGATAGGAAGAAAGAAAAAGAAAGACAGGAAGAAAGAAAAAGAAAGACAGAAAAATAATGAAAAAGAAATAGTAAAAGAAACAAAGATAATTGAATAAAAAGAAAGAAACGACAAATAAGAGATAAAGAAGAAATAAGAGTAGAAAAGAAAAGAGAGAACACTTAATGAAAAGGAGAGACAGAAATGGGAAAAAAACGGGGAGCAATGAAGAACAAATAAAAGAAGGAGAGAAAAAAGAAATTGTAAAGGAAAGGAAAATAATAAAACAGAAAGAAACGATAAGAGAATAAAAAAATGGAAAGCAACTGAAAAAGATAAAAAAATAATGAAAAGACAGAAATAGAAAAAATGGAGGGGGGATGAAGAAGAAATAAATATATGAAACAAGCGAAACGAAAAACAAAAAAAAAGAAGAGAGAAAGAAGAGGAAGTCATAAATAAATGCTAAAAAGTAAAAAAAAAAAAAAAAAAAAACGATAAAAGAAGAATAAGAAAATATCTCAGTCAAATAACGGCATATGTCTGGCAGCCATTTTCTCTGAGCAGATGCTCCCGCTTAAATCCGGATTCTTCACGATTACAACTCTTGCTCCCACGTTACGGAAAAAAAACAAACCGACCAATCCTTTCTTTTCATCGCTATGTCTACCTAGCTGTCTTCACCCCTCATTAACGGATTCATGTCTCAAATTAATCATGTGATGAACGTACTGACATCGACATGCCAACTAAAACGACATCACACAATATACAATTCTACAAAACAACGTTTTGTTTTATGGCATTCCTCTCAGTAGATAACATAAATGCAGTTATTTGCTGAACTTTTTTTGCAAACATGAGTTACAGTAACCAAAAACACACGTCACATGAGCGCCATTTTGTTCTAGTTTTGGGAGGAGATGTTATTAATGAGTCACTAATTATTAATGCCAGTCGATGGTAAGGATTAATGAGAGAGGTTCATTAGTCAGTTGACTAATGAAGAATATTACGAGAGGATTGAAAAAGTGATTACTTATGAGGACGGTCTATAACATTTGTGGGTATTTTCAAGTGTAGTTAACAGAACAAAAAAGGGGCAAAAAAAACAAAACAAATGTGCAACAAATAAATGTTACCAAAGGCAATAGAAGTTACTCTTCTACCTACCTGGATGAGTTTATTTGTGTTTTAACTTAGTTTAAAGCGTTTTTTTTCTTCTTTCTTCTTGTTGTTTAAAACAAAGATAGTGCCGACTACGGAGAGTAGAAAGTAGACTTTGGGTTTACTTCTGGCAGCCTCATAACTTTCACTTACCTTATTTTGTCTTTTAGTCCTCACATTCCATGAGCGATGTTTCTGACAAAAAGGGAAGAATTGCTGTTTTCTGGGTTAGAATCTATCCATCTAACACTTATCATTGACTAGTTTTTGATCTTGAAGTAGTATTTTTTTGCTCGTTATATCAAGTGGCTTCGTGCCTTGTCTGGAGCGATTTCCGTAAAAAAAAACCTACTGTTCAGTTAGAGCAAAAAACACATGATGTCGATAAGCAATGCACGTCGACCTATCAGTCCCTGATTATCGGTTAAAAATCAAAAGGTAAACAAAATACTGGTATAAACACATCCAATGAATGTCACCAATCGTATGAAAATCTAATGTTCTACCAGTACTTTTTTTAATTTTCGATTTTTAGCGATCATCAGGGGCCGAGGAGTCAATGTGCATTGCTTATCGACGCCACGTATTTTTTCTGTTCTAACTGAACACTAGTGGACATGATGTTTGTTTTCACTAAAAAAAACGTTTTACAATAAGTTAAAACACGAATAAAGTATACAGATAGGTAGAAGAGTAAATTAGTTTGCCTTTGGTAACATTTATTTGTTGCACATTTGTTTTTTCACCCCTTTTTTGTTCTGTTAACTACACTTGAAAATGCCCACACTTGTTTACATTGAATTTGAAGATGACCACGCTGTTGTTTGCAGGGAAGCTCTTACGTTGTAAAGTGTTCCATAGATGGCAAGTTTTTGGAAAGAAACTTTGTTCATGGAAATTTTGTTTAATGTTAAATACACAATGGAAAAGAGACATTACTTTGTAGTTGTGGTAAAGAGACGAGTTTCTGCTGTGAATATCTTACAGGAAATAACCATAGAGTAGATTTCAATCAAGCCCGTTCCATGGAAATAACAATAGAGTAGAGAAAGACTAGCAGCGTTTCTTCTGTGAGAAATGGGTTGTAGAGGACAAAAGGGATAATCTCCACGAAGTTAAAAAGTCGATTCTGTACTTTGTCAATACAAGGGAGGGTGCTCTGAGTGGTTCCATCCTTAGATGTGGTACCAGTACTCCATTTTTGGACTTATCTGACTCATATCTCAGAAAAGAAATCCTATTACTTGCTGAACGTTTATGCCAACATTTACTATAATATACAAACACAATCTTTGAATCATTAATGAATCTTGTTATAGTCCGGCACCTAGCTAATGCTAAACTTCTTTCTGGTCATCAATACGGATTTAGACAAGCACGATCTACTGCAGATATCCTAACGGTCATCGCTGAACGCAAATATCATACATTGGACAAGGCAGATGAATCTATGGCGGTAGCGCTTGATATATCCAAGGCCTTTGACAAGGTCTGGCATGAAGGGCTTCTCCTAAAACTGCACTCATATGGTATTACTGGACAAATATTTAATATAATTAAATCTTTTCTAACAAAAAGAAAGATCCATGTTGTCCTCGATGGCCGTTCATCTAAGCAACATGACATAAATGCTGGTGTACCCCAAGGATCCATCCTACGACCTCTACTGTTCCTGATTTTCATAAATGACCTCCCTAATGTAATTGAGACTGAGATAGGGATATTTGCTGACGACACCACGCTCTACTCTCGTCATGTGGGCAAAACCGACGCGCACAAATCCGAGGCAATGGCTAAATCCTTAGAAAATGACCTCCAGTCTGTAGTGGAATGTACTTTAGCTACTTGAAACCAACATTTTAAATAATAAACATTTCATTCATAAGCTTCTTTGTGAACGCAAGACAAAAACTTTCCCATTTATTCCTATGAATAGATAAACATTTTAGTAATGTTTATACAAATTTATTTATCTTTTAAATAATACCAAATAAATGAAAAGAAAGAAGAAATCAATCGCCTAAACGATGCTGTGTACGCGTGTGAGGATTGGGGGCTCTTTAAAAAAAAACAATAAAAAAAGAAAATTTGACGTCGCTAGAGAAAAAGAGGGGAGAGTGAGAGAGATAGAGCGAGTGAAGGAGTGAGAGCGACAACAATTTTTCTTTTTTGTATTGTTTTGAAAATAGCTCCCTTTCCAATGCACACTATTAGAGAGAGAGAGAGAGAGAGAGAGAGAGAGAGAGAGAGAGAGAGAGAGAGAGAGAGAGAGAGAGAGAGTGAGAGAGAGAACGAGAGAGAGAGAAAGAGAGCAGGCACTTCCCTCTCTCTGTGTGAACTCTTATGCCTCATGCTTATATCATTCTAGCTCGCTAAGATATATTAGCTTAATTTAAATTATCTCCCTTGATAATTAATGGGCATTATATTTTAAGAAATATTTTAGTAATTTATCCTTTTTTTTATTAAATCACTTTAATTAATTACTGTAACTATCGAGGAAACTATTACAAATATATAGGAAATAGGACAATAAAATTATAAATGAATAGCACCAAACATTAATTCATTATAGACTGTTTAAAATATAGTTATGCAAATTAGGCATTCATATATTAGTCTACGGATGTTCCTCTGTACTTTATATACAGTATTTCAAAATAGTATGTAGTATTATAGCTTTAAATAATAGTGACCCGTTTTCACGGTAATATAGGAGTGATAGATACAAACTTTTTTTCGCATTTATATTAGTTTAATCCTACTTCTTTTGTCCGACATTATCTTCCGATATTTTTCCTTCATCACTTGCGTCCTGATCATCTTGTCGCACGAAAAACGTCCTCGCAATAATCGCATCACCATTTCTTTTTATGCTATGTAGGGGTAGTTACGCCTACCATTTAATAGACCGAAATGGGCTAGTTACATATTGAATGGGCAACAATAGTCATAAACGACCGATTAACTCACCAAACCAACCATTGTGTGACATTGAAGTAAGTATTAAAAAAAACTTGGGTCTTTTTAGCCGATATAAATACCGTTATACAGCTTCAGTTACGAACGCCTACCGTCTTATTTTTGCGCCCTCACCTCTTACTTTTTATTTAATTATTTTTCCCTAAGCCCTTTACACTGAAAAGGAAACCAAATGAATATATATATATATATATATATATATATATATATATATATATATATATATATATATATAAAGTTAGATATGTGAATATGTGTATATATTTTTATACACATCATTCACTCCTAAACTAGTCAACCGATCATTATGAATTTTAGAACACAGCTGCAAATTAGGGGTCCAAATGTTGGATAAATTTAGTTTGATTTAGTTTTATGCATATAGAGTAAAACTGGAGTGGAAACCCTTCGTGAAAATATTTTTGTTTTCATTAAAACAAAAAAAGCAATCCGAGGGAAAGATCGAAACAGCACATTCAATGTTGTCAGTCTGATTCTCTTCCAACTGAGAAATAGGGATATTTGTTCAGTCGTTTTGTTAAATACCACTCATAAGAAAAAGTCGATTTCATGCTATAAAGAGGCCATAGCTTCTCTTAAAGAGACATCTAGGGAGGGAGGACTACTTTCGCTGCGTTCCTAGAAGAATTATACATGTGAATAAACTTTTGTATTTTTGGTATACCCTCTAGCCTCTCTTCTATAAAGGGGCAAACACACAGACGTTCTCCTATATAAACATATAAATTAATTAATTTATAAATTATTTTTTGCATACAGATTTATTTAATTAATTTATCATTTAATTTTTGCGTGCACAAAATGGTTTTGTCCACACAAAAAAAAATTAATTTATAAATTTATAAAATAAATCTGTACGCAAAAACTAATTTATAGATTAATTAATTTGAAAAATCTATATATACACAAAATATTGATGACTCGTCCGATTAAGAGCGAATTAAAAAAATGCGGTCCTCTGCATATTCTTAAAATATACAAACCGCTCAGGGTAGCGACAAAATAATAAAAACGCACCGGTAAACACCGGTCGCTTATCGCCAGAAG
>OY744539.1:25234212-25236712 GCA_963556195.1 Sepiola atlantica | reverse complement strand
TGGATAAACACTGCAGATACAATAAACTGGTTCCTTAAAATAGTAAATAAAACTGATTGCTCATTCATCCAGTTTGATATTATTAACTACTACCCATCTATTTCTAAAGAACTCTTTGAAAACGTTATCGATTTTGCCACACTTCTATCTGATATTTCTGTAGATGAAATCAATATAATTAGAAAATGCAGAAATACAGTACTAATCTGTAAACATGAACAATGGACTAAAAGTAATCAATTTGGATCTTTTGATGTTTCTATGGGTTCCCTGGACTCAGCAGAAGTCACTGATCTGGTTGGTCTTTACATACTATATAATCTCACAAAAAACATTAGCATTGAAGATATAGGCCTATATAGGGATGACGGATTACTAATAGTAAAGAACTCAAATGGACAAAAATGTGAAAGAGTAAAAAAATTATCCTTAGAGAAATGAAAAGATTAGATCTCAAAGTAGAAATAACATCTAACATTAAAATAGTTAATTTTCTAGACGTAACATTTAACTTAGATAAAGAAACTTATGAACCGTATACTAAAGACAATGCCAACCCGATCTATGTCCACCCACTCTCTAACCACCCAAAAACCATTATTAAACACATCCCCAGATCAATCGAAAAAAGAATTAGTGATAACTCCTCTAATGAAGAAATTTTTAACAAACACAAGGACTTTTACAATAAAGCGTTAAAGCAAAGTGGATACAAAAACACCCAAATTAAATTCACCAAACCTACACCTCCCAACAACAGACGCAAAAATAGGGGTAGAAAAATTATCTGGTTCACACCCCCATATAACAACATGGTTAAAACCAAACTCGGTAAAAGATTCTTAGACTTAATCAATCTACACTTCCCTCCCAACAATATACTGCACAAAATCTTTAATAAAAACACCCTCAAATTAAGCTATAGCTGTGGTGAAAATTTAGAAAAAATAATAAAAAAACATAACAACAAAATTCTAAATGAAAAAACAACCGCAACTAAAACAGCAAATACCAAGGCCTGTAACTGCACAAACAAAAAAGAATGCCCATTACAACATAATTGCCAAATAACCCAATCAGTATATCAAGCAACCATCTCTACTAAAGAAAACCCAACCCTGAAAAAATTCTACATAGGTATGGCTGGTAATACCTTCAAAGAAAGATATACTGGACATAAGTGTTCTTTTAATAACCCTACATATCAAAAAAGAACCTCACTTTCTATATATTACTGGGAACTATACAACAATAACCTATCACCAACAGTAACTTGGAACACAATTAGAAGAACTAGCACCTGTGGTTCCCTAAACTCACCTTGCTACCTTTGCCTAACAGAAAAACTTGAAATAATTAAATTCAGCGATAGGGGCAAACTTCTAAACAAAAAACAAGAAACATCAATTAACTGTAGGCATAATAGATTACACCTTCTCAGTAATCCACTCATAACCCCTTAGGCTGTTATTATATATAAAAAAAAAAAAAAAAAAAAAAAACCACCTCCCCACCAACTGAAAATTTTGTCAACACAACTATCATCTTATACCTTTTATTAATTATTATTATTTTTATCTATATTAGTAGTAGCTTTTTTGTTTGTAGTATTATTTGTAGTAGTACTGTAAGCGGTAGTATTGGTTGGTATTATTATTGTTGTTATTATTATTATTATTATTATTATTATTATTATTATTATTATTATTATTATTATTATTATTATTATTATCATTATTATTATTATTATTATTATCATACCCACAACGATTAACACTAATGGCCATCTTCTGTATTTTTCTTTACTCTTAAATACCCCCCTTTTATGCTTATCCATTCTTTGATTAATATTTCTATATTTCTTAGATTATTTTTTAGATTATATATTTTTTAGATTATTATTTATTACTACTATTATTATCTTAAACTTAACTATTTGTCATTGAATCATTTTCTTCATTCTTTTCATTTTTTCATTTTTTCACATTTTTTCCTTTTTTTCATTTTTTCATTTTTTCATTTTTTCATTTTTTCATTTTTTTTCCTTTTTTTTCACTTTTTTTCATTTTTTCCTTTTTTTTCCTTTTTTTCCTTTTTTTCATTTTTTTCATTTTTTTCATTTTTTTCATTTTTTTCATTTTTTTTCATTTTTTTCATTTTTTCATTTTTTTTTTCATTTTTTTTTCATTTTTTTTTTTTTTTTTTTTTTTTTTTCATGTTTTCATTTTTTCATTTTTTCCTTTTTTTCACTTTTTTTCATTTTTTCTTTTTTTCATTTTTTCATTTTTTCATTTTTTCATTTTTCCTTTTTTTCATTTTTTCATTTTTTCATTTTTTCATTTCTGTACTTTTTATCAAGATAATTATTGTTATCAGTGGTGACACCATGTCTGACGTTACTATCATAGTTATTGTTATTTGCAGCAATGAAATTAACAGTAGCACTATTATTAATAATATTGCCATGTTTTACCGTTACCTTACTTTTGCCTCCACTGCC
>OY744539.1:25154212-25229212 GCA_963556195.1 Sepiola atlantica | reverse complement strand
ATGAAACGATCATTATGAATTATGGAAGATATATTATAGGCAACACGGTGGGTAACGTGAACACATTTAGTTTTTTTTGTAAATTTTACCATTTAGGAAGTGCCCTCTCAACTCGTCTTCTTCTCTTCACAAAGCGAAATACAAAAAAAAAGTTTGAGCTTTCATAGATTAAAACCCACGCTAACTTTGCACTGTCGTTAGGGTTAGGGTCAAGATGGGGGGTTAGAGTTAGGGTTAGGGTTAGGGGCAAAGTTAGCGTAGGTCCTAACCTGTGAAAGACAAAAACGTTAATAGAGAAAAGAATTGCTCTACATCAAATTTTCAGTTATATTATGTAATAACATTTTAATTCGATCTGTGCGCGCGAATGAACGTCAATAATATGTATGTTTGGGGTAAAATGCTTTACTAAGGAACTTGTCATTATGAATTGTGGTATACGTATTCTAGGCAACAGGGTGAATAACGTGGGCACATTGTTTGTTGTTGTTTTTTAACCTAACCATTTAAGGGTAAGGTGCTCCCAAACCGCATCCTACCCCCCCCTCTCCAAAAAAAAGAGAAAATAATTAAAATAAAAATCTAATGCTGTACATATTACTTATACTTATATATATATATATATATATATATATATATATATATATATATATATATATATATATATATAAGAAGGAATAGGTAAAATAAATACCTTTTGAAGCATTAAGATGCGATATCAATTTTTTTTTATAAAAAAGAAAAATAATAAATCGAAACCGATTTTTTTTTTTTTTTTAATTAAAACTAGCATTTTTTTTTTGTTAGTTTAAAGTGATACAGATATTTCGCCAAAACCTGGCATCCTCAGTGTGTAATATATCCTGATGTCATCGGATTTGTATTTTTTTATCTCTTTACCGGCTTGTTGTTATACAGTCGGGCCAAATGGGCAAGATGTTGTTTCCCATCATCAAATATGAAGAACGTGAATGCAGCACGTGATTTGTATAAGTGTTTAAGGTTCATTTTTTTTAAAGCATCTATTGTTAAATTGAAGAAGGAATAGGTAAAATAAATACCTTTTGAAGCATTAAGATGCGATATCAATTTCTTTATAAAAAAGAAAAATAATAAATCGAAACCGATTTTTTATTTTTTTTTATTAAAACTAGCATTTTTTTTTGTTAGTTTAAAGTGATACAGATATTTCGCCAAAACCTGGCATCCTCGGTGTGTAATATATCCTGATGTCATCGGATTTGTATTTTTTTATCTCTTACTCACATACATTACTTATATATATTACTTATATACATTACTTATATATATATATATATTACTTACATATATATATATTACTTATATATATATTATATATATATATATATATATATATATATTAGTTATATACATATATATATAAGTATTATATATAAGTAATATATATATATATATATATATATATATTATATATATATATTACTTATAGATATATAGATATTACTTATATATATATATATTACTTATATATATATATTACTTATATATATTACTTATGTCCGTCTTGGTACAGGTATTGCCCTAGTTTATCTATATTAATAAAAAATATGAGACAACTCCATATGTGTGTTTGCCGTGTCAACGTAACTTATATAATGAAACATTTAATTATTTATTTATTTAATTTATTAATCGAATTTTTTTTTTTAAATAACGAAATTTAAAAAAGTCTACTAAAAAAATGAATTGCGGAATAAATATGTAATTTATATATTTATTTATTTACTTATTGTTACAAATGAGTCACCACTTACCAAGGCCCAAAGATCACTCGAAGATAAGTGGTTGGACAGGTTGACGGAGAGACACCGAGTGGATTTCTAACGATGGTTGTGACTGGTGGATTGATTAAAAAAAAGAACGGCTCAAGAAGAATTTGTTCATATTGGACTTGAAAACGCCAATGTTGTAGTCAGTCAGGAAGCAGCACGGCGGTATTGTGTTCCACAGACTGGCAGTTCTCGGAAATAAACTTTGCTAATAGACATTCCGCTTAGTTCTAGGTACACAGAGGGAGGCAATAAATGTATTGTTAGTGGTTGTAGGTAGACGAGTTTTGTTGTGAATGTTTTATAGGTAGGGGCATAGATTGGTACTCAGCCGAGCACCTGTCATGAAAGTAACGATAGAGTAGAGAAAGATTAACAACGTCTCTTCTGTGAGAAAGAGGGTGTAGGGTGGAAGAGTGGACATCGTCCACTGACGGTAGGCAAGCAACCGTGGAATTTCCACTAGCCCCTTACTATTGTCGAGACAAAATCACATCTTATCTACCGAAAATTACTTGAAATCATCCCCTAGTTAAATGTTATCTATCCACGACAGACGAACAAACAGAAATACTGGCTCTACTTTATATATTAGAAGAGATATATTAAAAAAAAAAACACGTGTGTAATTTAGTAAGTACTGCTAGTGTTCATAATCAAATTAAAGGTGAACAATTTGTTTATTTATTTTTGTCTGATTTTTATTTCGCTGATGAAGGTCAAAGAAACACTTTCTCACGAAAATAAACAACAAAATCGCCCCGTTAAAACCAGCCATGAAAAGTCTATGGTTTAATTAGAAATGAAATATTCAAGAAAAATTCGACGTTATAAATGTTTTATTCATGAGTCAAATAAGACATGCGAGATTTATAGATGTGGCGAATTGCGTAATAATTTGTGGCGGGCAATATCATGGCGGCACCGGGGGGCAGGGGGGGGCTTAAGCCCCCCCCCCACACCTTTTGACTTGGCCCCCCCCACTTTACGGTCATCAATAATGAAGTTATATATGCATGTGTTGAACCGCCCCCCCCACTTTTTAGGAGAACCGCCCCCCCACTTTTATAACCGTCCCGCCGGCCCTGAATATGGAATCGGCTGATTAAATTCTAACTCCGTCGGATCTTTTACCTTCGCTTTTGAGAGAGGTACATGCTGCTACCGCAACCCTAACCAGCTGAGAATAAAATATCAGCTTATCCTACAAGTGTTTAGTCATGATAAGCAGGATTTTATTGTAGTTACGGAAGCCCCTAATCCACTCATAATATAAAGGGGCACTTGCTCTGTGTATTTACGTGTCAGTCTGTCAGAAAAGAAATCTCTTAACATGTTTTTAGTATGGAAAATATTGCATTAATATTATAAAATAAACTCCGAACAAAGTGGATGCCATAACCGGAAATCGAAATCGAAACCTAGAGATCTTCAGTCTGATGTTCTACGAACTGAGCTATTTAGATTTTATTATAAATAGGTTTTAAAACATTACCATAACCAAATAATTATAGCTTTGATGTGACGTCATAGATCTATGATTTACGTCACGTTTCAATACATGAATTCAAACATAAGCGATCATAAAATAAATGAATAAATGAATCGTTAAACATTATCAATAGCTTTGGACATTTTTTTAATAGCTCAAAATAATTTATTTTGCTTTAACTACGTATTGTCGTTAAAAACTATTTAATATATAATATATACCAACATTTGTGCCCGTATATATATATATATATATATATATATATATATATATATATATATATATATATATATATATATATATATATATATAAAGAAGAATGGAAAGGAATTAGAGAAGCAAAAGCCAAATCAAAATTCAATTTAATTGAAATTTAAAATTTGAAAAAATAAAATAAAAGTTGTAGGGAAAGAAACACAGGGCAAAACTCTGCTCGAATGCAAGCAAATGTCCGATTGCAAAAAAGTCCGGTGTCGAAAAGTCCAGCGAAGAGAATGAGATGTAGATAGGTAGGTCGTTAAAGGCACGAGATGTTATGAGAAAGGATTCAAAGTTAAATTCCAAGAAGCCACAACTTCAGGTGCGGCGAAAATAGAAAATCCAAAGGGTAAAAAGTCCAATAAGAGGTACGCTCGTGGAAGCAGGCAGGCTCGGAGAAGAGTGAGGTGGAAAATATTCGCCATTAAAAATACTGGGCTGAGATATCAAGGAAAAGTGATTTAAAATGGGAAAAAAGTTGTGGCTTCTTGGAATTTAACATTGAATCCTCTCTCATAACATCTCGTGCCTTTAACGACCTACCTATCTACATCTCATTCTCTCCGCTGGACTTTTCGACACCGGACTTTTTTGCAATCGGACATTTGCTTGCATTCGAGCAGAGTTTTGCCCTGTGTTTCTTTCCCTACAACTTTTATTTTATTTTTTCAAATTTTAAATCTTGGCCGTTGCCAACTTATCTATCCCAGCGACTTCCTCTGATGATAAGATTTTGATCTTTGAAAAGCCTGGCTTAAGGAAAATTTAACTTGAATAAATTGTCTTTTTGCGGAATATACCTTGCTCTGAGCAATTGAATTGAATTTTGATTTGGCTTTTGCTTCTCTAATTCCTTTCCATTCTTCTTCATATCTACCTGCTCTATCCTGGATATTGAGCTGTATACTCTTCACAATAGGTTTTACCTTTCCTAAAAGTTCGCTTTTAGTACACCACTTATATATATATATATATATATATATATATATATATATATATATATATATATATATATATATATATATATATATATACATATATACTGGACAAACTGTCTAAGCCTGGAGAGTCTAGTCTATATAATAATAATACGCTAAAACGTGTCATGCCTGTGCGTACGTTATCACCTTTAAAACACACTAAAAAAACAATAAGATCGTCCGATCAACAAAGATAATGATTCAGTATTAATCTGATGTCGCTAAGGTATACAATTCCGACTTTACTGATTTTTTATGAATTGTTCCAAAATTAAATTATGTCGTCCCATCGACTAAAATAATGCGATTTAGAAAAAAAATACATGTCAAAAAGTGCCATTTGTTTATATTTATTTGAAGACCTGATTTATTTTACCTGACAATTATTTTTACCGTAAGAAGCCAGGCAATATTTATTATTCTAAAAATAATTAAATTACTACAATTTAAAAAAAAAACAGAAACATATTCGTTTTATTTATTCAAAGACTATCGAGCTGACAATGACAATTATTTTTCGGGAGAAGTGGTCTGTTAAGTAAATACTATTTCTTTTGGTTTTTATAACGTGAGTTTTATATTTTTAGTGTGAACCTTTTAGATAATTTTAGGCATTCATGGTATGAAACGGTCCTCGTGAGATAGCCATGTATGCCTAATATACGTAGCTTAATACATGAGTAAAAAAAAACATATAACGCGTAAGAAAGACGACAGGGTTATCGCTATGTTCATGCGATGAAGCCCCACTCCTGTTGACACCACATATCTTGCAGAATGTCTAATGATATGTTATCTGTTACTTACATGATCAAAATTATGTTAGAATTAATAAGACACAAATATAGCAGCTTGTCTGAGTCCAGCTTTTTTCAATCCAGATCTAAAATGGAAGACTATGTCCAGTCTGTTGCTAAGATCACTGAAGAATAACATAGTTAGGTCATTCTATCGCTCCAGAAAGTACCTGACTCCAGATGCAATCCTCATTTTATAAAAGTCAGATACGACCTATGATAGAAGACTGCTGACTCATCTGGGAGGGCAGGGGGCTCAAGGCACTCTTTCTTACTTCTTCAGAATACAAAATTGACTTCGTAATCTAGTGGGGGATGATCTCTTCTGTTTTCTTACAAACCACTTCTCACAGAAGAGACGTTGTCAGTCTCTCCCTTCTCTATCGTTATTCGCATGGATGGTGATAGGTTGCCTTCCAATCTGTCATTCATTCTTGTAAGACATTCACAGCAAGAACTCGTCTGCTACGACACTGGAAAAAGACTTTCATTTCTATCTCCATGCGTCAGTCGGAATTTCCATGAAGAGAGCTTCTTTGAAAGTGGTTCCCGTCTGTGGAACACGTTATCGCGGGACTGCTTTCGTGCAGATAACAATATAGTCTTCTTCAAATCAAATGTCGACAAATACTCGTCATAAACATCTCATAAATAATTAAACTTAATTCATTGTATTGATCAATTTAAGCACTCCCATAGTGTTCCTCATCTTTCGATCCGCAACTATTCTATCTCATTAACTCTTATCCTCGAATTGCTCTTGGCCTTGATAAGTCGTGTCCGAATAATAAATAAAAAAAACATCCTGTATATTATTTTTTTCATTGTTTAAAAGAGAGAGAAACCCGCTGTTTTCTTTATGATGTCATCAAACTCGTTCGAAAAGTATTGATTGTTTCGCGAACTCCCTCTTTAATTCAAAGACGTCATCGCAGCTCGGTTTTTGGAACAGTTTCCACGCTAACACGTCGACGGAAAACAGGGGCCTCATGAAAAATCCTCGCGATCCTAACGTTAACTATTATTGCCTAACAATCACAGTTTTATAACAAACAGATGTTTCTGTTTTCCTTAACAAGTGACAGACCAGCGCGACAAAATTCAAAATGGCACCTTCAGTCGGTCTGGTCGAAAGTAAGGACTTTTGGAATCAATGCCGGAAAGAAATGTCTAATTAAGGAAGCATCTGGCTGATTCTAAAGTAAATAAATAAACAGTAATGTGCGGTCGGCGCGAGTGGGAGAGCAAGTAAACGAAGCGCATTTGTAGTCGAGCGAAAGTAAACGAGACCAAACTTTCCACTGAGAAGATGTGTTTACTTCCTTTACGTCTTTTGTTTTTTGCTACCACCCTTACACCCGGCTGCGTCTGGGCGTAGGCCAAGTGTAAAAGCTCAGGGCTGAAGGCTTAACAAATGTCATTTTCCTGTCTCGCGCATAACATTAGATCTTCTGTTCTTTTTCGTTTTGGTCGATAATTTCTTTCTTTCATGGAAGTCGCTACAGACAAAGAAATGAAGCCGCTTGATGTAAAGGAGCTAAAAAATACAACTTCAAGGTAAAAAAAAAAAACAACTAGCCAATGATAAGTGTTAGCTGGATAGATTCCGACCGAGGAAACAGCTATTTTCCCCCTTTGTCAGAAACATCGCTCATGAAATGTGAGCATATAAAGGACAAAATAAATCAATAATGAAATAATCAGTATTTTCTGTAAGGTGAACAATTACTAACAGTAGCATTGTTAGATTATATATGTTAACGTAAAGAAAGGTGATAGATTATTACTACAATGAGCATTCGTAGCCTTTTTAACAAGTGAAACTGACTCGTCCTAGACAAACTTAAAATGTGCTTCTCTTTTAATCTCCCTCGTTGTTTATGTCTGTCTCTCTCTCTCTCTGACTCTATGTCTCTTTCTCTCTCTCTCTCTCTCTCTCATATATATATATATATATATATATATATATATATATATATATATATATATATATATATATATATATATATATATATAATTTCATGTACATCTTATAGATTACAACCTGTCCTGTGATTTACAAATTATCAGTAAATAAATGAAAAATGTAAACCCCAGAATAGGTTGTATGCTAACTCAGCGAACTGAATGTACACACTATTTACAATATACAATTTTAACAAACAAAAATTTACTTGTATAATTATATCTGTTATTTATCCAATGAAAATTAACGGTGAATCGCCACGAGTTTCTATTATTGAAAGAGATATGAGGTCAGATTGAATATGTAATCGATGAAATCAATTGTAATTTTATTTTTTATATAAGAAATAAACTTTTTCTGTATTTTACTGGCTTGGAAGAATCAAATATCGATTTCACAGATACACTTCTTCGAGAATAAAACTGACTTTTCTTTAAATATTATATATACGATCTCTTTATATAAAGTAATAATTAATTGATATATATATATATATATATATATATATATATATATATATATATTATTTAGTTATAATTATATTCATATATATATGAGATTATATTACATACATCATATGAAAACATTTTATATGCTATATAGATGTATAAATTGTATATTTCAATTACGTGTAACTTTTATGCATTTAATACATTTGCACATATGTTTGTATGAAAAATATATCGACATAACACTTATATATTGTTGAGTATATATATATATATATATATATATATATATATATATATATATATATATATATATATATATATACTAGCAAATATATGCTTCCTCCGGTCGCATATTTTTGCTAGGCTGCCGCGTCAAAAATGAACGCTCAGGCGTAAACCAATGGAGCCCCAGTCATATTTCTTGGGTGGTTGGACATTGATTTTCTTTGTTTATGACCAAGAATATTTTTAGTTGAAAATAAAGAAAAAAAGAAATTTGACCCTACCCCGATTTTTTTTTTACCCTCCCCATAAATAGAAATATTTTTAGTTTAAGAAGAAAAAGATTTTTGCACCCCACCCCCTTAATTTTTTTTATTTTACCATCCCTCATGCATAGAAATATTTTTAGTTAAAAAAAAAAAAAAAAATTTTTTTGACCCCCTTACCCCAATTTTTTTATCCTCCCCCCATACATATAAATATTTTTAATTAAAAAGGAAAAAGAAAAAACCTAACCCTAACCCTAACAGTGAACACGATGTGTGTGTGTGTGTGTGTTTGTGTGTGTTTAATGACCTTTTTTTAATTAAACAATTTGATTCTAAAATCAGTTGTATAGTTTTCCAGTACAATGTGTTAGTTTTTTTGTTGACAGTAAAGAAAAAAAATCACATTTTTTTAAATAAATAAATCAGGGAATAATAAAAACAGTTTGTAAATGAAAACTTAATAGCATATAAGGTGTAATCATAAATTCAGTTGAGGTCGTGAAAAAATGATAATATTGGATATGAAAGTATTAAAAAATCAAATACAGTAAACACGAATAGTTTTTTAATTCTCGGAAGGAAAAAGTTTACCTGAACAAAATTCGTTATAATGTGTGTGCGTGTTTTTAAATAGTAATTTTTAAATCAATTATTATTTTAATTAAACAATTTGATTCAGTGAATTTGTGTTTTAAAACATAATGGCTAATAAGATTAAGAAAATAAACAAACTCAGAACGTTTTAATAAAAAGTAGCACGGTGAATGCCAGCTTTTTGCATACTCAATTAACGGAGGGAGGTAAGCAATTCAATGGATTAACCCTGGCTGTTTAATCAGTTTTGTCATAGTCATATCAACTACGTAACGCATTTCATGTACGTATATATATAAATAATAAAAGAAATAATTATAATTTATAAGTAAGATTATTAGCGAGCAAAATAGCGTAAATACATGTGGAAATCTGAAGAAAACAATCATGAGTGTATATTTGCGAATACTAATTTATTAGAAGTTCAAAAGACATTGTTTATGTAAATTGAGAAACGCGCATAGTGTTTACGGCGGGTTTTTTTTCATAGTATATAATGAAGCTGGCGGGCTTATTAAATAGTCATACACTCTGATGGAGACAGACAGACAGACAGACAGACAGACAGACAGACAGACAGACAGATACATAAACTCCATTATTAATAGATATATAATTTTATATATATATATATATATATATATATATATATATATATATATATATATATATATATACATATTCGGGTTATTTATGGTAGATAACCCAGCCAGCCACTTGTAATCGTTGATGTCACAAGTTGTTTCGAGTCCATCCGGGTCCATCTTCCGAGGAATCGGGTTACGACCACGGTGTTGATATTAATATTAATTAATTACTCTGTACACACACACACACACATATCTATCTATCTCTCTCTCTCTCTATATATATATATATATATATATATATATATATATATCACACACACACACACACACATATATATATATATATATATATATATATATATATTGTTTCATTTTACTTCGGTCGAAGTTCTCAGAAATCAAGGGACCTCTTCCTGGGGCTAACACTTGATATTTATATGAGATACATAGATATTGGAATGTTCTATTAAAGTTCCCCTTCACCTGTCCAGCGCTGAGTCAGTAAAGAAGTGAAGAACATCAATTTTTCTCTCCCCAATTGACCAGTTAAATATGTCATAGTGTATCTTTCTTGTGGTATGACAGACAACTTATGTCTGGATATCTTTGTGATGATCATTTCCATTAGTCGAATCGGGGTCCTCGTTTCGGTAGGAAATTGGCCGATGAATCTGTCATAATCGTTGATGTCACAAGTTCTTATATATATATATATATATATATATATATATATATATATATATGAAGCAATCCAACAAAAGATATAAGCGTCAACTAATATCTTATAATTAGTGAAACATCCGGATAAAAAACTGAAGCTCAATATACTGGATAGAGCATTAATATTATAATATAAAATGAAGTAATAAAATAAGGTGTCAATCAAATTTTATTAGAATTTAAAGTTCAAGCAAAGTATCTTAAAGTCCTTAGCTTATGAGTTTTCAAAGATAATTCTTCTCTTCAGAGGACCATTACCGCAGTTATACCACTACAGGTAATAAAATTAAACTTTGAAAATATATAAAAATATATACACAAATACATAAAAATACATAAAATCAAATATATCAACCCAAAAACATACTTTTTTGTTGAATCTATACAATCCATCCAGGTCATACAATTTGAAAAACATAATCAGGAAAGACATCTAGAGGGTTGATGAAGATTAATCCAGGTTATAAAAAGCAGTCCAAATACGAGAAATTGAAGGAGCTGACAAAGTTATCCAGTCGCGAAATATTATTATATATATATATATATATATATATATATATATATATATATATATATATATATATATATATATATATATATATATATAGTCTCGGAAGTTTCTCAACCATTAAAACTATATAAAAAATAAATAAATAAATAAATAAAAAATAAAAAACTTATAGTCTCAAGTCTTCCAGTGAAAAATCACTCATGTAAGTCAATTTATTTTTTACAGTTATTATATTAGTTAGTTTCTAACAGTATTTTAATGGATCATCAGTTGTTTACCATGAAAACAATATATATATATATATGTATATGTAAACGTTCATGTAATTCAACCACGTATCTCTTCGTGACACTTTGCCAGAAAGCAACTAATAAAGTGTGATGTTTATTCTCCGTAACTATTTTTTTGCTCAATTCAACAAGTGCTCTGACGTGTTGAAAGGGATGTTAGAAATTCAGTCCATTGTTAAGTAACTGCAAGCAAACTGCGTTGAATTCCAATATATTATCGTAGGTATTTTCTTGTTTATATATATAGTACCGCTCTCACTAAACATCCGAAAGAAGGGACTGTTTCTGTATTGTTAGCAGTAGGGGTCTGTTTCTGTGGAGGTCGTTTTTTTTGTGGATGACCTATAAAAATTGGTGTTTTTTGGCTTGCAGTATATTATTAATGTTTAATACATATATAATATATATTTTATAATAAAATACGATTTTGTTTAAGAAATCAATAAGATGCCAAGATGAATTTTTTATATAAACAGTTCGAACGGAACCGTTTTTTTTTTCAATAAAAATAAGAATCCGACATTGCTATATAGATTTGTTTTACTATTTACCACGCCGACTGTACGGGAGATAACTCTCAACGGCGACGCTCTCGTTGGTTTAATGTGAAGACGGTGTCGTGTCGAGAGTGTGTGATGGTAGTACACCTAGCAGTAGTGAAAATAAGCATCGATACGCTGATAGGTTATAATAAAATCTTTTTTCATATTTTATAATGTTTTTCTATTAATACTTCTGTTGTAAGATGTTATTGTTGGAAATAATGTTGGCATTTTGGTATCTCCGATCTTTGCGGTAATCATATTTAGTTCTTGATAGCTTATTACATCAAGTGACTTCATGCCTTGTCTGGAGTGCCCCCCCCCCCTCTCAAAGTTCAAACAAGTACAAAAAGTAGAAAAGAAAAAGAAAATTTGATAATAATTGAATACAAATATATAAATACTTCAGGATTTATTGATACACTTCCGATTATTGGATGTTCCATGAAACTGCAGTGACACTTTAAGATAATCCCCATTTATTATTGTAACATATAACGAGATATATCTTTTCTTAGTATGCTGAAGCTAGGTTAATCAACGTTTGTTTCCCTACAGCTTTTTTTTCGTATATATTTTAATCACACAAAATAAATGTTAAAATATTTCGTAACTTTAAGATTGAATTATGTTTAAAAAAAAAACTTCCATTTTAAATCGTTTTATTAGCCATAATTTACAATTAACTGATCAAGAGACCTGTCTCTTATTACGTTTGTATTTATCACTTTCACCCTCTCTCACTGTATGTTGTTTGACTTCTTCACACTTACTTTATACGCTACTTCTCCCTTCTGTAACCCTTTCTGTTCGTCTTTCTCACATTTCTTTCTCTCTCTCTCTCTCTCTCTCTCTCTCTCTCTCTCTCTCTCTATATATATATATATATATATATATATATATATATATATATATATATATATATATATATATATATATATATTTCTTCTTAATCAACAGTCGAAGGCTATAAAAAGAAAAGAATACAATGATTGGAAGAGTCCATTATTAATAAAAGGAGATATTACCAGTAGTAGTGATATTAATTCACCCGTAGATGGCAAGAGACAGAGAAAGTGGGGGAAGACCAGTTTTATTTTTATTTTGTCCTTTTATCTTCTTGATATGTAACTGGCTTTACAAACTTACTTTTTCTTGATTCAAACAATCTAACCCGCATTTTCTGGGATTTCCCGCCTCATTCGCCCTTTCAACCAATATCTAAAACATTCTACCTGCAAACAAACAATCGTATAACCAAGCAAGAAATCAAGATTATCAGAGTTATAGTATTATATAAATTAAGATTTTAGAACATGTATTCATCATTTGAACTAGTGATTCTCAATTAAAAAAAAACAATACATGGAGAAACATTTCATACCTGTTATACTTAGTATTCGTATCTATATAATAATACAGCAATTTAACCCTTAAATGTTTTTTGTTTTAAATATGACGCATTCCAACAAAATGCCTATTTAATATAATATCCAACGAAAGTGTGTCAAACTGCAAATTGTTTCACATCTGTAATGAGCCCGTTGGCAAGTGTGAGTAGGTATTAATATATTGTTGTATCAGCACACCCGCTAAATAGGTAATCAGTATCTTCAATATCACGGACGAGTGTCATTGGTGTGTCATCTGCCGAATTCAAGAGCTTAAACTGTTGAATCTGGTCATTATAATCATAAGTAAAAATGTATTTTATGATGCTTTAGTGTATTATGATCATAAGTAAAAATTTATTTTATGATTCTTTAGTGTATTATGATCATGTCATTTGTTGCACATATTCTAGTGTTTTCTTATACATGCAACATTTTATTTTATGATTCTTTAGTGTATTATGATCATGTCATTTGTTGCACATATTCTAGTGCTTTGTTATACATGTAAAAATTTATTTTATGATTCTTTTGTGTATTATGATCATGCCATTTGTTGCACATATTCTAGTGTTTTGTTATACATGTAAAAATTTATTTTATGATTCTCCAGTGTATTATGATCATGTCATTTGTTGCACATATTCTAGTGTTTTGTTATACATGTAAAAATTTATTTTATGATTCTTTAGTGTATTATGATCATGACATTTGTTGCACATATTCTAGTGTTTTGTTATACATGTAAAAATTTATTTTATGATCCTTTAGTGTATTATTATCATGTCATTTGTTGCACATATTCTAGTGTTTTGTTATACATGTAAAAATTTATTTTATGATTCTTTAGTGTATTATGATCATGTCATTTGTTGCACATATTCCAGTGTTTTGTTATACATGTAAAATTTTATCCCATTTGTTGGACATTTGCAACATCATTTACTTTTATTCATTAACTTTTTTCCGAAATTCATTTATACTACTTTATATTACCCCTATGAAACGTTTTTCACTTTTTCAAACAAATATAAAAATAAAGCATTTAAGGGTTTATGTTCGTACGTACGTTATCAGCCTCCAGTCCTTTATTTAAAGATCGATCACCCGAGCGCCGAAGATGAAATGAAAAAAGTGAGTTTTAAATGTCATCTGTTCTGTCCAAAGATGATAGCACAATAACATCGCGGGGTGTGCGTTCATGCCGGATGTCCATATAACTATGTCACAAACTCCTACAACGTTTTGGAGATAGACCCCCATAAGCACGGCAGCAATATACAGCAGATGGAAGATACAACTGTGGAATTTCCACGGGTCCCGCTAGTATTATGTATTACACTGTTTTTTTTTTGTTTTTGCGAATGTTTGATTTTTGTAATATCATTAAATAAACGGGGTTGGAAATAAACAAAAAATACCAGAAAGTGAAAATTAAGTCGTGTAGATGATTCGAACATGCGTTTCATAAGGTTTCGTTTTAAACCGCTCGACTAACGAGTCGAACGGTTTGAGAAAGCTGAAATCGAACAAATAACCCATCCTCAATGTTGAACATATAACATATCGATCCTGTTTACTCGCCTCCACACGAGGGCAGAGTTACACACAGGGTCGGTTTTTTATGTGGTGAGTATCCAACTCCCCCAATAGGGGCACTCTGGAGTAAAACAAAAACTTTAATTGCCTCAGTCTAGAAGGATTTCTCTTTCACAGACTAAGGACAGAACCAGAGCAGATATTACACTTTGCTCCTAGCCAAAAGGCCAAGGAGCCAACATATTAGGTAAAAAAAAATATATTCTGATGGTGTTTGACTGGTGCGAGATTTTTCATTGAACGCATTCTGCCACGTGACATTTTCGTCGTGGATCCATGTTTCATCCATTGTCACATATTGACGATAAAACTTATTTTTTGTTGCGTTGAAACAGTTGCACACAACGCTCTGAATCGTCGACGCGTTGTTGTTTTTGACTGTGAGCAAACGCGGCGCCCATTTTGAACATATCTTTTTTATTGACAAATGTTCGTGCAAAATAGTGAATAACCCTAAACCCCTGATTTCTTTAACCCTTTTCTATCTCGCGCAACTTCAATTTACGATTGGCCAAAACGAGTTTGTTGACTTTTTTCAATGTTTTCGTGGACAACTGCTGAATTTGGGCGACTTGAGCGTTCAGCATCATGTGTGTCTGTACGAGCGGACTTTAAGTCACCTCTGAACCGTTGTTTCCGACGAAGCAGAGTTTGAATAACTCTTATTAAGTCATTGCTTTGCTTGGGTAGTATTTTTCCCATCGGAAACCAATTCTTTATCAACACACCAACTTCAGATTTTTCCATTGTTTCGAAAATTTGCAACAGTAGTTTCACTTAAATAACTGTAAATTTGAACTAATAATCCAATTGGGCTCACATTTTTACACCTGCCATTTAAAGGTTAGTAATAAATAAAAATCATATGAATTTGTATTAATGTCGTCATCTATATGGCATGTTTTGGATTTATTGAGTGATGTGTTATATCTCCATCTCTGTCTGGCTCTCCTTCTTTCTCTTATCTCTCTCTCTCTCTCTCTCTCCCTCTCTCTCTCTCTCTCTCTCTCTCTCTATCTGTCTATGATGTAATTAACCAACTAAATCAATAAAGAAAATAGCTATAATATCCTTTTAATAACGTGAACCACTGTTCCACAAAAGAAGAAAGTTAGGCTAAACGTAATATCGGTGTTTCATATTGGATGCTATTTAGGTCTAAAATAGAAAATCCGACTGACATAATTTTATACAGTAGATATATATAATTAAACTAGTTAATAGGGAAGAAAGATTATTAAGCAACCGACACACAAATATACACACAATTTATATATATATATGTGTGGTTGTGTGTGTGTGTGTGTGTGTGTGTGAGTGTGTGTGTGTGAGTGTGTGTGTAGTGTGGATTACTTAATAAACTTTCTTTCCTATTAAGGGCGGAACTAGTTTAATTATTTCGTGCCAAGGAGTGGTAGCAAAATCTGTGGCCGGAGATAAGAAATTTTAAAAATCCAGTCAGCGTTGACTTTGTTAAAATGTAGTCTGACGCCACAATCAAAACGTAATTAATACTTGATTTTTCATGTCACAGAGATTTTCTCGGTCACTGAACATTAAATCCTGAGAACGAAAACAAGTATCCATATCAGCTGATCTGTGTACTAATATCCCCCCCTCTCTCTCTCTCTCTCTCTCTCTCTCTCTATATATATATATATATATATATATATATATATATATATATATATATATATATATATATATATATATGACAGCGCAGGGGTAGAAGTGCCGACTGTCAGCTCGACGGTTGAGTTTCAATCTTGACTTGAAGCACTGGAAGAGGCACTGAAGAGCTGTGATACAGCGAAACAGTTCGTATGTGGATGACTATTGAAGCTCCCTTTCTCGGGTAGAGCTTATCGTAAGAACAACCGCTATTTTGCCACTATCTGATTGAGTACCGGCATTTAACAAGTTTATATGGAGATTCTGCTTGCATTCAGCCAGTGTCGCATGGTAACGTAGGGGTAGAAGTACCGACTATCAGCTCGACAGTTGAGTTGCAATTCCGACTTGAGGCACTGACTGGCTTAGCGGCACTGAAGAGATGTGATACAGCGAAACAGTCTGTATGTGGATGACTATATATATATATATATATATATATATATATATATATATATATATTTGTGTATATATTTTTTATTAATTTTATATGTACATAAAATTAATCCATGGACACGTGTTTCTGGCCCACAGCCGTCATGGCTAACTTAGACAAGGATTGAACCTTCGATATTGATGTATATAGTCTGGCGTGTTAGCTCACGTAGAAAAGTAAAATAATCAGTCAAGCATCAAAGAGCATGAGTTATTGATTAACATTTTGAAGCCCTTATTACAGCTACGAAGGAAGAGAGGAAGACGGCTGCTACGTAAAGAAGTGGAAGACTGCTTCTGGTGTTAGAACACTACGGGGATGACGGCTACATCTGATGGTGTATGTCTCTCCGAGCTGGTCCGGCCACTGCGCCCTCTAGAGATGATTAAAACAGCATGTCTCTACTCTAGTGGTCTATTTCTCACTGAAAATCATATTAACGAATAGCAAATTGATTTTATTTAACTATTTTCCTACTTTTCATTCTTTGTCTATATGTATTTATGACTATCTATCTATTAAATATATAAATTGTGACCCCAAAAGTGTCACCGCTTAAATCGTTATTAAAATTCACAATCCTTTCTGTAATCAAACCATATTTGATAGAAATAAATGTCAGTCTAAGTCTGACTTGTCCACCAAGTTTCAATCATGAATGTCTAACAGTCTAACAGTCTTTGTTTTATCACCGTTCAATGATATGGGGATACTTTGATAGTCGTCTCATTCGTAGGTGGTGCTATGATAAATAGGCTTCAAGCTCACAGCAGCATAACCCCGTAGGTTCTTATCTTTAGATTTATCTGAAATATGTTGTCTATAAAAACAATCGGCAGACTATTCCGCGTGTGAGAAGGGGCCATCACAGCCAAAATCAGAGAAGTGTCAAAAGAAAAGAATTGTATGAGAGTTATTGGCAGTTTTGCATATCGCATCCAGGCGTCCCATCCATTGAACAGCAATAAAACAAGAGTGGTTCAACATTCATGACTGAAACATGGATAGATTGAAGTGTATTTGTATCAAATACGATTGGATTGCAGAAAAGAATTGTGAATTTTATTAACGTATACAACGTATCAAATAATACAAAACGGGTTGATTTGCCGTAATGAAAGCACAGAAATTTTAACAAAACTAATTTGAAAATAAAAACAAAAAAACATCTGAATACTTTTTGATCGAATGTCTTATTTTAACCTTTCTTTCTGTCCCTCGGCTGTAGTTTTTATTCATTTATTGTGTTTACTATTGAATCACTACTTATGAACGCTAAGAGCTACTCGAAGATAAGACTTAATTAGATGCAAATGTTTGCCAGCCGAAATCTAAGGAACACTATGGGAGTACAAGCATTGATCAATGGTATAAACTGATTATTACTTATGGGACAAAAATTTGTTGACATTGCATTTGAAGACGGTTTACATTTGGATCTCATATTTTGATTTCATATTTTGATCTCATATTTTGATCTCATACTTTGATCTCATATTTTGATCTCATATTTTGATCTCATATTTTGATCTCATATTTTGATCCTATATTTTGATGTCATATTTTGATAACATATTTTGATCTCATATATTGATCTTATATTTTGATCTCATACTTAGATCTCATATTTTGATCTCATATTTTGATCTCATATTTTGATCCAATATTTTGATCTCATATTTTGATAACATATATTGATCTCATATTTTGATCTTATACTTTGATCTCATATTTTGATCTCATATATTGATCTTATATTTTGATCTCATATTTTGATAACATAGTTTGATCTCATATATTGATCTTATATTTTGATCTCATATTTTGATCCTATATTTTGATCTCATATTTTGATAACATATATTGATCTCATATTTTTATCTCATACTTTGATCTCATATTTTGATCTCATATATTGATCTTATATTTTGATCTCATATTTTGATAACATATTTTGATCTCATATTTTGATCTCATATATTGATCTTATATTTTGATCTCATATTTTGATAACATATTTTGATCTCATATTTTGATCTCATATATTGATCTTATATTTTGATCTCATATTTTGATAACATATTTTGATCTCATACTAGTTTTCTTTTTGTCTTTTAGGTCTTGCCCTCACATTGGGCTTAAATCTACCTCTTATTTCAATACACTCTAACTTACCACGGTTTTATGTCTAGGAATCTTTTAGATGAGGATTGATAAATTCGATTATTTGGACAACTATTCTCATATTAATTATTATTTTCACAACGACCTTCTTCAGGTGTATCTTTTCGAACTTGATATGCCGCAAAACATCATCAACAATAGGAAAGTCCTTGCGAATAACCATGGAAATTCCGTATGACGATTAGGGAGAAATTACAGTTCTATTTCGTTGTAGTAGTCAAAATGTGTTTGTGTTTATGGTCCTGATACTGCCATAATTCATATAAGACATTGCACGGATGATAGAACAAGCCCCAATAGACTACTTGGATACTCCAGAGCATCTCCCTAGCTGTCATCCGAGGCAACACAATGTCCATTATGTCGTTCTGCGACGTCTAAATCTATATGAAGAAAAATTACTAAACAAACATTTATTGGTTCTATTGTAGATTGTGCTTCAAAATATTAGAGGTTTCTTCTTCGCAAAGGTAAAGCTTTTATTCAATGAGTCAACATCATTTGTTTTAATTGTTATTTTTAACTTCTAAACCGATATTATAAAATATGTAATTCAATGTGTAAGCATAATGCTCAACCAAAACTATTGCTCAACTAAAAACAGGTCAAAATGCTTGTAATGCTTGACTGTGTCAGAACTAGGCCAGAACAAATACCAGCCTCGCTCTGGGACCAAGCACCCGTCCAAGCTTTAACCAGACTCCTTAAATTAAGTATATAAGTTTTAGCCTCAAGATTAACTATTGTTTTTTTAGTGTGAAAACAATTGCTATATTGTTATTTATTAATAACTTAAAGAATTATATTCAATTCTGTCAAAAAATATATGTCCATAGGGTATTAAAATCGATTTTTCTATTCCTACCCTTTTTAGTTGCAAGAGCAAAATCATTGCTACTAATGTCTTACAAGGAAGAACTGAAGATTGAAGGTTGATCGAGATCTTTTGACGCAAATAACGACAGAGAAGAAAAAGAGTCTCTTCTGTGAGAAAAGGAAATCTAAGGAATAGAAGATATCACCCCCACCTCGCTACACTAGATTTTGCAGTCGATGGTGTACTGTGTCAAGGCTGGAAATGTTAGACACTGGTTACCTTCGCGGGTGTGTACCAAACTTTTTGTCGCTGCTGGCTTGTGTCCCTTGGTCGTGATCGATATACACGTGGACGCTGGATTTAGATGTTTAAAGTGTTTTATTTAAAACAAGACAAAGACAGAAACTGGGAATAGTTTGTACAGGAGAGAGAGAAAGAGAGAAAGAGAGAGAGAGAGAGAGAGAGAGAGAGAGAGAGAGAGAGAGAGAGAGAAAAGAATTAACTGGAGAGAGAGAGATACCATAACATACAGAAGACAGGCTGACTTGTGGCCACCTGTCCCCGCACCCTCTCGAGCTGGCGAAGACCCCGCGTTTCTCACGTCTGATCGGTCGGCTGGTTGCAGGCTTAAGACACAGAACTCTTTCTGCCGGAAGTGACGTGATTTTCTCGACGTCCGATTAGACTAACAGAAAGAGTGATCTTCCATTTTAGGTCTGGAGTGAACGTCAGTCTTAAGAGCTTATCAAAACAACGGACTTCTTCAAGGAGAGAGAGGGGCATTCATTTAGACTGGAGCAAAACACAGGATCGAGCGTTTGTGATGAAAAAAGAGAAGATTTTTTTTAGAGATAAATGGAACAAGTAACTTTTTGCCCCAGTGGGCCAAATATTCCAGGTTCGAAGAGAGATAATCAGCAAGATCTTGATCGCCGGTTCTCTTCGAAGTGCAGCCATAGACAGTTGCGACGTCTACGTAGATGTTCATAAGAAACCGAGGATCCGTCCTAGGCAATCAACCTGAAAACTTAATGGATGGCCATCGCGGCACCAGTCCCTTCTTTGTAAGGATGAAGTCTGGTCTAACTCTGGTATTAAACGTGCCCCCCAGGCATTACTTTCTCATTCTGAAAGGGTTGGTTTATGGCCGATCGTCTGAGGCTCCCTTAATGGGGAATTCCGACTGTTCATGGTTATTTTTGCATGCAGCCAGTGTGCCCCCCCCCCCCGTGGCGAGGGCTGACTTAACGTGTCACATCTTGTTTCAGTTGTTTTCGGAATTTGTAAGATGGTCATTAATAAATTGGATTATTTGGATTATTCGGACTACTATTATCATCTTATTTTTTATTTTCACAATGTTTCGGTCGATGCAACCTCCGCCATTATTTTTGATGCATCGTTTTGATCATGGGAATCTTTATATCGAACTCAAGAAACTATACGAAATCTTTACTACTAGTGATAATTACTAAACATTTTCCCGACCATAGTTGACGAAACCAGAACAATCTACCATCGAGTTCAGTTCCAAATTCCGTATAGATTCCCGAGTTCGAAAAAATACACCCGAAAGAAGGTTGAAGATTATATCGGCCGAAACGTTGTGAAAATAAAAAGAACAAGATGAGAATAGTAGTCCCAATAATCCAAATAATACCCTCCCTCTCTCTCTCTCTCTCTCTCTCTCTCTCTCTCTCTCTCTCTCTCTCTCTCTCTCTCTCTCTCTCTATCCAATTCAATATCCCTTAAGTTGCCACACAGTCTGTTCCGGACGCATCTGTCGTTTTTTGAAATATTTCCAGGTGCGGGTGGGAGTATTACTATCTTAGGAATCTCAACGTTGTGACTAAAAGAGAAAGAAAACGACAGCAAATAAAAAGAACATGTATATATATATGAGTGTATGTAAAAGGCAGAAACCAATCCTCCTGAGCAAAATGACACCTTCATTTTGTGTGTGGCAGATTTGTTCCACTTCAATAATCCCGCATTTTGGCCGTGTTTCCTCTTAACGCGTTGTTTTGTTCGCTAATCTATTAGAACGTCTCGCCGAATCCACCCAACACCAAACATGACGTCGAGGCCAAACGCAAGCAAAAGGAACACGAACTGAAAAAGGCAGTTCGAGATGACAAATACAGGAAGTGTTATATATATATATATATATATATATATATATATATATATATATATATATATATATATATATATATATATATATATATATTTGTTTTTATCTACATACGTATACGTTTCATCATCTCGGGAATCGTCAGTGTAGAAGGCTCGATCCCACGAATATATATATATATATATATATATATATATATATATATATATATATATATATATATATATATATATATATATATATCGAATATATATATATAGAGAGAGAGAGAGAGAGAGAATGAAAAGTCACACTTGGAACCGTTGATGAAATGGTAATAATAAGGATATATATATATATATATATATATATATATATATATATCGAATATATAGATAGATAGAAAGATAGATAGATAGATAGATAGATAGATAGATAGATAGATAGATAGATAGATAGATAGATAGATAGATAGATAGACAATAAGTCTACTAGTATTAACTTTAAACATTGTCACAGACACGGGAACTACGGGGTGACCCATAAAAACGCGCCCCCCCCTTTCAATCGTTTATAAAATTCACATTCCTTTCTGCAATCGAACCATATTCGGTACAGATATACTTCAGTCTATGCCTTAACTGTCTACAAAGTTTGAATCATAAATATCAAATATTCTTCCTTGCATCGCCGTTTTATAACCAAACCAAACACCACGAATAAATAAATTGAAACATAAAAACCTTTACCAAAATGACCGGATTCGGCATTACATAACCCGAAAACGGTTGATATGCCGTAAAACACCAAACCAAACCAGTTTCCTCTTGACACATAGGAGACTGATCGATCTGTACTTAGATGCAGGAAACTGATCACTAGTATTGTTATGTACTGGGTAGACCATGATACATGGAAAACGTTTAAGCAACGATTGTATATATATTTTTTTCAGAATAAGAGCAAGTTCTACGAGCAACTTCTTAAGCACAATCTGATAAGTTTGGCCATGTCCCGGACCAATATATGTGCACCGTTTAGAGTATTTACGATCATGGGGAAATTCCGAAAGTTGGTAGCTCTAATCACAAAGAGACGAGATTGTAGCAAATATGATATGAGGCCATTTTCGCGACCGTTTCATCAGTAGAAGTTGTAATCCTAAATGGGCTTCATACTCATTTGACCATAACCTCTCAGATTTTTATCTGCCGGATTACTTCAAAAACACTCTCCAGATAATTTTGGAACTGAAAAGAGCCACCGGAGCAAAAACAGTGCAATGCCAGAGCAAGAAAGTGGCAAAGTCATTGACAAGTTTGCACCTCGTATACTGGTGTGTTTATAATTTAACGGACTCCGTGACTGAAACTTGGTTGGCAAGTCAGACATTACTTGAAGTTTATTTATACAAAATATGTTTTGATTACTGAAAGGGTTGTGAATGTTATTAACGCTTGTGTGATCATAAATGTTCGCACTTACTCCATTCAAAGCGCCCACGGCGTTTGGCAGCCATTTGCCAGACCTGTAAGTCGCACAAGGATAATATGCTAAGACATGATTTGCATATTAAGAGACTCTCCTACTTAAAACATAGAGTGCGACGACGACAAGGGTGTTCAGAAGCAAGTGCTGACTGACAGGGCAGACACATTGTTATTTTGAAATAGCATTGCTATTTGGAAGTGACATTGTTATTCAAAAGTAACATTGTAATTTGGAAGTGGCATTGTTATTTGGAAGTGGCATTGTTATTTGGAAGTGATATTATTATTTAGAAGTGACATTGTTATTTGGAAGTGACATTGTTATATGGAAGTGGCATTGTAAGGAGTTGGTGTAGTGGAATATGCAAAAACAAGTCAGAAGATGTCTAACAAACAAGAGACTCCATGCATGGCATTTTGGCGGGAGGGGGTCATCTTATATAACTTAAATGCTTTCATATACTTACACACATATATGGACCAGGAATCTACTATTATAACGTAATTTCTGCCATAGATATACACTCATACACATACACGTACAATGAGACTTTGTCACAATTATTGCAAACCATTGAGTAAATACATGCGTGTGTTTTGATTCTTGAAAATGTTTTTTCTTAACTGTTTTACAATTGTTTAATTGTTCGTAACGGTTTGAATGTCGAGGTTGTTTAAATGTACTTCGGTCACTTGCAGTTTAATTAGTCGATAAAATTAAATATTCTTATAGACTTTTATCTGAAATGTTGCTGTTAGGGTTAGGGTTATGTCGGCGATATTGAATTTTCTTTGCTCACACGCCGGGTTAGGGTTAGGGTTAGGGTTAGGGTAAGGGTTAGGGTAAGAGTTAGGGTAAGGGTTAGGATAAGGGTTGGGTTAGGGTTACGGTTATGTCGGCGATATTGAATTTTCTTTGCTCACACGCCGGGTTAGGATTAGGGTTAGGGTTAGGGTAAGGGTTAGGATAAGGGTTAGGGTTAGGGTTAGGGTTATGTCGGCGATATTGAATTTTCTTTGCTCCCACGCCCCAATTCCGAATTTGAGGCCGTGGGCCGCCATCAGTTGACTGTTTCTCTTGTACCAAACTGTCATAAACAACGTTTTAAGTTTAATTTACTTGCTTTCAAACCGATATAAATGATTTCATACTAAAAATAATTAATTTAAAAAAAAACAGTTTTTATATTCGAATTATTTGATGGTTTTAAGTAATCAAGTAAAATTTCCATATTTTTTTTATATTTAATTTTAATTTAAAAAATTATTCTAGCAAATTTTAATAAATTTTAATTGTAAAATTTTCCCTGACAACAGATTTTATAACTTAAAAAAAATTATGACCGTTTTCTGCAGGAGAGGCAGTCTATTGGTTTCGGCCCACGGTCATGAATTCGTAATAAGGATGTGTGAGCAAGAAAATTCAATATCGCTGGGTTGTGTAATGCCCAGTAATAAATTTGTACTCCTTGTGTACTCCTTATTTCATGTCTTTAAGTTTTTTAATACAGTAAAACGTCGTCGTTGCTGTTTATGGGTGTTCTACACAGACACAAAATCTACGATATTATTTTTTGAAATCGCATTGGATACCTCGTAAAACTGTACACGTGTTTGGTCTTGGTATAGGGCATTGTTTTCAATTACATCTCCGGACAGAGAGACGGACAAACAGAAAGATATTTAGACAAAAACATACAGAATAACAGTATCCCAGCTTTCAACAAGAAAGAATGAAAACCCCTTGTATATTTTTGCTCCCAGGCATGAACTCCAAATTACATCATATAAAAATAAGATTATATGGGGGTCATGCCTGGGAGCAGTAGTACAAATAGCAGTAGTAAAATAAAGAAAAACGTTGTCTTTACTGTTTATTAATATATCCGGTGCAAATGCTGACTCCATGATATTATTGTAAAATTCTATAACTAAAATAAGCAATAGATTCGTAAAAAAAAATCTCGCGAGACGGATTCGAACCATCGACCTAAGGATAACAGCATTTTATAGCATCTACAGTCCTCCGCTCTACCAACTGAGCTATCGCGAGTAATATGATGCTCCTTCTTCAAATTATTTTATAACACGTTTCCTTCTGTTGATTCGAATGCTGAACAACATTCTTGAAATATTTTTTCAGCTGATTACGTGAATCATCAGAAAACAATTAGTGATTAAGACTACAATTGTCATAACATTTTATTCCAGATCTGTGTTCAGTAAAACATATGGATACTTATGTATACAAACACACACGTGAAATATGAAAGTTATAAATAAAATAACAGGAAAACTTTAAGGATTACTTACTTGTGGTGGAAAAATATTAACGTACGCTGGAATTTACGGAAATTAATCCAGTATTTTTTAATTGTATTTAATAAATTAAAATTCTATCCGACGTCTTAAGACGACGCCATTATTACTGATTCGAGGGAGATAAGTCAAATCTTTTTACTTGAAGACAAAAAATGGCGTCATTCAAACGTAAAATCGATACTTTTAATTCTTATTTTTAATTAAAATTTTACTGGATTATTTTCCGTTAATTTCAGTGTACGTTCATATTTTTCCACCACAAGTAAGTAATTCCTAAATGTTTCCTTATTATTTTATTTATAACTGCCATAATTCACGTGGGTGTTTACATATATAAGTACCAAACACATGAAACAATAAAAAATGCAACACACACATATATATACATATAATATTCATAAATAAATATCAAATTATATTTACCTACAGATGACGTCGTTTCGAACTTCTGCTCTCATCAGTGTAGGGGTTAATACTTTCAGACGATCACAAGGCACGACCACGGTTCACAGAGTGATTTTTGATTCCGTACGCTTCCGCTCTATCCTCTAAGCCATAAGAAATTATCACATGATACGGATAAATTAAGTTATATATATATATATATATATATATATATATATATATATATATATATATATATATATATATACATATATATATATACATATATATATATATATATATATATATATATATATATATATATATATATATATATATATATGCCAGATGCAGCGGGCTATAAACATAAAGACACTCTACAGGACTCAACGAACTTAATTTGAACCTTGCTTTGTAGCTTAAGTGAATGTCTATTTTTTAATATCTCCTAACAGTGCTCAACTTTAATTTTCTTAAAGGGGCTTGATAATATTAATAGATAAATATTAAATTATATTTACCTACAGACGACGTCGTTTCAATGTTATGCTCTCATCAGTGTAGAGGGAGGGGGATAATTTCAGACCGTTACAAGACACAATAGAATATCGTCTGCTTGATTATACCTTTTATTTTTGATTTTCGTAATAATCTGTTTCATTCCAAAATCAAAAATATTAATAAATGTTCCATATGTATCACGACTACTTTCGATGTTTCATCGAATCATCTTCAGGTGACAAAATAATGAAAGTCTGGGAGGAAAAAAGATAATTTCAAAACGCAGCTGAGAACGCCGTATGTGAGGTTGTTAAACTTCAAAAACAACAAACCGGTTTAGTTCCAGAAAAGCGCTTTACAATTTATATTCCGGGATGACAGTATTATCGCAACCAGATAAATTGTATTTACGTTAAACATTTAAACATAACTGCCCCCTTTTATTTTAGACAAAGTTGAGTTAACAATACAAAAATATCATATTCCGAAACTAATTTAAAAAAAAAAAATACTTGAAGCTATCTTTATTTTAAATAAAGATAGCTTTTTTACTAGTCTCGTATGTAATGTTTTTAAAGTAGGTTACTGCATTTAAAATAAAGATAGCTTCAAGTATTTTTTATTTTTTAAAAATTAGTTTCGGAGTATGATATTTTTGTATTGTTAACTCAACTTTGTCTAAAATAAGAGGGGGCAGTTATGTGTTTTTAAATTTTGGTAAATTAAAGTATAATTTAGCAGGTGTATAGTGAATCTTCGGGAAGTGGTATTAACGCCAATGTTGAATAAAAAAATAAATAAAAATGGTATAATCTACTGGGGGAATTCTGTTGTGTTTAACAATGTTTGCTTAAATTAAAGAATGCTACCTAAATCTGAACACAAAATATATATTTTTTAAACAAAAATTAAAAATATTAGTTCTTATATCAATTGGTAAAATCTATTATCATAGGGAAATCTTAAATTATCTCCTCCTTTAAGTATAAATAGTAGAAACTAAAAATGATGCTTAGAAGAAAACATGTCAAATCATAATTCATTTTGAAAAGCACTTAATCTGGTTCGACAGTTTGCTAATATGGAGACATTCTTAAATAAACATATAAAGAGAAAGAACAACAAGGGGAATAACTCTTGTTCTTTTAGTAACAGTTAGCTTTTTTAGCTTTGATACTGGACATAACAAAAAGGCATGGTTATATAAAAAAAACATATTTACAAAATAGATCTGAACATAATGGATCCCGGACAACGTCGGGTGATACAGCTACTTTTTATAATAGACTAGCATGCATATCTGGTGTTGCCCGGAAATGAATGCCGAGCCCTGTGTACTCCTGATTCCAGCCGTGAACCGCATATTGCCAGTTTATTATTATTCCTTTAATTTCTATAATTTTCAGTTTTTTACTTATAAACGTCGTCTTTACTATTTATAGATGTTCAGTGCTAACGCAGATCCTACAATATTGTTATAAAACACTTAATACATATATATTTACCCCAGATATCAATTTCCATTCCCTTTTTTATTTCTATAATTTTCAGGTTTTAAATAGCCGCGCTTATACAGACATTACGTGATTTTCTGATCCAAAAGTCCATTTACATCGGACGATGAAAAAAACAAAAAAAACACTGCTTTTATAAGAAGAATGCTATGTTTCGAAAGCTCAAATTAAAATGATTTTTATTTTTTTAACACTACACATTGTTATGTTTTTTTTTTCAAAATAAATGAATATATATATATATATATATATATATATATATATATATATATATATATATATATATATATATATATATATATATATATGGGTTGGTCGTTCAATTTCAAAGTATTGCAGGGTTAGTTAATAAAATTGAAATATAAGTCATTAGCAATACAAGATTAATTTATTATTATTATATTTTTTTTTACATTAATCCTATTAATTTCGGAATAAAATTCCATCATCAGGGGTGACCAGTATTGAGTCATTTTTTTTTCATCAAAAAACAAGAATAAACAAACTTATTTCTTTGTTACTTGATAAACGTCTTTGGTGCGATGTCTCCGCTCTGTTGTTGTTGGCGGTTATGATTCAAGTCGGTATCGAACGAAAAGAGCGTTGGCTCGCTAGTCTTCATAAAATACGGGTTGGTCGTTTAATTTCGAAGTATTGCAGGGTTAGTTAATAAAATTGAAATATTAAATATATACACATACATAACTTTATATAGCGTTCCCTTGAGTTCATTATTCATTGGTAGATAAATAAGTAGCTAGATAGTAGTCGAAGTAGTAGTAGTAGTAGTAGTAGTAGTAGTAGTAGTAGTAGTATAATGTTTACTTTCTGATGACACACTCGGCACCACAAGGGCTTTTCAACTTCTTTTATTTCCACATAGCCTGTCATTATTATCATTCCTGTGCTGTGCATTGTGCATGGTCATTAGGTTCCTAGTTTTTTTTATCCAGGTACCTGAGTTATTAAGTTTAGCTTATGAAGTGTCCAGAGTATCTTACTATATATACTGTCAAGACGTTATTCCTTTTATAAGGGTTCTACTATATAGTTTAGTTTCGATGAGCTTTCATGTTTTTTTTATGTATTCTCTTCTAATCTTCTCTTTTTTACGCCGTTTATTTTATTGCATCTGCTCCCAGGACTCCCATATATTAATATTTTTCGAGTTTTTCCTACTTCATCTCAACTCGTAAACATTTTCCCATTCCGAATGTTATTCCGATGTTCTGGCTTAAGCTTCTAGTTGTATTTATTAGAGTACCCGTTTTCTTTTTTATTCTTAGTAAATAACTTCATACTATCTATATACATTAAGTGATTTTATTGTTCTTTGTATTACTAAATGTATATCAGCATTTCATCACCTGAGTATGATGTAGTGTGGCATTATAGCTATAATAAAAAATAGTGGTGATAGAGAGTCTCCCTGGAAAATGTTTCTCTGTATTTTACTTATGTCAGGTGTTTCCTCCAGCCGCCATGTTTTTATGTCTTCATAAATGTTAGAATGTTGTCAGACATTTTGTACATCAATAACCATTCACTTATCCATGCTTGAGGGATTGTTCCTAGGATTTCTTCTATTTGATCCATGCCATGGCCATGTTCTTTTGTTTTGTCATTTCACTTTCTTCGAAATTTTTTGGACAATGTATAGCAGGACGTGTGTCCCCCTTCTCACTTTCTGTTCGTCGTGAAGTAGTTCACGGCTATTAAGTTTCCGTTTGTTTCTTCTCGACATCATTTTTGTTGTTTTTTATCGTATAACGCATTTAAAAATGTTATTCTTAGTTTCGCTTATTTAAATATATATTTTAATCATACACTTCACTGTCACTACTAGTGTAGCACTGATGAGTTATGGAGGAAAAATATATGCTGCTGCCACTTCATCAGTCAACTGGCTAATTTGTGATTAACTGGTTGAATGATGAGAGGACAGTAGTGGATGTTCTTGAGCTCGGGCTTAATTAATTATCTTACTCGAAATCAATGTTTTCAAATGGATACTCACTTTATTCTAGTATAGTATCAACAATAAATGATAAATATTGTTCTTATAAACGAAATTGAGAGCTCTGTGTTGTTCCTCCTAAACTATATATATATATATATATATATATATATATATATATATATATATATATGTGTGTGTGTGTGTATGTATGTATATATATATATGTATATATATATATGTATGTGCATATGGATGCATGTATGAGTATCTATGTATGCATATGCATGTATATATATATATGTATATGTATATGTATGTGCGTGTATGCGCCTGTATGTGTGTATATATACTTAATTCATAAAAATATGAATTATTGTAAATTAAACTTTTCTAACGGCCAATCTTTTTTTAAAATTGGGCACATGACTATTATTCCTTCTTCTTCTTTTTGCTTAACTCCATTCTTCCTGGATTCCACCGACCGGATTGGATCACAAAAAAAACTTTCTGCCTGATGAGACCTCAGCTCTTGATATCTGTAGATCGATAACATCGACATGCCAGTGTAGCAGACTTTGTACATGTTTGAATAAAAAATCATTCATAATACAGCTCTATATTTGTATTGGGCACTCTTTTATAAGCCCGGTTTGATTCCCTTTGGATTTCTACCCTGTGGATTTTTACTCTACCTGGATTACTATATATATATATATATATATATATATATATATATATATATATATATACTTGTAAACAATTGAGACTTATTTTCATTACTAAATGCTCGCAGGGAACATTATGATAATATCTTTAACATTTTTTATCGATTTTAAACAGAATTTTGATAATGGGTGTCTATCTTGGTTGCGCCAATACTTTACACATACCCGCATGCACCCACACGCACTAACATACACACCTATCTACCTTCACATATAAAGGAAGCATCATGTAATTGCCTTTTATTGTTAATTTGGTAAACGCCCGATAACGTTAATGAGTAATGCTTTCTTTTGAAGCGGACATTTCTGATATATTTTTTGTACAACTGTCTTCGTGCGTGTTTTATAATTGACAATCAAGATCCGATGATAAAAGTGAGACACTCCGCCTTCCAGAAAAAACTTTCTTTCGACATTCTCTATAAGTTCCAACTAGCAATTAGAATAACAGTCCAAATAATATGAATAATAATAAGACATATTTGTCCTTTTGGCTAGGAGCAAAATGTAGTGTCTGTTGTGAAACTACACTTTATATTCTCTATCCTTTGCCAGTGAAGGAGACATCTGTCTAGATTGAAGCAATTTTTATTTTTCTCCCAATCCAGAATGCCCCTTTTTAGGGAGCTGGATTTCCCACATTAACAATCTCCCTTGTGTCTAACCCTAACCACGTGGAGAGGTAAGAAAATAGAAACATGAGGTTATCTCAGAAGGCGGAAGAATACAACGGTCGAAACGTAGTGTATATAACAGCCAAAACGTTAATCGCAGTCTGAAAAATTAACATTTTACACCTGCCTTTCCATACGGGAAAGTTTACCACAAGGTCAGTTTATAATGGGCGATTCACCCCCCTCACAGGAAAAGGGCACTCCGTACGGTTACAAAATTTAACATAATTGGTCCCGTCTGCATTCCCCGGTGAAAGGCATCTCAAGTCATCCGTAATAAACCAAACCGCCCCCAAAAGAGGAGGTAATGCCTTGGAGGATGAACTCCTCAGGCCGAGCAGAGCAGATACTACTTTGATCGGATCAGAATGCTTGAAGGCCCTGTGCCAGGCGTGTTTAGCTTCTTCCCAATGCAGCTAAATGTGACACAAGGGCAGAAGACAGAGACCCCTCTCCCGAGAGTGGGCACTCTGGTTGAGTAGAAAAATAGCCGAGAACGGATCCGTCGGTATTTCCCGGTAAGGGAAGGTGCGGGGGGGGGGGCTCAAGCGACTGGCGATAAACCAACTCCTCTAGAAATAAAGGGGAGTACACCTCCTATGATCGAGCTAGAATATACCTCATTCAACCCCACGGCCCGGGCCCCACAGCAAGCCAGTTCCGAGTGTCAGAATTTGCCTGTTCTAGATAATGTAATTAACAACAACACTTTATTTCATATACCGTACACACATTTACTGACATATAAATACACCGACACAGACCTACCTACCTCCACTTGCAAAGAATAATATATAATTGTCTTTCATGTTTAATTTCATTAACGCCCGGTAGCGTTAGTGAGCAACACATTCCTTTGAAGCGGACGTTTCTGATCACGTAATTTAACGAATATATGTTTTGTTTTGCATCTAACAATGGGCGTGCGAAAAGAGTTTGCTAATTATGTCGGTTGTCGATTACTAAACAAATATAGACATGACACAGAAAAAGAATAAATGGTTAAAGCCCTCCACCGTAACACACGCACGCACGCACGCATAAAAGAAAAGGTTTACGGTTTAACTTCCAGTATCAAATAACACCGAGACGTGCCATTTTAATAATAGAAAACACCAAAAAAGGACAAATAAATAAATACACAACGAAAAACTTTAAAAAGAACGATAGTATTATGAATACCACTACTATCTAGGTCTATCTATAATTATATTAAGTCGTTACAAAAATAATGGCCGATTTCAGAAACATACATTTATTCATGAAAATATTTTACCTTTCCAATACTCTGTAAATCACGTGAAACTTTTGCAGTGCTGACAGAAAGTGTCTGAGACATTTCTTTGACACTTTGACGTGGATTTTGCTCAACAAGTGCTTGCAATTGTTCATTGGCAAGATTACACGGCCGTCCTCTACCTTCCTTATCTTTAAGATTCTCATCGCCACTACGGAATTTCGTGAACCACCTTCTTACTGTCTGATCGCTTGTGGATCCATCTCCCCATACTCTATTGATATTGGCAGAAGTTTCGGAGGCATTGTGGCCAAGTTTTAACTTATGCAACATAAGAAGGCAAAAGTCATGTTTTAGCATGTTCATTATTGAAGGGCTTCTATGCTTCAAAAATACTTTCTATGTGAAAAAAGTTACAAATTATTATTGAGGACACATTAATTATTATATATGTTAAAATTTACAAGAAATAAATTACAAAGTCTGTGTTAAAATGACTTTTTAAAACCCACCGCTCCAGGCGGCCATTATTTTTTGTCACGACCAAATACTGAAGCTGAATTAATCAAGGTTTGTTTTTCTAAAGCTTTTTTCTAATATATTTTAATCCCACAAAATACATGTTAAAATATCCCTTTTTTTCAGGATTGAGTTATCTTTGAAAACAAAACCACGTTTTAATTGTTATAAATTAGCCATAATCCGTTATTAAGTTTCTGCTTATTACTCTCACCCTCTCTCACTGTATGTCGACTCCCGGCTCTTATTTTTATACACTGTCTATCACTCTCGCTTCCGTCTCCTTCTCTCGCTCTGTTTATTAACAGTCAAAGTTAATAAAACTATAATCTATTCTAAACAAGTATAAATTTAGTACCATGACGGATATTAAACTAAGAAACGTTATTAAACCGACAAATAAAGTGTTCATAAAGATATTTATATACAGAAAATTGTTAAAAAAAACTTTAAAAGACGAAACACAAACTAAACTTTAAAAACTCCCGGGCAACGCTAGATAGGAAGAGCTAGTTGTTAGTAAATAAGGTAATAGAAATTGCCATGATGGAACTTTTAACTCTTTTTCGCGTGAAATACCTATTGTCAAAATTTCACCAAAATCGGAATACTTGAATTTTCGCAAATGGCATCTACACCGTTTATTCAAGTCTCGTGAGATTTGGACGAATTCCAAGGGCACTGCACATAACAATTGTGACGTAAATTGTGTCCGCTTTAAAAAGAAATATGCTGTAGCTATTGTTTACATATCTTATATATCAGCCAGTTGCATGTTACACTCCCATTGAAGTGACAAAAAAAAAAAATAGGAGTTTTTTTGTTTTTTTAAAGCTACCAAAACGCGCGGACACGTGTAATAATTCCAAGCACGTCGAAAGAAATCGAATCTCCTGGGTAGCGTTTTTGACCTCGGGATTTTTTTTGAAATTTTATTGAGGATGTAACTAATCTCTACAATCACACACTCGCATGCGCATCATGTATACAACGTAAACATGAGAATGAGACTAAAATACACGTTCATGGATACGCCCACATCCTATACAGGATAACCAACAAAAACTGGTCTTCGCGAACACATTTTGATATACGTTCTTTATGACTGCATCAATCAATCTCATTTCCTTTTTTATACTCTTATTCACTTCAAACAGGGCACATAGATACTAGGAAGTAAGGGGATTTTATTAGGAACCATGCTTACAGGGGTACTCTAAGTAGGGAGTTGAGCAGCGAGATGTTTGTTAACATTACATTTAAATTTCTGCATTAGGGAAGTTAGACACGGTGAAAGGAATTCCAAAGTCCAACAGTTTGAGGGGAAAAAAACTATTAGAGTAGAAAGCTTTCTGGCATCTAGGGACTTTTACAGTGAAGGGGTGGGATGTTGCTACTAGTCGGGTTAGTCGGGCGTATTTACGTGCCACAAGATTGACGTAGCACATTTCGTTAAAGTACTTGTAAAACAAGCACAGGGATGCAACATTGCGGTGATGGGACAGGGGTTGGAGCTTGGTTGACAGTGCGGGACCTATTAGAGACTCTTTTTTGGGGCCCTGTCTAAAAGAGAGAGACTAGCGGTTGAGGCACTAGCATAAATGTGGCAACAATACTCCATTTTGCAGAACACGACGAAAACGAAAACAATGAACAGAACTTGATCTTAATGGGATATCAATAAAAGAATAAACTGCGTCAAATATTACTACAAGACACACTCGTTCATGAAAGTGCAGGACACATTAGTGCATCAGTTCAAATTTTTAAAAGCTGAGGATTCAAACCTGGGTGGACTATTTTGGGAACTATAAGACACTAGAGAACCTCGCTGCAGCCAGTGACAATTGTTCAAGTCATTCAATACGCCCCCAAAACGTATGCAGCTGAGATGATCGCTAGCGTGAGTGAGTCAGTTCAACAAAGTCCGAAACACTGTGTGCAAGAATGAGCTGTAGACCATGTACCTGTCGCTTATTTAATAATTAACATAATTTATAGTTAACTGAAACACCCACTCATCTCTCTATTAGCTGTATATGTATTTCTCTCGACACTCTCATTCTATGTTGATTTAACAACTCTCTAATATTTCTTAATGTGTCAGTGAGTATTTAGAGAAAGAGTGGCAATCTTTTCTTGGCGTCGCCATTTAATTTAAATACGCAGATCTGTACACACCACAAGAAGATGTGCAAATCAGACGGCAAAATGATAAGTCTCTTTACTTTTATGTAAGAATAATAAAGAATAATCGTACTTTTATATGATAATAATAATAATAATAATAATAATAATAATAATAATAATAATAATAACAACAACAACAACAACAACAACAACAATAATAATAATAATAATAATAATAATAATAATAATAATAATAATAATAATAATAATAATAATAATAATATTGAAGTAATGAGACTTATTATTTTTAGCTAACAGGTCACGTGGGCGTTTAGTACGCGCACACACCTGCTTTACATATTGGCCGTACACACCACAAACACTTATGTCAAAATAATAAGTTTCTTTATTTCTATATTTTCCATAAAGATAAATAGAAATAAAGAAATTTAATTACTAAAAATGCTGTGCCACAGACTTCAGAAGCATGAACTTTTTCAGTGTTGTTTGCATTTTACTTCAATAAGTTTTCAGAAATAAAGTGGCCATTTTCTGGCGTGGACACTTGATTTCTACATAAGATACATAGATAACCGAGTGTTCAATCGCGATTCTCCTCTACCTTTTAAACGTTGAGTTAGTAAAAAAGTGAAGAACACGAATTTTCTTCTCCCCAATTGGTCGCTTAATGATGTTATAGTTTATCTTGATTGTGGTCTTTTCTGAATTTTACTGGATTCCAGGACAAGAATTCATCTGGTCTGGTGGAGTATTCAGCTAAGTGTTGTTACTTGAGGTAACATCACTAGAAAAAGGTGCACCATTCCTCGTATGGGCTAGTGTATAGCCGTGTCGAGGGGATCTCATTTGGGATTCAAATACTATGTTATTTTTTATATTTAGTCAGTTTTTACTTGTAAGCCGAAGTATCCTCATGTTAAGATGTCCTAATAACTCCTTGTACAGAGAGATCGAAGACACTCGATGATAGTGTCTAGTAGGTAATTCAAACTCTATTTAATTTTTGTTTCATTTTACTTCAGTCGAAGTTCTCAGAAATCAAGGAGCCCCTTATTGGGGCTAACGCTTGAATTCTATATAAGATAATACATATTCGAATATTAATTTTCCTCTCTCTAATTGACCAGTTAACTATGTTATATAGTATACCTTTCTTTTGGTCTCTTGGTCTTAACTGATTCCAGAACCAGAATTCATCTAGTCTGGTGGAGTATCCAGCTAGGTTATGTTACTTGAGGTAAAATTACTTGAAGAATGTGCACCGTTCCTCGTATAAGCCAGTGTGTAACCGTGTTGAGGGGATCTTATTTGGCCTTCGAATACTATGTTATTTTAGATAATTGGGCAGGTTTTGCTTGTAGGGGAGGGGAGTATCCTCATGTCAGGTTGTTCAAGTAAGTAATTCAAACACTCCTAGTAGGAAATTCAATGTGCCAGTTTATGAATTTTTAAATGAAATCAAAGCAGAAAAAAGAAGTAGTGGTTGTGGCCCAACGGGTCACGGATACGTAAGGTGTTTAATTAATCGTATCGAATCGATCGATTACATCAGGTATTATGTTTCAGCATTAAATAATTTAGAAAAGAGTGAGATATCGTAAAACAGAAAACTAAAATCACAAGTTACAACAACGCTTCCCACATCTTTAATTTTTTATTTTTTATTTTAGTTGACGAAAAACCCCTACAAGTCTGTCGCGAGTTTCACGCATATTTTACCGTTATTCGTTTTTTAAAGTTTTTTTTAACAACGACCCTTAAAGTTGTTACAATGACCTTTAAAGCTCCTTTTGATTCATCTACTTTGCTTCTTCGAGTCAAGAAAAGGAAAATGCAAACTCGTTGCTTGGTTTCTCTCCCAAAGACGTCCACACGTGTTTGTCTCAAAAGCTGTTCGTCGCGTTACGATGACGAGGACGGTATTGATTGGCTGATGGTCTCGAGGGAATGTAAGAAACAGATGTGGAACGAGGCGAGTGAGAGAGAAGTAAAAAAAAATAGGCGGGAAAGGAAAAGGAAGAAAAAACGCATAAGAAGCAAATAAGAGTAAAAAAAGAAAAAAGAGAATATAGAAAAAATATTGAAAACACGGAGTAAAACAAAAAATTAAAGAAAGAACAAGGGTTACTATAAAAAAAAAATGTCCTACGGTCTATAGTCGATCTACAACCCTTTTAAAATAAAAATACAAAACTACTAACTAATACTTAAATAAAACACTCAGTAAAATAGAATAAACACCTTTATCTAAAAACACAAAACTATAAATAATAAATAAAACAAAATTCAATGAATCCGAACCAATGAAACATTCAATAATGCACCGGTTTTTAACTATGAACACAAACGCCATTTCTCATTGTGTGTGTGTGTTTTTTATTTTTTATTTATCTTATCTCAGTACGCTGGCGATTCCTTTTGGTATAGACTTTTTTTTAATTTAAAATGTCAGCCCATCTGGATGAAACCGCGGTACGATTCTGAAATATGTAACATATAGTTTTCAAGAAAGTAATTTATATATATATATATACATATCTATATATATATATATATACATATCTATATATATATATATATATATATATATATATATATATATATATATATATATATATATATATATATATATATATTTATTGGAACAACCCCGGTCTTCACTGAATGATCTATTTTATAAGTGAAAAATCTAAATATATATATATATATATATATATATATATATATATATATATATATATATATATATATATAAGGAAAAAAAAACAACTCGAAACGTTATTGTCTGTAGGTATAAAAACACACTTTAATATTTAAAAATATTTACAGTTAATGCCCCTTTAAGATATAACAGTCTTAATAGTAGAGCAGTGTTTGGGGTTATGAGATTGCTGTCACAAGCAATTATGCAAAGTTCCGCTCGAGCATCGAACACTTTCAACAATAACACGCTTACCCCCGTCTCTCGGGTAAGTGTACGTTAACTTCAAATACTGTATGTAGCGATTTCTCGTGGCCGCGTGGGCATAAACGTTAGACACGTGATTCATGCCACCGCTTGCAACCGCCACTCCTGCACCGATGAGGATAAAAATCCCGAAACGATATCGTATTAAAACACTTTAATATTTAAAAATACTTACAACTATATATATATATATATATATATATATATATATATATATATATATATATATATATTCATTTTAAGTATATAATATAACATTATTTTTTAGAAGTTTTTCAACCATTAAAACTATATGAAAATAATAAATTAAAAAATAAAAATAAAAATAATAAAACACACTTTTAGTCCCAAGTTTTTCGGTGGGAAATTACTTTGCTTGTAAGTCCATTTACATTTTACAGTCACTATATTAGTTTGCTTTCAAGAATTTGCGCTAGTTTTAACATTATTTAAGGGATCATCAGTTGTGGACCATGAAGAACTGTTTCGGGAATTTATATATATATATATATATATATATATATATATATATATATATATATATATATATATATGAAGAAATGTAGGGATAAAATCATCCGATGTATATATATATATATATATATATATATATATATATATATATATATATATATATATATATATATATATATGTGTGTGTGTGTGTGTGTGTGTGTGTATATATATATATATATATATATATGTGATAGCTATGAATATATTTTCATAATTTACTACCTAGCTCTACCAACGTATTGAGCACTGTTGAAGTAAATACTGAAAATTGATATATAAAAACGTCATTCTGAATCCAGTAATTAGATCCAAATTTGACACAATTCCGAAATGTGGAGTTATACCTTAGTGACTATTACCATTAGATCCACATTGAAGCGGAGTTGGAGTATCTGTAATGGTCCCGCCTCCGCCTCTCGTTCAAATGCAGTTTGCCCTCGGTATCACATGAAGCTGCATCGAGTAGTGAAGTACTAATAAAATACCTACTTCATCGTATTTAAGAACTTTGGAAACAAGCGTACAAAATACATAGCTTTTTTTTTACAATAAGGTCACCACTTATCAAGGCCCAAAGGATACTCGAGGATAAAGGTTAAAGAGTTTGTCTGGTGGGCGGTGAGACAACATCGCGATCACCGGCACGATGGTTGTAACATGGGGACGGTTCAACAAGAACTTGTTTACATTGGACTTAAAGACGACCATAATGTAGTTGGCTGGGAAGCAGGCTTGCGGCACTGTGTTCCACAGAGGGCAGTTCTTAAGAAAGAAACTCTGGCCATGGAAGTTTCGACATGGAATAGGAGAGAAAACATTACCTTAGATCAATCATGCATCTGAAGATCGGCGTAGGGGCGGGGGACCTTGATCGAAAAATAGTCGAAAATTATATAGCAACTGCGGAGATAATAGTCCAAAATGGAAAACAATGCAAATAACACTATCATATTTTCAGGGTGTTAATTGCGTCTTATATAAATAGAGATTGTGTTCGCCTGTCCGTCAGTCACAATTTGTCGATCAGTCACAATTTGTTTTAAACGTAATGAATACATTGCAGAATTTGTCGCATTTCGAAATATCAGAGATCTTGACTACTTTTACAAATGGGGAATATTGCATTCATACTAAATAATAAATTCCCAACAAATAAAAAAAGGTGCCATGACCGGACATCGAAACCGAAACTTTGAGATCTTCAGTCTGAGGTTCTACTAAGTTACATATTTGAACGTTCTTATAAATTGAGCTTAAAACATTACCATAACAAAATAACTATAGCTTCGGCGTGACGTCATAGATTCGTGGTTTACGTCATGTTTCAAAACATGAATTAGAGAGTAGAAAGTGATCTTTGGGTTTACTTTCGGTAGCCTCGTAACTCTCGCTTCACTTATTTTGTCCTTTACTCTTCACATTTCATGAGCGATGTTTCTGACAAAGGGGGGAATTGCTGTTTTCTTGGTCGAAATCTATCCATATCACACTTATCGTTAGCTGGGTTTTGACCTTGAAGTAGTAGTATTTTTTTAAGCTCAAGTGACTTCATGCCTTGTCTGGAGCGATTTCCATTAAAAAATTCAAAAATAAGCGATAATAAAAAATAATTAGTATAAAAAATAGCTACAATGTTTTTTTTTCATTAGCAAATTCAACACTTGCATTATATATACTAGCAAAAATATGCGATTGGAGGGAGTATATTATTGTTAGTTTTTTTTTTTAATTTTGAGACAGGAGGAAAAACCGTCGTTTTTCTGGTCGTATTTCAAAAGATTTTAAAAAATGTTAGTATTTTTCTTTTTTATTCTTTGTTTCCGTTTTGTTTCAACAGTTTCTTATTCTTAGCTGCTGACTCTTCTATCCTTTCATGTAAGTCTTTGTCTAATAACATTTATTGAAAACAAGCGGAGCTTATATTAGGTTTCATAGAAGTAAAATAAATTGGTTGACTCTTTTTATTGGAACGGTAATTTAAGTACTCTGTCAAGTGGGTGACGTATTTCCAATTAAATATCTATCGAAACTATACAAGTAGGAATCCCCGGTGTTGCCCGGGAATGAACGAGGACCTATGTGAACACTTGCTTTAAGACCTGAACTCCTTATGACCATTTCTATTCTCATTTTTCAATTTTTTGTAATTTTTAAATTTAAAGTTATAAAATAGAATAAAATATGGATGTCCAGCGCGAACACTTACGATCGTATGAATTTGAATAAAATGTTTTAACAAGAAACTTATTGCCTCATACTTATATTTAGAGATCAAGTAAAATGAACACTATTGAGCTCTCCACCAACTTTTGTGTGAGTTTAAAGAATTAAAATACTACATATATAACCTCATTTATTATTATTAAATTCTTAAAAAGATGCTTAAAATAAAGTACGAACTCTCCCAATTCAATGCACATAACCGCGTGCATGCGCGTCACTTCATATTTTTTTAAAAGTGAGAAAGCCGTTAATAACAACACCACGCCCATTTTCCATTCTGACGGACTACTACCAACACCAACAGAATTGTTACAATCTCATATTCTGAAGAAGCTAGGTATTCATTTTAATTCCAATATGTCACTTTTTCAGCACCGTTTACAAAAGATTACATATAGAACTCAAGCAAAAAACATCAAACTTTTTCTTATTTAATATATAATATATATATATATATATATATATATATATATATATATATATATATATATATATATATATATATATATAAAGAATTATTACAGGTAAAAAGAAAAACACATGCACATCGTTTTACAATACTTTTACTAATATATATATATATATATATATATATATATATATATATATATATATATATATATATATATATATATATATATATACATATATATATATATATATATATATATATATATATATATATATATATATATATATATATATACATATATATATATATATATATATATATATATATATATATAGTAAGCAATGAAAATATATATGGCAATCAAGCTACACAGAGGCTCCCGTGTTTCATTTTAGCCTGACGATTCCCCCGGGGATGAAACACGGGAACCTCTGTGTAGCTTGATTGCCATATATATTTTCATTGCTTACTATATATATATATATATATATATATATATATATATATATATATATATATATATATATAGTAAGCAATGAAAATATATATGGCAATCAAGCTACACAGAGGCTCCCGTGTTTCATTTTAGCCTGACGATTCCCCCGGGGATGAAACACGGGAACCTCTGTGTAGCTTGATTGCCATATATATTTTCATTGCTTACTACCTAGCTCTAATTACGTATCGAGCACTGTTGAAGTAAATACTGAAAACTGATACATAAAAAAATTATATCCCCTTATAATATTTTATGTGGATACATGAAGTACTAATATATATATATATATATATATACATATATATATATATATATACATATATATATATATATATATATATATATATATATATATATATATATATATATATATATATATATATATATATACATACATATATATATATATATATATATATATATATATATATATTATTTCGTGTATCCACATAAAATGTTATAAGGTGATATAATCTTTTATGTATCAATATCTATCACAATAAATATATAACATAGTTAACTGGTCAATTGGGGAGAATAAAATAATTGTTTTTCTTTTTTTTACCAACCAAACGTTTGAAAGGTAAAAGAGAACTTTAGTTGAACACTTGATATCTATGTGTCTCATATAGATATCAAGTGATAGCCCTAGGAAGAGGGCCCCTTGATTTCTGGGAACTTCCACTGAAGTAAAATAAAACAAAAAAGATATGACGCTGATAGGGTTAGACTGGGCCTGACTTTAATGGCAACTAAGGAGTGATTCTAAATTCCCTACTGCTCTCAAATGTGATGCAATTTTATGTTATATTGCGGATATAAGCTGAAATATTAAGAATTACTGTCTTTTTTAATTGTAATATTGCCGTTATTATCTCGAGTTAAGTTTAATTCAAAGCAAACTAATTATTTAATACGTACTGGATTTAACTACCTCACCACGGGGGAAAAGTTATTGCAGATAGTCGTTGGGGGATGCAGTGTTCTTTTGTTGTTGTGTTTGTTGATGAAGAAGAAGAAGAAGAAGAAGAAGAAGAAGAAGAAGAAGAAGAAGAAGAAGAAGAAGAAGAAGAAGAAGAAGAAGAAGAAGAAGAAGAAGAAGAAGAGTCCCAGGAAAATACCTGGACATAGCTGGTATCGCTACTGACAGCTGCACAGAACAATGCGATTGTAACTAACTACATTAAAGTTAAAATAAATAAAACCCGGAAAAGCAGTAAATGTAGACTGTGGACTAAGTGACGAAACGGTAAATCACATGATAAGTGAATGCAGGAAACAAGCCCTAAAAGAATACAAGAACAGACAGAACTGCGTGGGGAAAGCAGTACACTGGTAACTATGCAAACGACTTCATTTTGAATATACAGACAAATGGTACAGGAACAAAGAGGAGACAGTACTGGAAAACGAAAAACACAAAATCCTCTGGGACATGGAGGCCCATCCATCCATCCCCTATAACGTCAAGGGACGTCGTCGGGGAGTCATGCAGATATTCTATCTGTCATAACTTTTCAGTGGGCATGATAGAATCTGGTGGAGCTCATATCCTCTCCAGGCGACATACAGCACCTGGTCTTACCAAATTTTCACCCATTTAGTATTGGCCAGGCTCAACGTCGTTTAACCTCGGTGACATGGAAGTACAAACATATATACTCATCCAAGCAAGGAGACCGGACGTCATAATAGTTAACAAAAAAGAAACAAACTGAAGAACTGCAGACCACAGAGTGAAGATCAAAGAGACGGAAAAACCAAGCAAATACACGGAACTTGCCAAAGAACTGAAAGGAATATGGAAGATGAAGAAAGTCTATATAATACCGATAATCGTAGGAGTACTAGTAACTGTCCCAAAAAAAACTGTAAAAAAGACAAGGAGAAATTGGAATCAACGGGAAGATTGAGTCTATACAACACACAGCAATGATGAAAAGAGCTGAAATCTTATGGAAAATCCTCGAATTCGGAAACCAGCCTACATAAACTACGAATACTAACCAGCCACATGGAACGTGTAACAACGTGAACCCGAAGAAACTGAAACTGCAAGAAATCTTATAAACTGCCCCCTCCCCCCCTCCAAAAAAAAATGCTATCAGCCTCGACTGATACCACACAGAATAGTCGTGAAGAAGGATGGCAAGACTGTAGAGAGAGAGAGCACTAATCAAACCTCCACTGGAACAGTGTGGACAGTACTGGGACATTGGGTAGGCTTATTGCAAGCCAAATCCCAAACAAAACCAATGGTCGTTGCCAGCGAGAAATCAAGGGTAAACGACTGTTGTGATTACGCAAAGTCATTTACAATAGCTATTAAAAGAGGTGAAGAGTACTGGAAATCTGGGGAGACTTTTTGTCACTCGTTCTCCATAGAAAACAATCGGTTGTTGTCAGTGAACAATTCCAGATGATTACGTGTGTGGGTGAGTTGATAATGATATATAAAAAATTAAAAACACCTTTATTTAATAATTTCAAATACAAAAACTATAAAATAAATGTTAGCGAGAGTGAAGACTTATCTATAAGGTACTCTTCCGCCCAACTCCCTCATTTAATTATTCTTCATAATATGAGAAGTCAAGAAAAAGAAAAGTAAAAAATACAAAAGACAATGTTAACGTAGCAAAACGCTATTAATTAAGCCGACTATTCGTATGAGAAACGGGAAAGGGTCATTTAAGGCTAACTAATTGGAATTTTTTTTCTGATTTACGGTCAAATTATCGCGGACCAGACTATGGGAAATGTCAACTGACATTAAGTAGGGAATTTTTTGTTGTTAAAACCAAATACCTTCAAAGACGAATCTTGCCCCAAACAAATTTCATCAGAAAAATTCCAAAAATCGTTTATTTATTTATTTATTTATTTATTTATTTATTTATTTATTTCAGAAAAGAGTACTTTCTTCAGATTAGGACCCGAGCTAACTCTGACCCTTATCCTGACCCCGACCCATACCCTGACCCTGACCCTAACGACGTCAAGTCCATTTTAGCTCGATTCCTAATCTTGAGAAGCATCCAGAAAATAAACAATGTCTTCTCTCCAGTTCTGTTGTAGTGTTGTTAAAACCAAACATCTTCCAAGACGAATTTCGCCCCAAACAAATTTCATCAGAAAAATTCCAAAAAGCGTTCATTTATTTATTTATTCATTTCAGAAAAGAAACAATGTCTTCTCTCCATTTCTGTCGGAGTAAGACATCTTTATTTTGACTTTACAAACTGTGACACATTCGGATGCCAATCGGCCTTGTATCGTCCAAAAAATTATTGCCATTTGCTTTTTTACTTTGTCTCTGCGGAATTTTCGTTTCGTTTTCTTCTCGTGTCTCAACAAAATATCTCCATTACCTTTTGTCTGCCTTTTTTGTATTATAGGTTAGAAGAAAGAAGTGTTGAAATTCTTGCATCTACTGACATTTTGATAGAAACAAGGCGGGACAGACTTTGAAACAAGGCAGGAAGACTTTGAAACAAGGCGGGAAGACTTTGAAGAGAGTGGTGGTATAGAGTAATCTAAGTGATGGTGGCGGGTGACCGTTGATGACTATCTATCTATCTATCTAGATCTCTGTCTGCATGTATATCTCTGCCTGTCTGGTTCTCTGTCAGTCTTCTCTGTCTCTATCTCTATCTCTATCTCTATCTCTCTATCTCTCTCTCTCTCTCTCTCTCTCTCTCTCTCTCTCTCTCTATATATATATATATATATATATATATATATATATATATATATATATATATATATATTACATGCTCTTTTTAACTTAATTGAGTGAAGGAATTATGAGAATGTGTTCAATTAAGTAAATAAGAGCATGTAATATATATATTTATTTATATATATATAGAGAGAGAGGGAGACACCCCCACACACACACTATATATATATATATATTATTAGACGCTAATCTTAATAAATAGAAAGTAAAATAAACGTTTTTTTTAGAGAACTAAATTTTTAAAAATAAATGACCGCTGATACGAAGAAAGAAAGAAAGAAAAGAGCGAGTAATTAATTCAATTAACAGTTAAATTGAACGCAGTAACAGTAATTTCAAACAAATAAGTCGACTACAACGCTAAACCATGTGTATGCTGGCCAGCACAGGCACGTACGTGTGTGTGTGTGTGTTTGTATGAGTGTGTGTGTGTGTATGTGTGTGTGTGTGTGTGTATCGAGCAGTAAGAGACAAAGAAAGAGAGAAAGAAAAAAGGCACGCAGCCCAGACGAAGAGAGAAAGAGCGAAAGGGAAAAACAACTATTGATTAAACGGTTAAATTAAACGCAGTAGTAGTAATTTTAAAACAATTAAGTCAACTACAACGCTAAGAGATGTGTTTGATTGATCGCATGGTGTGTGTGTGTGTGTGTTTGTATGTGTGTGTGTGGGTGTGTGTGTGTGTGTGTGTGTGTATGTATCGAGCAGTAAGAGAGAAAGAAAAGGAGAAATAAAAAAGGTATTTGTGAATGGGTGTATGTATATATGTATGTATGCTTACGCGCATAGGCACGTGTCGGTGTATGTGTGTGTGTGTGTGTATCAATGTACATGTACACGTCCCATTACGTGTGTGTGGACGCGTATGTGCGTGTGCTCATTTATACACATATTTAATTTATGATTTTTCTACTCTTTCCCCCTCATTGCCTGGGAAAACCTCCCACCGTACACACGCAAACCCCAAACACCGATGAAGACTGAAGGATCAGTCGAAAATTTTGTTCTCCATACCATCAACAAGAAAAAACTATTTTTCTTTACAGAACAACTTATATTCCTACACGTCACAAAATAAATAAATAGAAAAATAAATAATAAAAAGTTATAACACAATATAAACTTTTTTTCATTTTATTTTTTTATATACATACTTATATATATATATATATATATATATATATATATATATATATATATATATATATATATATATATATATGTATGTATGTATGTATGTGTGTGTGTGTTTGTGTGTGTGTGTGTGCGCTAGTGCATCACCTCTGGCAATTGTTTTCGCTCTTTATCGAGATATATTACTAAATTTTTCAAATAAAATCATAGAATTACGTAATTCCTCCAGTTCTCGTACTCTCTCTCTCTCTCTTTCTCTCTCTCTCTCTCTCTCTCTCTCTATATATATATATATATATACATATATATATATATATATATATATATATATATATATATATATATATATATATATATATATATATACATACAAGTGCATCATCGTTGTCAATTATGTTTTCGCTATTTATCTCGATATATTACTAAAATATTTGTATAAAATCATAGAATTACGTCAGTAACTTAATATTTCATATATAAACTATTAATCCCATTTCTGATGACTTAAAGAAAAACACTTACAGTTAATATTTTAATATAGAGTAGATTGTTTTATTCCGAATTGCCTTTGTAGAGTATGTCTCAGGCGGTTGTGTAAATTCTATTTGTTTTCTCGTTTAGACATTTTCACGAGAAAGGTTCGAAAGGTTCTTCTCTACAATTCGGTAAAATGGTTTAAGTATGTTGCTAATTATGTGCATCCTGTAAGGAGGATAAAACCAAATCGAATTTTTACGCCTGTTTTTATTCTTGATATTATTGATTGAAGTAGGATTTATCTAGGTCTTCAGTTGGTCCTATGCGTATTATTTGTATTGTTTTTGTTGTTTTTAGGTTTAGACTGGCCCATAGCCATGTTATATGCGTTAATGTGGTATGGTTTCCTATTTATAAGGCTACGCACCAAATGTTTTTTCCGATTAATTCTTAGCATAATTTAACTTTTTGCGATACCCAGACCTGGCTAATGCTTCATTGTAATGTCATTTTTATATCATTGAATAACTGTTCATTGGAAGATAGTTTAGATACTCTTTTAGAGATACTGAGCTTTTTTCACTGATTTCGGGTGGTTAGAATTATTATCAATATAATATAATGTGTGATTGGGTTTATGGTAGGATTCATAACAATAATCATTGAAGTTTAGAAAAATGTTGAGAAAATTCACTACTTTATGGTTTATATCTATGGTTATCCTAAGATCTTCATTTCTAAAGAACTGATGAACAGCTTTTTGGGTTTTCTCTAAATTGTTATCATTAGGGGTCATAAAACATTGAGCAGATCCCCGGGACCTTCTTATAGAGCTCCTTTAAAATGTAAAGACCAACTAGGTCAGTTACTTCAGCCGAGTATGTTGCTCCCATAGTAATATTAAAGTAAATTTCCCTATTTTTCCATCGTCTATAATTTATTGTCGGATAAAATTAATGTTCTTTTAGCTAATTTTATGATCTCTATTTCCAGTTTAGTTATGTTTGTCTCTTTTTTAGCCATTTAAAGAGCTCTACCCAACAATAAAGTAGAAATGGAAGGGTAATAGGAGTCGATGTCAAAAATAATGGATTTCCGGTTCCTTCCCTGGGCTAATTATTCAAACATACTTAGACCTTGGTCGGAAGATGACCAAAATGCTAGATATGGTCTTGTCCAAAATTATTTGACTAACTATTCCTATACCCGATACATAGGAGGAGACCAATCTAATATTAGGGTTGTTGTTAAAATCTTTCTTATGGTACTTAAGCGTAAATGTAGGGCATTTTGGGGGGTATATTTCAATGTTTTTGTCAATATGTCTTTTAGAACATATATCTAACGCTGAGGAGAAGATCCCTTTCATTAGTTATTTTTTAATTCTTGTGCAATTCTTTCAAATCGGTCATCTTAAGATAGTCTTTGAATAAAGACGAAACATCGATGAAAATATAAACAGTTTTTGAGTTTTCCTATTTCTTTATATATATATAGTAATATATATATATATATATATATATATATATATATATATATATATATATATATATATATATATATATTTGTAAATATATTTTCCACCCTCTTCGTATACATTTGCTAGACAGGGAGGCTAGGATGATGAACCAACTATATACACTGACCCCTCAAAAGAAGGAAGTAATGACTGAGAGGATGATATCACGAACATATACTATACTACTTAACAAAGGAGGAGGTAATGCCTGGCAAGATCGTATCGATAACAGAACAGATGCTACAATACCCACTCCTAAAAAGAAGAAGTAATACATGGGAGGATATCCCTATAAAAGGAGAAGGTAATACCTGCGAGTATGGTATTATGGCAACAGAAAAATAGTATACTACCCACCCCCTAAAATATGAAGGTAGTCCCTAAAAAGATGGTCTTATAACTAAAGAACAGGTACAACATTACCTCTCAATCAAAGAAGAATATAATACCTAAGCGGATTAACCACACACCCTTAAAAAGGGAGGTAATTCCTGATAGGGCAGTCTTATGAGAACTGATATTGCATATTACATCAGGTTTTTTTCTTAATCGTCATTTAAAGAATTATTATAGTTCTTGGCCATTTTGCTAAGATCAAAGTGTATTATCTGTTCTCAGCAACTCAGCGACATCAGATGTTTCAAAACAATCACTGAATTTTAAAATAATTCAAAAATTAATATGGCGTCATTAACGGGAGAGAGAAATTGAGAGAGAAAAGGGAGGAAGATAGATAGAAAAACAGCCAAAAAGACAGCCAAAGAGAGAGAAAGAGAGAGACAACTAGTTAGCTAGCTACCCTCTCCCTCCCTTTCCCTTCTCGCTTATACATGTCGGTAAGAATTCTATTGAGCGATGTTTGTTTCATTTAAGAAAAGGTTTTAGTAAGTCATCTACTTTTTTCTGAAATCACTTTAATTAATTACTGTTAATATCTACGAAACTTTTGCACATATATAGACAAAATAAGCCAATAAAATTACAAAGTAATAACACCAAACATTAATTTATTATGAACTGTTAAAAAAAATAGTTATGCAAATTATGCATTGAAATCGCTGTCTTTAAATCGTTCGTCTCAACTATATATGAGCTATTTCAAAATTCTATGTTGTATTATTGATTTACGTAACAGTAACCCGTTTTGATATAGGAGTGATAAAAGGAAAAAAGTTTAGCATTTTTTAATTTAGATATATATTTGTGTGTGTGTGTGATATAACCCGATTATTTTTTATTCGAGAACATTTATTTCAAAGTTAGTAAGTAGATGTTGGTCTGTATGTCTGTCTGTCTTTACGTCTCTGCGCATGTGCAGGAGAGCGCTGTGTTGGTCTTTGGTGTGTGTAATGTCCAGACATAAAAAAAAAACAAGAGCGCATTATACAACGTAGAAACAAGAACGCATGATTACAAAACTTTTTATGGCGGTGGTGGTGGTGGTGGGAGGGACGAACGCTTTCTTCAGTGTCATAACTTTCGCGAAATAAAAAGAAAATGTCATTACTTGCTAGACAATGACTTATTGGATGACAGATTGGTGCCACTGGACGCCACCCAAAATGAACCTGCCAAGACTAATTAACATTTTTGGAAAACAGTTTCTTTTTTTTCTGTACAAAACAGGAACACAATTTACTTTCTCTTGTTTTTCTACTTTCGTTTCTGGTATTTAACTAGCAACGGCACCCGACGTTGCCCAGGAATGAAAGTGGGTTCAAGAAGTCAATTTCTCAAACACGAATAAATAAACAGCCTACAGCGGGACTATAAAAATGCCTCCAACCCAAGAAATCGTAAATAAAATTTACAATCTTTACTGCAATCCTAAGCGTATTTGGTACAAATAAACTGCAGTCTATGTCTGAATTGCCCAACAAGTCTCAGTCATAGATGTCCAACAGTCTTTGTTTTATCACCAAGCATCTCGATGCACAACTCCCCACTTAAGATGCTCATTTATATTTAACAAGCAACAAAATCCCACCCTTCACTGGAGAGATCCCCAAATGCCGGAAAGCTTTCTACTTTAATAGCTTTTTTCCTCAAACTACTTGCCTTTGGAATTTCCTATCTGTTCCTTGTTTCCACGACTGTACCAACATGCAGAAATTTAAATGTCAACTGAACAAGCATCTCGCTACACAACTTCCTACTTAGGATGCCCCTATATAGCTGGCCCCTAATCCAAAGTGTCCCTTGTTTGGGATGAATCAAAGTTTTTTAAAATTACAAAGCATACCATGATACCACGTCCCAAATTGTCAAAAAAACTGACACAGTCCGATCTTAACACTGCACTGATTAGGGGCTGTGATGCCCCTCTTCAGTTCAAGAATTCAATGGTAAGCAACTGTTGCGATAACGCAAAGTAATTTGCCATGGTTATCGAAAGAGGTGGAGAGTACTGGAAATCTGGGGAGATTTGTTATCACTCAGACTCCACACAGCCGGTTATTATCAGTTGTTAACAACAACAACAACAACAACGACGACGACTACGACGACGACGACGAAAACGACAACAACAACAACAACAACAACAACAATAATAATAGTAAAGGACGGCAATGATTAAAACAGCTGCAATCTTGAGGAAAATCCTACCAAGGATAACCAGTCACATGAAATTTACAACAGGAAAGAAAACAAAACTACATGAATAACACCACATCACAAACCAAGGAACAGAAACTGCAAGAAATACCACACCATAAGCTTCCGCCGCCAATAAAATACACCGGTCTCAGCTGACATGACACCAAAATCAACCAATGAACAGAAATTGCAAGAAAAACCCTCAGAAGATCCTCCCCTAAAAATGGTGCCGGCTTAGACTGACACCACACAAAATATGTGTAATGGGTCAAGGAGGATGAGAAGACCGTGGAGGGGAAACACAAACCAGTCCTCCACTGGAAGGAGTGTGGAGAGTGCTGGGACCTTGGGAAGGCTTATTGCCACCCAAATCCCAGGGAAGACCAAGCGTATTTACCAGCGAGAAATCAATGTTAAGCCGATGTTGCGGAAAGAGGTGGAGAGTACTGGAAATCTGTGGAGGCTTGTTGTCACTGAGACTCCAGGGAACACCACCGGTTGTTGTCGGTGATCAATCACTACTATGATCTGGGAAGAAAAGAAGAAGAAGAAGAAGAAGAGAAGAAGAAGAAGAAGAAGAAGAAGAAGAAGAAGAAGAAGAAGAAGAAGAAGAAGAAGAAGAAGAAGAAGAAGAAGAACAACAACAACAACAACAACAACAACAACAACAACAACAACAACAACAACAACAACAACAACAACAACAACAACAACAACAACAACAACAACAACAACAACAACAACAACAACAACAACAACAACAACAACAACAACAACAACTATTATAATAATAATAATAATAATAATAATAATAATAATAATAATAATAATAATAATAATAATAATAATAATAATAATAATAATAATAATAATAATAATAATAATAATAATAATAATAATAATAATAATAATAATAATAATAATAATAATAATAATAATAATAATAATAATAATAATAATAATAATAATAATAATAATAATAATAATAATAATAATAATAATAATAATAATAATAATAATAATAATAATAATAATAATAATAATAATAATAATAATAATAATAATAATAATAATAATAATAATAATAATAATAATAATAATAATAATAATAATAATAATAATAATAATAATAATAATAATAATAATAATAATAATAATAATAATAATAATAATAATAATAATAATAATAATAATAATAATAATAATAATAATAATAATAATAATAATAATAATAATAATAATAATAATAATAATAATAATAATAATAATAATAATAATAATAATAATAATAATAATAATAATAATAATAATAATAATAATAATAATAATAATAATAATAATAATAATAATAATAATAATAATAATAATAATAATAATAATAATAATAATAATAATAATAATAATAATAATAATAATAATAATAATAATAATAATAATAATAATAATAATAATAATAATAATAATAATAATAATAATAATAATAATAATAATAATAATAATAATAATAATAATAATAATAATAATAATAATAATAATAATAATAATAATAATAATAATAATAATAATAATAATAATAATAATAATAATAATAATAATAATAATAATAATAATAATAATAATAATAATAATAATAATAATAATAATAATAATAATAATAATAATAATAATAATAATAATAATAATAATAATAATAATAATAATAATAATAATAATAATAATAATAATAATAATAATAATAATAATAATAATAATAATAATAATAATAATAATAATAATAATAATAATAATAATAATAATAATAATAATAATAATAATAATAATAATAATAATAATAATAATAATAATAATAATAATAATAATAATAATAATAATAATAATAATAATAATAATAATAATAATAATAATAATAATAATAATAATAATAATAATAATAATAATAATAATAATAATAATAATAATAATAATAATAATAATAATAATAATAATAATAATAATAATAATAATAATAATAATAATAATAATAATAATAATAATAATAATAATAATAATAATAATAATAATAATAATAATAATAATAATAATAATAATAATAATAATAATAATAATAATAATAATAATAATAATAATAATAATAATAATAATAATAATAATAATAATAATAATAATAATAATAATAATAATAATAATAATAATAATAATAATAATAATAATAATAATAATAATAATAATAATAATAATAATAATAATAATAATAATAATAATAATAATAATAATAATAATAATAATAATAATAATAATAATAATAATAATAATAATAATAATAATAATAATAATAATAATAATAATAATAATAATAATAATAATAATAATAATAATAATAATAATAATAATAATAATAATAATAATAATAATAATAATAATAATAATAATAATAATAATAATAATAATAATAATAATAATAATAATAATAATAATAATAATAATAATAATAATAATAATAATAATAATAATAATAATAATAATAATAATAATAATAATAATAATAATAATAATAATAATAATAATAATAATAATAATAATAATAATAATAATAATAATAATAATAATAATAATAATAATAATAATAATAATAATAATAATAATAATAATAATAATAATAATAATAATAATAATAATAATAATAATAATAATAATAATAATAATAATAATAATAATAATAATAATAATAATAATAATAATAATAATAATAATAATAATAATAATAATAATAATAATAATAATAATAATAATAATAATAATAATAATAATAATAATAATAATAATAATAATAATATAAGGCGACAATAAGATGATAGCGTGTCTGTAACAGTACGATATTGTCCGGTAAAAATTGCATACACTTCTTTTCAGATCAAAAGTACGAAATACTTCGATATTTTACGGTACGAGATGCGACACAAGATGCTTATGCTATTATTTAATGTACAGGTTCGTTTTTTTTATATGTATACCTCCGTCGCTACCTTCATTGCATGAGCTGGTTTATGTCCCACTTAATCTTGTCCTTGAAACCATGTGACGTAATTTGTTCTTTCAATGACGTCACCACGTGAGCATCAAGTGTCTGTATGCTATTCTTTTTTACTGTAACTTTGAAAATGTTCTGTCTGTGACGTGAGAAATAAAAAAGATAGAAAATTCTTTAAAAGTAAAATTCAATTTTTTTTCATTCAACATTAGGACAAACCATGCCCCATTGGATCAGTATTTCTGTATATAGTATAGATCAGTATATAAATAAATATATATATATGTGTGTGTGTGTGTGTGTGTTCGTCGAACACTCTCTCGGCTAGTTTTCTTAGTGCCCGCTATTAGGTACATATAGATCTTAATTTTCCTTAATCATGTGGCCGAGTAGATATGGTGATTGCTTGCAGATACTAGGCAGACTCTGTGAACCGGGTGCGCGTCTCCTGACCATCTGAAATTGTTACTTTCCTGCACTGATGAGAGCAATAAGTACGAACCTCTAGCGTCTGTAAGTATAAATAATTATAGATAGATAGATAGATAATTATATATATATATATATATATATATATATATATATATATATATATATAGAGAGAGAGAGAGAGAGAGAGAGAGAGAGAGAGATAATACTTTAAAGATATAAATAATATCTTTAGCCAGGATAAAAACAAAGCTCAATATATTATATAGAGCAATAATATTAATTGAATGACATAATAAAATGAGAAATTGATCAGACTTTTTTAAAGTTCAAAAACAAGGAGTGATACTGCGTCCTTATCTCATGAGTTTTCAAAGAACATCTTCTCCTCAGAGGACCATTACCGCAATGACATTACTGCAGGTAATAGAAATTAAGCTTCGAAAATATATAAAAATATATTTAAAAAGTACATAAAATTATATAAAACATCAAATATATCGGCCAAAAATTCACTTTTTTGTTAAACTTATAGAGTTCATTCAAGTCATAAAGTTTAAAACAATTTCAAGAAAAATGTCATAGTCGATTAAAAACAATCCAGGTGGTGATTGGTAGTCCAAAATGAGAATGAAAAAGTTATCCAGACGGGAAATTTGCTATCGATGCAATATATGACAGTTTAAGAGGCTATTCAGGGTGCATGAAAATTAATAATAAAACCATGGAAAAAGTAATATATATATATATATATATATATATATATATATATATATATATATATATATATATATATATATATATATTAAACAAGAAAGAGCATATATATATATATATATATATATATATATATATATATATGTATGTATGTAAATGTATATATATATATGTATATATATGCTCTCTCTTCTTTAATATATATATATATATATATATATATATATAAAATGTAGTAACACGAAATTACATAATCATCGATGTAATAATTTATTTCAACCTTGTGGTATTGTCAAGCATCCTATTCAAATGATTACATTTTTGAAATTGAAAAAGGGGAAATTCACACTCGACAATTCAAATATAATTAGAGAGAGAGAGGGAGTGACAACCTATTTAATACATATTTAGAGAGAGGGGGAAATTTGAAGCATATTTAATCTATAATTATATAGTGGGGGGAATTACATAATTTATGACAGAGAGGGAAGAGAAGGCCATATATATAAATAGAAATTGGGAAATTGTAAAAGTAGGCAGGGAGGGTATTCAATGTCTCTCAAGAAATCAGGTCGTGTCAAAAATCACCAGTTCTCACCCTGCCCCTGCCCTTTGGAAAGTGACATCTACTGTCTGGCGACTAAAGAAGTATATTGGGGTGGGGAGGGACCTAAGAAAAGATTTGAAAATAGACACTAGACATCCAAGGTCAGAGACCATATCACGCATATACACAAAACACAGGCATGCATATACACGTACACACCATATGCACATACATACACACACATACATATATACTTATATATATACACACATACATATATACACACATATACAAACATATATATACATATACACACATATATAAATATATATACATCTACAGACACACACACGTATATATATATATATATATATATATATATATATATATATATATATATATATATATATATATATATATGCAGTCACCATCCATCCACAAATAAAGCAATTTAATTCACGTGTTTTTAACGTGTTATCTGAAGAAAACACTCGTAAAACCATATTATTTTAAGTAAATTATCTGATTATATGACAATAATAAACTCTAAGAAATTAACTGGTAACATTGCCAACAATATCCACAATTACCTATTAAAATAAATCATCAGATTATATGACAATAACAATATTAATACTAATACTAATCTTAATAGTACCATATGATATGATAGCCCACTCGATTACTTAAAATAAGTCACAAGGTCATAACAACACAACAATAATAATATCACCATTAATAATAATCACAATAATATATATATATATATAAGTTAAAGAAGAGAGAGCATATATATATATACATATATATATATACATATATATATATATGCTCTCTCTTCTTTAATATATATGTGTATGTATATGCATATATATATATATATATATATATATATATATATATATATATATATATATATATATATATATATATATATATGAAGTTAATCCAACAAAAGATATAAGAGGCAACTAATATCTTTAATTAGTGAACATCCAGATAAAATTGAAGCTCAATATACTGGATAGAGCATTAATAGCATAATATAAAATGAAATAATAAAATAAGGTGCGAATCAAATTTGATTAGAATTCAATGTTCAGGCAAAGTACCTTAAAGTCCTTAACTCATGAGTTTTCAAAGAAAATTCTTCTCCTCAGAGGACGATTACCGGTAATCTCTTATTTGGAAGTGAATGCTTGAAAAAGAAAGCAATAGGAAGCGATGGTTGTTCGAAATCCTCAATTTTTTTTATATATACCGAACTCTAACAGACAAAAATCAAGCCGAACCCTACGAAACGAACAATTCCAGCACCAAACTGATACTAATGCACATACAGGATAAAATGGAAGTTACCAATTACCGTGGGACCACTAGCATCTTACAAAAATATTTGGATTCCTGAACAATTTAAGTATTGCTTTCCTTTTCAAGCATTCACTTCCAAATAACAGATGCTTTTATTTTTATTTTTAATTTTTATTTGATTTTGTCCTTCCACCCTGATTTTACGCTCCCACCTCAACATAAGACTCTTCACCTTTGGCCCTTATTTTGTTCTTTATTTCTACTTTGTTTTACTTTATATAAAATTTTCAAAAATAAGTGTTGCCGATAATATGTACAACTACATTATCGGCTTCCCCATCCTCTGATGAGAAGAATTTATCTTTGAAAATCCATGGATTAAGGATATGAGGCTTCTTGCTCTGAACTTTTGATGTTTTAATAAATATTGTATCTTTACAATTCTTTATTCTCATCTTTTACCTCTAAAATAAATTGCTCCATTAAATATATTGAGCTTTACACTATCACGATAGATTATTATTATTAAACGATAATCCAATTATCGTTATTTAATTCAACATTTAAATATTATATATATATATATATATATATATATATATATATATATATATATATATATATATATATATATATTTATATGAAGAAAGGTGGGGATTAAATTATCCGATGTATAATATATATATATATATATATATATATATATATATATATATATATATATATATATATATATATATATATAGTAAAGTGGTGTACCAAAAGCGAACTTTTAGGAAAGGTAAAACCTATTGTGAAGAGTATACAGCTCAATATCCAGGATAGAGCCGGTAGATATGAAGAAGAATGGAAAGGAATTAGAGAAGCAAAAGCCAAATCAAAATTCAATTCAATTGCTCAGAGCAAGGTATATTCCGCAAAAAGGCAATTTATTCAAGTTAAATTTTCCTTAAGCCAGGCTTTTCAAAGATCAAAATCTTATCATCAGAGGAAGTCGCTGGGATAGATAAGTTGGCAATGGCCAAGATTTAAAATTTGAAAAAATAAAATAAAAGTTGTAGGGAAAGAAACACAGGGCAAAACTCTTTACTGAGTCTTGCCTGCATCCTCGAACGTACCTCTTATTGGACTTTTTACCCTTTGGATTTTCTATTTTCGCCGCACCTGAAGTTGTGGCTTCTTGGAATTTAACTTAGAATCCTCTCTCACAACCTCTCGTGCCTTTTAACGACCTACCTATCTACATCTCATCCTCCCCGCTGGACTTTTCGGCACCGGACTTTTTAGCAATCAGACATTTGCTTGCATTCGGGCAGAGTTTTGCCCTGTGTTTCTTTGCCTACAACTTTTATTTTATTTTTTCAAATTTTAAATCTTGGCCTTTGCCAACTTATCTATCCCAGCGACTTCCTCTGATGATAAGATTTTGATCTTTGAAAAGCCTGGCTTAAGGAAAATTTAACTTGAATAAATTGCCTTTTCGCGGAATATACCTTGCTCTTAGCAATTGAATTGAATTTTGATTTGGCTTTTGCTTCTCTAATTCCTTTCCATTCTTCTTCATATATATATAGTAAGATATGAAAATATATTTGTGGCAATAACCTACACAGAGGCGTCCACATTTTATCCCCGTAGGGGATCATCGTTATATACACAATAAAATATTTCTCTGCCCTATTTTTCTTTTTCTCTCCTCACTCGCTCTCACTCTCTCGCACTATCTTCCTTAGTTTCTCTTTCCCCCTCTCTCTTTTCCTTTTTCCTTTTTCCCCACTCTCTTACTTCTTTTTCTCTTTTTTCTTTCTCTCTCTTTCTTTTTCTCTTCTGTCTCTTTCTCTCTCTACTCTTTCACTTTCTTCTCTCTTCTATTCCCTATTCCTTTTCTCTCTATTTTCTCGTTTTCCTCTCTTCCTTTCTTACCCCCATCCTTTTTTATTTTTCTCTCCTTCCTTTTTCTTTTATACTTTCTTCTCTTTTTTCGTTACGTCTCTCTCACTCTTTCTTTACTTTATTTTTCTCCCTCTTCACTTTTCTCTCTTCCTCTCGCTCTTCTTTCTCGTTCCCCTCTATCGTTCTCTTCCCTTCTCTCGTTGATGCTTTCTCTTCTTTCACTCTTTTCTCGTTTGCCCTTTTTTACCTTTGTTCGCCCTCTTTCTTTCCTTCTTTTATTCTCTCTCTTCCCTTTTCTTCTTATTTCTCTCTTCTTTTTTTCGCCCCCCGTTCTCTCTCCCCTCCTCTCTCTTTGTTCTTAATTTCATAGAATTTGAAGTAAGTCAAAGGTTCATTTTTTGCGTTAACATCATTTTTGAATTGTGCAAAATGGCGAATGGACCAATTTTCATCGATGTTGTATGTACCTTAATTACTAAAAACAATAATTTAACTGTAAAACCATCTCTGAACAACATTCTTTTATTCAAATAACCTTTAGGTATAAAACTCTTTAAATTGTTCCTATAAGAATTAACTGTTTCGTAATCATTCTTACAGATAAACAAGCGAAAGAAACAAAAAAATGCGTATAAAATGAAACAGGATTTATTTGCGCTTAAAAGTAATACACCAAATATGGACACATATCAAAACTAACAAACATAGATATAATAAAAAGCAGAATTACCAAACATTACTTTCGTTTGTTTAATTGTTCTTAAAATAAAAAGTTCAAAATCTCCGGGGTTTTATTTTTGTATTTTTGTATTATTCGGACTACTATTCTCATCTTGTAACATCTGACCTCTTTAAGGTGCATCTTTTTCAAATGTGGAAATCTGCATATGTAACTCGAGAACTTATAGAGAATTTCGAACTGAACCCTTTATTTAATCTACGGGGTAGATTGTTCTCATTCCGTCAGCCATGGCCGAACAGAAGTGTTAATTTTTATGCTATTTTTAGTTATTCTCGCTTATAGTTAGGATTGAACTTGCACCTCCAGCAAACTGTTAATCAAGGCTCACGCCACGTGTTCATTTCTCCTTTTCTTTTTCATCTGATTGTGTTGTGTGCATTTGTTTTATTGTTATTGTTCTTGCTGTGTCTTCCTTTGCGTATGGTCCCTTTCAAAGATAAAGAAAAATCCGTCTATGTGAGAAACAAGGATTTAAAAAAAACACACACACACACACAAAAAGGAAACAAAAATACAAACAAGAAACACAAAAACATGAACATAAACAAAAAATAAACAAAGAAACCAAAAACATAAACAATAACACAGATATAAAACAAGATTGTCTGGCACAAAAACGAAAGGCGAACACACAATTTTAAAAAAAAGTTGTGTTGTCTTTTTTGCGTGGAGTCATCACTTTTTTTGTTTAACTTACAAACGTTCATAATGGAAACATGTAATCGTAGAAGTCAAAAGAAATTAATCCCTCGATCGGAAAGTGTGCTCTATTTTAAGCTAAATTGAGGTTTTACAAGCAGGGACCTGTGGAAATTCCACGGTTGTCAGTTTAACTTTTGACACTTATCGGCACGAGATAATCGACAATTATTGTTTTGTATACGATGATTATAGGCCCTACAGGGCCCCAATTTTAGTATATATTAAATATTAAATTTTTTTTAACACCAATACGTAGTTAAAGTAAAAATAAATTGTTTTGGTCTATTAAAATTATTTCCAACGCTATTGATAATGTTTACTCATTAATTTATTTGTTTTTTTATTATCGCTTATGTTTGAATTCATGTTTTGAAACATGACCTAAATCATAAATCTATGATGTCACGCCGAACATCAAAATTATTCATCATTAAAAAATGATTAATAATTTTGATGTTTTTGTTTGACTTCTATTTGTGATGTTATAAAATCGGCACTGAAGAAGACACATTGGAATTAAATAAAAAATGTGTGTTCGTCTTAGAAACGATCGTACACCAAAACTTTGTTTATCTTAAATTATTGGAACTGATATCAATAATGTTATAAATTTATTTGTTCCAATTTACACACTATATATATATATATATATATATATATATATATATATATATATATATATATATAACTGTAAATATGTTTTAAATATTAAAGTGTTTTTCTTTTACAGACGACGTTGTTTCGGGCTCTCTTACCGTCATCAGTGTAAGAGTGGCGGTTTCAGGCGGTCGCATGGGCTCGAACATAGTTTGTAGATTCAGGCAAGTATCACGAGACAAACGCTCAGGACCACGCGGCCGTGGGAAATCGACACAGACAGTAATTGAAATTAAGATACACTTACCCAAGAGGCGGGGAAGTGTCTTGTCGTCTACATACACGTCTCTCTCTCTCTCTCTTCTCTCTCTCTCTCTCTCTCTCTCTCTCTCTCTCTCTCTCTCTCTCTCTCTCTCTCTGCATAAACCGGCACTTCATGTTCAATACAAAAAAAATCATTAAATATGTGTGTATGCCTGTTTGCTGCCTTTAAACTATAATGTAGCACGCGACCCCCGCAGTTGGGTTATTTTCTGTTTCATGTTTTGACTTGTTTCTTTTTTGTTGTTGTTCATTTCTCCGCCATAACCGAAAACAGAACGAATAGCAATTAACATTCGGGAAACCTGGTTTCGTCATTGCATCTTGTCCGCTCCTCTTGTCTCATTGTATCTCAAAACCTTGCTTATCTTGCTTTCAAATTAACACCATGAGGAGATATGGTCGATGTGAACACACGAACAAAACATTTCCGTTATTAGACGTTGGAGATCGTATCGCATCGGCCCAGGAAGAGGGTTTTTTTGTTTCACGTTTTTAATCTCGAAAACCATTTCAGAATCACAAAAGATGAGATGATAGTTATTTTGTCCATTATTTCGTTTCTTCTTTTTTTTTTTCAGTTTTTAAAGAATGTATGGCCGGGGTGGAAGTTATTTTATGGCGGGAGATTCAAAAGAGAACAATGGGTTTTTGGATTTTAACCACAGTCGCGAAGGATTTCGGACAAATGGTTTTGCGATAATGAATCCCCCAACCATAGGTAGTGTAATAGATGCCTTTAATAACTGCATGTTATCACACCATTAGGCTGCAACCATGGGACCACGTGGGGATTAAATAAAACAGTTTAAGACAACCAAGAGAAAGGAAGAAAATATTATTTAAACTTACCTTAAAGAAAGCGAAGTAATGATGAAGCTATACACATATACGAATAGGCCTTTTATAATGGTTAATAAAAAAGGAAAGGAATAACATTTTTATTAACAAAACAATTTATTTAATATTTGAAACATTTTGAAGAGTTCTTAGGTTCGTACTTGTAAGTGTATATATGCGAGCATGTGAATGTCTTTTGTGTGGCTAATTTGTAATTGATCATGTGTGAAGAAATGTTCGTCAAATTGAAGGATCGTGAAGAAATGTTCATCGAATTGAAAGATTGTGAATAAGATTACCTTTTTCTCCCCACCCTCCTCCACACAGCTCGTTCGAGCTGGTGGGGGGGGGGGGATCGCCGAGAGTTCTTGGTGCGTTCTTCTCAAGACGATGAGGGAAAAAGAGGAAGAGGAAAGGGAACACGTGTTCTTTTATCGACTTCACATCTCGCGTGGTCAAGCTGGCCGAAATCCTTCGGCCAACGTGATTCTGCGAGACTTCACGAGTTTCTCCCTTCAGAGGCGAAGAAGGGTTAAACAAAGAAAGAAAGGGAGAGAGTAAGAGAGAGTACCTTAATTGTGGTGTTCACCACAAATGCCCAACAAATTTCTTTCTTGTGTTATTTGGATTATTCGTAATTCTCGCTTCCTTTGTTTTGTCTTTTAGTCCTCATATTCCATGAACGATGTTTCTAACAAAGGGGAAATAATTGCTGTTTTCTGGGTTGGAATCTATCCATCTAGCACTTACTGTTGGCTAATATTTTACCTTGATGTAGTATTTTATTTTTATCTCTTTACATCAAGTGGCTTCATGCCTTGTCTAGAGCAATTTCCATAAAAAATTCGGACTACTATTCTCATCTTGGTTATTATTTTTCGCAACGTTTTGGCCGATGTAACCTTCGATTTTCTTCAAGTGCATCTATTGGAACTTGGGAATCTATGTCAAACTCGCAGACCTATACGAAATTTCGAACTGAACTCTTTATTTAATCCACAGGGGTAGATTGTTCTCGTTCCGTCAGTCATGACCACATAGAAGTGTTAATTAAGTATTATATTATGTTATTATTAGCTTATATATCTTGTAATAAAGACTGAACCTTAAACCCCCAGCAGACTATTACTTAGACCCGTGGCGCAACGGATAGAGGAGGTGATTAACAGTGGGTTCTAAGTGAGAATATTCTGTAGGTTGTAGGTTCAATCCTTACGACAAACAATAATAACAAAAATCCTGCTTCCGATTAGTCTTGAGAGACAATGGATACCCCTTGTAAATGTGTATGCGCATGTAGTTGTAAAGCAAGGGTTGCGCAATCCCATCCACGCCTCTCCTGAATCGGTACTGCTTGATTCCAGTGGCAAGGAGAGGTCCAGGACGACTGGAAACAATGCCGAAATAAGTAGAGAGCACATACAGCACCAGGTATTTCCAAATCGTCACCCATTTTCTTACTGGCCAAGCTCAACGGCGCTCAACGGCGCTTAAGGTCACAGATCTAACGGGAACCGGTGTGTCAACGTGATTATGCCGTATATCATATAATAACGAAGAATAACATAATAATTAATTGACATATCTATTTTCTCATGGCTGACGGAACGAGAACAATCTAGCCTGTGGATTAAATAAATGGTTAAGTTCGAAATTCCGTATAGGTTCCTGAGTTCAGAATGGTGCGCCTGAAGAAGTTCAGAGGTTACAAAGGTCAAAGTGTTGGGAAATTAACAATCAAGATGAGAATAGTAGTCCGAATAATCCAAGTAAGAAAAGTATCAATTCTCATCTTGAAAATTCCGAAACAAAAATTTATTTCTATTAGCGTATTTTAAATTTGTATTTTTATAGTATAGAAAATAAATGTGTAACACATTATTTATGTCATGTGTAGACCATTAGAGCACATCCGTTTATACGGAATAATCACGTTAACACATCGGTTCTCGTTAGATCACAGAAGTTAAGCGACGTTGAGCCTGGTCAGTACTAAATGGCTGACCATTTGGAAATACAAGGTGCTCTATGTGCTCTCCGCTTATCTCGGCATTGTTTCCAGTCGTCCTGGACTTCTTCTTATAACTGGAATTACGCAGTGCCGATTCAGGAGAGGTGTGGTTGCAGATTGCGCAACCCTTGCTTCATAATTACACGCGCAGCTACGCTTACAGGGATTATCCATTGTTTCTATAGACTGAACGGAGGCAATGACGTCCGTTTAATGACAACACAATTTGGGAGCTTTGGGATGTTGAGTCATCCCTTAGTTCACTCGGATCAGGAATAGTAATCTATGTTATTATTGTTTTTTTTGTTGCTTTTTTTACTTTTAATGCACTTGTTTTAATTCGACATTCAGTAGTTTTGATTTTGAATTAATTTTAATTTGAGATTCATTTGGTTTAAAATGAGATTGATGGATTTCCTATTAATTCATTTTAATGTGGGAATCATTTGTTTTAAATTTTAATTTGTTTCATCTATTTTAATTTGAAGTTCAGTTATTTAGATTTGATAGTGAAACGCTATAGATCGAGCAGGATTGCCGCAAGTGAAATAGTTTTCTCACAATGCAATTCATAATCCGATGGAATCCAGTTTTTGCAAACGATCCCTGAACCCGCAATCATGTAGGAAAATGTCGTCGTTTTCCCATCAACTTTGAATACATTAAATGCTAATGTAACTCGAATTGATACATTAATGACTTAAACGATTAAAGTTAGTAAAGAAATAAAAATAAAAATAAAAGAGAAGAAAGAAAAAGGATGAAAAAATTTTCAATTACGCAATTTAAATATGGCGGCCAAAAACAAAAACATTACACATGAACAAACAGAAGAAAAACAAGATGTCCGTCCAGGCGAACTTTATATCGCATTATCAGTTGAAAGCAAAACACTATCAGGAAAGACAAGAGCATTCGTGACATTTAAATCCACGTTGCCCCTGCTATTGGTCAACTATTAACCTAATAGGAAATTTAAAACAAAAAGAAAGAAAACTGCGTTGGTTTGTCTATTTCGAATGCATCCAATTGTATACTGATCCACAACAGGAAAGATATGCAGATAACGATTCGTTCCCCGTGAAAGGCCGAAGTATGTGTGAATTGCTTGAAAAAAAGAAAGAGAATTATACGTACTCTATTCGAAGTGAATGGGCAATAGCAGTACCATAAAACAATCCGATTAATAATGAACATGTTGTTGCATACGTGGTGATCCGAAACTCTTGTTACTCCTAAAGAATGCTGAGATATTCTGTAGAAAGGTTCATTGCGTTTTTTTTTAAGTTTTTTTTATTTTACTTCAGTGTAAATTCTCAGAAATTAAGAGGTCTCTTCCCAGGACTAACACTAGATCTCTATATGAAATAAGGAGGTCTCTTCCCAGGGCTAACACTAGATCTCTATATGAAATTAAGAGGTCTCTTCCCAGGGCTAACACTAGATCTCTATATGAAATTAAGAGGTCTCTTCCCAGGGCTAACACTAGATCTCTATATGAAATTAAGAGGTCTCTTCCCAGGGCTAACACTAGATCTTTATATGAAATTAAGAGGTCTCTTCCCAGGGCGAACACTAGATATCTATATGAAATTAAGAGGTCTCTTCCCAGGGCTAACACTAGATCTCTATATAAAATTAAGAGGTCTCTTCCCAGGGCTAACACTAGATCTCTATATGAAATTAAGAGGTCTCTTCCCAGGGCTAACACTAGATCTCTATATGAAATTAAGAGGTCTCTTTCCAGGGCTAACACTAGATCTATATTCGAAATTAAGAGGTCTCTTCCCAGGGCTAACACTAGATCTCTATATGAAATTAAGGGTCTCTTCCCAGGGCTAACACTAGATCTCTATATAAAATTAAGAGGTCTCTTCCCAGGGCTAACACTAGATCTCTATATGAAATTAAGGGTCTCTTCCCAGGGCTAACACTAGATCTCTATATGAAATTAAGAGGTCTCTTTCCAGGGCTAACACTAGATCTTTATATGAAATTAAGAGGTCTCTTCCCAGGGCGAACACTAGATCTCTATATGAAATTAAGAGGTCTCTTCCCAGGGCTAACACTAGATCTCTATATAAAATTAAGAGGTCTCTTCCCAGGGCTAACACTAGATCTCTATATGAAATTAAGAGGTCTCTTCCCAGGGCTAACACTAGATCTCTATATGAAATTAAGAGGTCTCTTTCCAGGGCTAACACTAGATCTATATTCGAAATTAAGAGGTCTCTTCCCAGGGCTAACACTAGATCTCTATATGAAATTAAGGGTCTCTTCCCAGGGCTAACACTAGATCTCTATATAAAATTAAGAGGTCTCTTCCCAGGGCTAACACTAGATCGCTATATGAAATTAAGAGGTCTGTTTCCAGGACTAACACTAGATCTCTATATGAAATTAAGAGGTCTCTTCCCAGGGCTAACACAAGATCTCTATATGAAATTAAGAGGTCTCTTCCCAGGGCTAACACTAGATCTCTATATGAAATTAAGAGGTCTCTTCCCAGGGCTAACACTAGATCTCTATATGAAATTAAGAGGTCTCTTCCCAGTGCTTACACTAGATCTCTATATGAAATTAAGAGGTCTCTTCCCAGGGCTAACACTAGATCTCTATATGAAATTAAGAGGTCTCTTTCCAGGGCTAACACTAGATCTCTATATGAAATTAAGAGGTCTCTTCCCAGGGCTAACACAAGCTCTCTATATGAAATTAAGAGGTCTCTTCCCAGGGCTAACACTAGATCTCTATATGAAATTAAGAGGTCTCTTCCCAGGGCTAACACTAGATCTCTATATGAAATTAAGAGGTCTCTTCCCAGGGCTAACACTAGATCTCTATATGAAATTAAGAGGTCTCTTCCCAGGGCTAACACTAGATCTCTATATGAAATTAAGAGGTCTCTTCCCAGGGCTAACACTAGATCTCTATATGAAATTAAGAGGTCTCTTCCCAGGGCTAACACTAGATCTCTATATGAAATTAAGAGGTCTCTTCCCAGGGTTAACACTAGATCTCTATATGAAATTAAGAGGTCTCTTCCCAGGGCTAACACTAGATCTCTATATGAAATTAAGAGGTCTCTTCCCAGGGCTAACACTAGATCTCTATATGAAATTAAGACGTCTCTTCCCAGGACTAACACTAAATCTCTATATGAAATACATAGATATTCGAGTGTCTTATTATACTTCTCCTTTATCTCTCAAACGTTTAGTTAGTAAAGAAATGAAGAACATTACTTTTTCTGTTCCAGTTGACCAGTTAATAATGATATAGTATATATTTCTTGTGGTCTCTTGGTCTTACCGGATTCCAGAACAAGAATTCATCTAGTCTGGTGGAGTATCTAGCTTAGTGCTGTTACTAGAGGCTACATCACTTAGAGAATGTGCACCATCCCTCGTATAAGACAGTGTGGTGTAGCTGTGTCGAGGAGATCTTATTTGGGCTTCGAATACTATGTTATTTTGAATATTTTGTCAGGATTTACTTGTACGGTGAAGTATCCTCATGTCAGGTTGTCCTGACCAACCCATGCACAGAGAGACCTTTAACACTCGAGGAAAGTGTCTAGTAGGCATTCAAATTCTCATTTCCTGTGTGCGTTCCAATGTTTGCAGGGTGTGAATATTCTGAATTTGATGTAATGTTATGATATTGACGTAGGTGTGTGCGTGTGTGTAACCGTTGCAATGGAAACATACCGAAGTATGTTGGGATCTTCCGTATAAAAGCCCCGCCAGAAATAAATACCCCCGCTATCCCTAAAGCTCCATACAGAAAAGGCCAGTAGCGACTAATAATAGAGGCAAAACGTATTCCGATATGTTTACGTACCTGATCTAATCTGTTCTTTGAACTAGGTGTTTTTAAGTTTAGCTGACTTCCGAAAAAGTCAGTAACGATTAATAATGTAGGCGAAACGTATTCCTCGATGTCCATGACTTTCACAAAAACAAATATAATTTGCAAAATAAGAATTTATGATAATTTATGACAACTTTTTAATTTGTGGTTTGTGGAACAACAGCATACATGAAAGGGTTAAATTACCAGAAAATGTTTAATTTGTGGTTTGTGGAACAACATCATACATGAAAGGGTTAAATTACCAGAAACTGTTTAATTTGTGATTTGTGGAACAACAGCATACATGAAAGGGTTAAATTACTAGAAAATGTTTAATTTGTGGTTTGTGGAACAACAGCATACATGAAAGGGTTAAATTACCAGAAACTGTTTAATTTGTGGTTTGTGGAACAACATCATACATGAAAGGGTAAAATTACCAGAAACTGTTTAATTTGTGGTTTGTGGAACAACATCATACATGAAAGGGTTAAATTACCAGAAACTGTTTAATTTGTGGTTTGTGGAACAACATCATACATGAAAGGGTTAAATTACCTAAAACTGTTTAATTTGTGGTTTGTGGAACAACATCATACATGAAAGGGTTAAATTACCAGAAACTGTTTAATTTGTGGTTTGTGGAACAACATCATACATGAAAGGGTTAAATTACCAGAAACTGTTTAATTTGTGGTTTGTGGAACAACATCATACATGAAAGGGTTAAATTACCAGAAACTGTTTAATTTGTGGTTTGTGGAACAACATCATACATGAAAGGGTTAAATTACCTAAAACTGTTTAATTTGTGGTTTGTGGAACAACATCATACATGAAAGGGTTAAATTACCAGAAACTGTTTAATTTGTGGTTTGTGGAACAACAGCATACATGAAAGGGTTAAATTACCAGAAACTGTTTAATTTGTGGTTTGTCGAACAACAGCGGACATGAAAGGGTTAAATTACCAGAAACTGTTTAATTTGTGGTTTGTGGAACAACATCATACATGAAAGGGTTAAATTACCTAAAACTGTTTAATTTGTGGTTTGTGGAACAACAGCATACATGAAAGGGTTAAATTACCAGAAACTGTTTAATTTGTGGTTTGTGGAACAACAGCATACATGAAAGGGTTAAATTACCAGAAACTGTTTAATTTGTGGTTTGTGGAACAACAGCATACATGAAAGGGTTAAATTACCAGAAACTGTTTAATTTGTGGTTTGTGGAACAACATCATACATGAAAGGGTTAAATTACCAGAAACTGTTTAATTTGTGGTTTGTGGAACAACAGCATACATGAAAGGGTTAAATTACCAGAAACTGTTTAATTTGTGGTTTGTGGAACAACAGCATACATGAAAGGGTTAAATTACCAGAAACTGTTTAATTTGTGGTTTGTGGAACAACAGCATACATGAAAGGGTTAAATTACCAGAAAATGTTTTGTATTCCGCCCCCAAAAAACTTGTTGAGATTATCTTTCTTCTTTTAAACTCACTAATGCAAAGATAAATTATAAGTAACTATTTATATTTTACCGGAAGTGGTAGTACTTGTCAAGGCTGCATCTATGGGTTAAATGGAATTTATTATTTGCAGACTTTTTATTTTAAAATTATGCATTCATACAAAACAAACCTCTTTATATATAAAGTTATGTATGTGTATACGTTTATTTATTTCTATGTATAAGATTCACTTCTAAACTACTTGACCGATCTTTATGAATTTTGGAACAGAGCTTATAGGCGTAAGGATAGGTAATGTGAGCTATATTTAGTTTAATTTAGTTCTATACAAAGAGGGCAAAGAGGGGTTGGAAGACCTTCTTGGAAATTCAGATACCTTCGATTTTGTGTAAAGATTTAACAACATGTATTAGACATCAATTAATAAATATTAACTTAATTTCTGTTTTGTTGGGGGGGGGTTAAAGGGTTTTAGAGGGAATTATATGAGCGCAACGTCCCATTTCCCTATTTGAAAATTAAAATATTTGAGATTTGAATTTAATTTTTTTCTATGGTCATAAGACACTAATTAAGCTGAATTCCGTGAATTTCAATTTCTTCTTAAGAACCCTTGATTTTTAGACATTTTCTACAATCAAAATCAGTTAATGAATTTTGATAAAAATTGCAATAAGGATTCTAGACATAAGGTTTCGAATAATTATATCTTGATTTTAACTTTTGTCAGGGACATAAAAGTGGTGCAAAACTTTTCTGTTTAGGTAGTGTTGTTATGAGCTGAATAAACTAGATCGCGTTATTGTATTTGCACTATTGCATCTCTTTTACTAATACTCTTGCGAAAAGTTATAAATCCAGATATCTTCCCTCCAGCTATGAATTGAATAGTAGGGTAGACTAGTCTCAAACCTTGGTTGCGCAAGTAATCTAGAAATAGGAAAATTCCGAAATAACACAAATCTTTTTCTGCTTATGTCGAAATTGATTCCAGTCGTCCTGAACTTATCTTTTCCGCTGGACTCGAGCAATGCCGTTCCAGGAGAGATGCACTTGTGAATTGCGCCATTCTTGCTTCACTATGAACTTCTCGCGCAGGTCACATTTACAGAAGGTATCCGTTGTCTCTCAAGACTGGCCGCAGGTTTATATATGTGCGACCACCAAGAAAAATTAACAAAAAAAAAAGAGTTGCATATTTTTTTTACAAAATCGGCTCCGAATTAAAATAAAATAAAATAAAATAAAAGAGAATATACATTTTTAAGACAATAAGAAAATGTAAACAATATTTCTATCAAAATATAATCTGTTTAATATTTGGAACCGGGCCGCTGGAAGCTTTTACCACACTATATAAGAAATAAACATAGCTAGTTTTCAGTAATTTCTTAACATGATGATGTTTAGCAGTTTGAGCAACACAGATAGACACACACACATCGCGTAAAGTAATCACTACTCGCACAAACTCGTGTGAGAAGAATAGACACAAGATGAACTGTCCGTACTTACAGAATCAGTAGGAGCCTGTCAATTTCTAAGTTTAGTTCAACCGAAATATTCTCGCATCAAATCTATCGTCGTACTAACTTTTACATTCTTTATACTATTATCTCTTGATGTTTGTAAATAAATTTATTTATTTTAATTTGTACGGATTGCATTGTTAATTTATTGATTGTACGCTGATTCCTCTACACACACACACACACACAAATATATATATATATATATAATTAGTTTTAATAAATTTTTAATATATATATATATATATATATATATATATATATATATATATATATATATATATATATACATATATATATATAAAATTGTAACGATACAACATTCATTAGAACATCAAAAGTTCAAAGCAAGGAGTTTGCTCTGAACTTTTGATGTTCTAATAAATATTGTATCTATACAATTTTTTATTCTCATCTTTCATCTCTAGAATTGATTGCTCTATTCAATATATTGAGCTTTATATTATCATGATAGATTATTATTAAACGATAATTCAATTATCTTTAATTTAATTCAAGATTTAAATATACATATATATATATATATATTCATTGCTTACTATATATATATATATATATATATATATATATATATATATATATATATATATATATATATATTATATATATATAATGTGTGTGTGTGTGTGTGTGGGTGTGGGTGGGTGTGTTACAATTACAAGAATATTGTCCCAGGACGTGTAAAATTAATTTTCCTAATAGAAAAGATTTTCAACACTTTTATGCCCCCTTACAAAGATTAAAATCGAGATATAATTGTACTGAATTTTATGTCGAGAATCCTTATTCTAATTTTGATGAAAATCGATTACATGATTTCGATTATAGAAAATGACTCAAATTTAAGGTTTAAGCATAAGGGGTCTTAAGAAAAAAATTGAAATTAACGGATCTCTTACTTAAATATTATCTAATGACTATGACTCAAATTAAAATCAATACAACTCTGATATATTTGAATTTTCAAATGAGAGGTTGTATCCATATTATGCAGTCTACAAAACCTTTAAAATGCTTCCCCATTAAATATAATTTGGGGTAATATTTATTATTTGTGGCTAATACCTATTATAATTTTATTTTTAAATCGGAGGTATCTGAATGTTCACGAAAGGCTTCCACCCCCTTTCTACGTGTTTTGCATAAAACTAAGTTAAAGTAAATATATCCCACATTTAGACCCATTAAGCCTATGCGCAGTGTTCTAAACTTATATAACGACATAGTTTAGGCGTAAATCTTATGCATAGAAATATATGTACATATATAATTATGCCTAACTTTATATATATAGAAATACCTATACTTTATACGAGATTAAGTTATTGTGGCTTTTAGACCTTCAGTTTATTTCCAGAAAGAACATTCCCATGAGGCTAAGGGAATACGTAAATGGCGGGAACATAGCCACGAAACAAAGATGGGGGTTAAGGGTTTGACGTGGGATTGAATAATTCAAGGGGGGAAGTTATCTCTTGAACAAAAACAAATGAAAAAACAAAGTAAAACGAAATAAAGGAAACGGTTCTAGATAAAAAACAAACAAAAAAAGAAATAGATTACCCTTCCTCGCATCCTTTCGTCATACGCTTGGTTAGGGGTTTGTCCTGCTCTACGGCCGTTGCGAATAATTCCTAACCGCCCCACCTCAAACAAAACATCTGCGTCTCAATCTTAAACAGAGGCGATGGATTCTTTGTTTTATTTTTAGGTGTTGTATTTTATTTTTAGTTACCTTCGTCTGCATATGGTCCTTCTTAGTGTTTCTAGTGAAGCGTAATCGCTTTATGTTCTTCCAACGATGATTTTTTAAATAAAGATTAGACATCCGGTTTAGAGAGCGAAGCGCACATTATTACGATAGCAAAAATCTGAAAAGTAGGTGAAAAACAAGAAAGAATTCGTATAATAAAGTGAAAGATAATTTGTCGTTCTTCTCTACATACTTAATTATATATATATATATATATATATATATATATATATATATATATATATATATATATATATATATATATATATATAAAGTTAGGTATGTGTATATCTCTATACATATAGAGTTAAGTATGAGTATATCTCTCTACATATAACGTTAGGTAGGTGTATATCTCTCTCTATATATAAAGTTAGGCATGTGTATATCTCTCTACATATAAAGATATATATATATATATATATATATATATATATATATATATATATATATATATATATATATATATATATATATATATATATATATATATATATATAACCGGACGAGACACTTCATCAACACCAGGAAGTAAATTATGGAGAAAAAAAAAGGTTATACCTTTATTTGTCGAAGCTTGTTTTTGTCAAGCGAAATATTAGCTAAAAAAAAAAATCAAGATGAAGAAAAAAAAAACGGAAGGAATTTGGAATATTTTGTTAAATGTTTCGAAATATTTTTATTTTTCTTTTGATTTAATTACTCGCATCTAATACATGGTTTTTTGAAGGCATTTTTGCCTCTATATTTACATTAACTTTCAAAAGATGCTTTATAAAATGAACTTTCCTAATTTATATATATATATATATATATATATATATATATATATATATATCAACATATAAAGTTAAGTAGGTGTATATCTCTCTACATATAAAGTTAGATAGGTGTATATCTCCCTACATATAAAGTTAGGTAGGTGTATATATCCCTACATATATAGCTAGGTATGTGTATATCCTTCAACATATGAAATTAGGTATGTATATATCTATTTACTTATAAAGTTAGTTATGTGTATATCTCTCTCTATATAAAGTTAAGTATGTATATATATATATCTATAAAGTTATGTATATGTATATCTCTCTACATATAAACTTGTTTGTATATATATATATATATATATATATATATATATATATATATAAAGTTAGGTATGCTTATATCTCTCTACGTATAAAGTTAGATAGGTGTATATCTCTCTACATATAAAGTTTGGTATGTGTGTATCTTTTTATATATTACGTTAGGTATGTGTATATCTCTCTATATATAAAGTTAGGTCGGTGTATATCTCTGTACATATAACGTTAGGTAGGCGTATATCTCTCTGCATATAAAGTTAGGTAGGTGTATCTCTCTCTCTCTCTCTCTCTCTCTCTCTCTCTCTCTCTCTCTCTCTATATATATATATATATATATATATATATATATATATATATATATATATATATATATATATGGTGACTGTCTATTCGATTTCGAATATGACCACTTTTGGCGTATCGATGCGATATTAGTGTAAAGGTTTTTGAGTTAGATGCGTGGATGTGGCTCTCAAGCTTGCCAGACTTCTACAGATCATGCCACAGGGATGGCAAGTTTTCTGATGATCTGAGGGAATACCATAAATGAAGCCGCCATATTGTCCGTGTTTTATTATGCAAAACATGCACTCGTTGGTGTTCTAAAAAACCTGCAAGTGACATAGTTACCAAGTAGCAAGCTTGGCATCTTAGGTGTTCCATGTTTCCTCTATGCGCTGGAGGTGTCACGTCCCGTCTCTTATTCGCTGCTCTCTTCTGTTTCTGGTTTTTCATCTTATTGTTTTAACAAAAGATTGCTGCTTACGAAAAGCGCTTTCCTCCACGTTTACCTATCTATAACAACCCCCTCCCATCGTCCAACATTAATTCCAAAGCACTTCTTTGAGACCATCCTTGAATCG
>OY744539.1:25061712-25151712 GCA_963556195.1 Sepiola atlantica | reverse complement strand
TGCGTGCTGTTTCGACGGTTAGTAAATTCAAATCCTGTGTGTTAACGAGGAAGCATTAGGCAACGCTGATATTTTTAAAGAGATACGTCGTTCCACCCGTTCACATCCGGCATTTGAATTCACTAACTGATAAAAAGCTAACCGATCTCTTTTAAATTTGATTTCAGACTAACCCATCCATCGTCATTCAATCGATCGCTAACGCTAATATCCACTGATATATTTTCGCTAAACTAGAGAAGTGCGTTGACGAATTAACAAATTTGGATTTTAAACGCGTATATGAAAATCGATGACGTTTCCATCGATACGATATTATTCTTTCTTAATACAGCATAGCGTAATGGTTATTAGCATTGTGAAAGTAGAACAAAGAAGGAAAGAAAACGAAAAGAAAAAAAAACAGAAGAAAAAAAAACAGAAAGACATAAAAAATGAACTAAAAAAAAGAAAGTGGAAAAAGAAGGAAAAGAAAAAAAAAGCGAATTAAAAGAAAAATAAAAAAAAATAAAGAAAATAAAAAAAAATAAAGCAAATTAAAAGAAAAGAAACAGAAAAAGAAAAAAAAGAAGGAAGAAAAAAGTAGACGAATGGAAAAGAAAAACAAAAAGAAAAGAAAAAAAAAGAAAAATAGAAGAAAAAAAACGAACGAGAAAAATATATGAGGCAATGTTGATCATCACTGAAGATGAATTTTAATTCCGAAAATGTTTAGATTAAATATGGATGTTTCATTGAATATCGGTACTCATTTACTTTTGGGGTACAGCTCGACTATATCCTGTTTGCGCAAACCCTTGATTCGTGTTCCCACACAGAATGCGAGAAAAAAATGTGTATCGGCATTAATAATGGTATTATGTTATTGTTTTTGTTAAATATTATTAACCGAGGAATCATTTCGAGTTAAAATCCAGTTAGTGTACGCATGTAAACGTTCGAAAAACACAGTTGAAATCTGGGGACTATCGAAGAAATTTGTAAATAAGTCCCAGATAATCCAAAATGGCCAACAAATATGACATGATGTAGGGTTTATCTAAAAACGGAACGGGTTGAACGAAAGACGAACCCTTCACGGAAAGCAATAAGCAAGTATACAAGAAGTGTTAATAAGAAAAATATTTAACAGTAAATTATTTTTATACTTAATTTTAAAATATTTTGAAATGAAATAAGATATATTTATAATTACACAAGAATTTCGTTTCGTTCCGCCTGGTTAACAATTTTATTTTTCTATCGCATTGTCCGGCATTGTTTTTGTTGTTGTTTGTGAAGATCATAAATCTTTTAACCCGTCTGTTCTATTTTATTATGTAATACTACATTTATTTTAGTCCGAAACGTTCCTATTATCATAATATATTTTAAAAAATTATGTATATATATATATATATATTATGTATATATATATATATTAGTACTTCATGTACCCACATAAAATATTATAAGGAGATATAATTTTTTATGTATCAGTTTTCAGTATTTACTTCAACAGTGCTCGATACGTAAGTAGAGCTTGATTGTCATATATATTTTCATTGCTTACTACCTAGCTCTACTTACGTATCGAGCACTGTTGAAATAAATACTGAAAACTGATACATAAAAAATTATATCTCCTTATAATATTTTATGTGGATACATGAAGTACTAATATCTAGCTCCTCAAACAGTTGAGCACTCTCACAAGAATTTATTTCACCACTAAAAAATAATAGCTTGATTGCCATATATATTTTCATTGCTTACTATATATATATATATATATATATATATATATATATATATATATATATATATATATATAGAGAGAGAGAGAGAGAGAGAGAGAGAGAGAGATTCAAAACGATTCTTTGGTAATTATAGACTCAGGTGTTAATCATGTTCTTCAAAACTTCATGCAAGTCATTCAAGAAACATTTCGAGAATGCTTTAAGGATTTGCAATCAAGAGAAATGAACTTCCAATTAACTTTTCTTCAAGTCATTCAATCCAATTTAGTACATTCAAGAATCATTGATAGATTCATGATAAGCGTTTGCATCTAACAACTCGCGATAGCTCAGTTGGTAGAGCGGAGGACTGTAGTTTGTTGATGCTGTTATCCTTAGGTCGATGGTTCGAATCCGTCTCGCGAGATGTTATTTTTTAAGTTATAAATATCTACTAGGTAGCGTGTTGCATCCTAATGTGCAAGTGCAACGTTAAATTGTGCACCTGTTCTCTTTTTTTTCAGTCATGATTACATGCAATTAAACGTGCAATACATTTCTATCTAATCTACTATATTCTATAAAAGTCTGGATCTTGTTTGTTCGGTTGTCTCCGTGCACATTAGCTGACGTAATTGTTTTGTTAGCGTCATTCATAAAACCAAAGAGAGTGAGAAAAGATCCTTTCTAACGATTTATGTAGACGAACGGTCACGGGTCGTCTACTAGTGCATTTCTAAAACATGAATCTTATTATTTTATTTGCTATCTTTGTATATTTTAGGCTTTTAAAGTCAACTCACATGAACTTCTAATTAACATCTCTTCTAGACATTCAATCCAATTAAGTAAATTCAAGAATCGTTGATAGATTCATGATAAGCGTTTGCATCTAACAACTCGCGATAGCTCAGTTGGTAGAGCGGAGGACTGTAGTTTGTTGATGCTGTTATCCTTAGGTCGATGGTTCGAATCCGTCTCGCGAGATGTTATTTTTTTAAGTTATAAATATCTGGTGAGAAACGTGTTGTATCAGACTTAGAACGCAGTATTACCCAAGACATATTTCATAGTTTAATCTTAATTTGAGACTTTTAAATAGTAATTCCGATGTTTTGATAGATACTAACTTAACAGTTAGTTCACTTCTAAAGTATTTTAATTAATAACGTGATCCTCTAAAGATTGAATATTTCTCATTTAAAAAGAACGAAACCTGCAGTAAGCGACTTGAAAGAGTCTGACTTTTATAGCTGAGACTGAAACATGTTTTGCAAATGTGCAGTCAAATATGTTTGTATAAATGAAAAACTGTATTACCAGTAAAAAGGCTCTATTGTGTTATTTACCAATATCATATAAACAAAGTTATAATTCTCTTCAATTATTTTACCTACATACGCCAGTGTTTCAAGCTTTTGCTCTCATCAGTGTAGTAAATGATAATTTGATACACATATATATATATATATAGTTATATATATATATATATATATATATATATATATATGTTTAGTTATATATATGTATAGTTATATATATGTATAGTTATATATATATATATATGTATAGTTATATATATGTATAGTTATATATATATAGTTACATATATATATATATATATATATATATATATATATATATATATATATATATATATATAGCATTAGATAAAATGAAAGAATAAAATAAGGTGCGAATCAAATTTTATTACAATTCAAAGTTCAAGCAAAGTAATTGAAAGTTCTTAACCCATGGGTTTTCAAAGAAAATTCTTCTCCGAGGAGGATCATTACCGCAGTGGAATTACAGCGAGTAAATAAAACTTTACTTTAAAAACATAAAGATAAAAATATAAAAATATAATAATAATAAACAAAATTAATAATAAAATTAATGATAAAAAAATATATATATATATAAAAGATAAATATATGCAACACAAATTGTATCGTCCAAAAACTTATATTTAAGTTTAAATACCCCATCAAGGTACGGCTAGAAATAATATTGATTAAAGCAGTTTTTCAAAAATAAGGCAGTCAAAAGGGTGTAAATTAAATCCCAAAGTAAGCCGAAATGTTACAATTCCATGTGTGATGTTCAATACATGTATCACATGTAAGCGAAACAATGATTAGGGGATCATGTTATATGGGATAAATTTCAAAATACAACTCACCAGATGCAAGCGCCGCTAAGGCCAATTCGAACAATGTTAAGCTGACCTGATGTTTTCGGCCATTATTTTCTTCCGGGTCCGATGAAGTGACTCCAGTGAAAAATAATATTCGAAGCTAATCCTCTACGACACAAGCTTCCGCAAGCCCTGTAGACAGCGCGACAAATCCAAAAAACCCGGCTCCTCGATAAGCCAGCCGCGCAAAAGTGGTTGAATGTCTACTAAGTCAAACAGCGTGTACAACGGATGTTAAATATCTGGGTCAAAAAGGAAAATCATCGTATAGTGACGAATGTGTAAAATCAGTGATGTGGACACCGGATGTTAAATGTCTGGGTCAAATCAGTTATGTGTACAACGGATATTAAAAGTCTGGGTCAGAGAGACGGATGTGTAAATTCAGGTCAAATCTACAGACACCCAGTTATGTGTACAACGGATATTAAAAGTCTGGTTCAGAGAGACGGATGTGTAAATTCAGGTCAAACCTACAGACACCCTGTGTCTTTCGGTTTGACCTGAATTTACACATCTGATTTGACCCAGACATTTAACATCCGGTGTCCACATAACTGATTTTACACATCCGAGTTTTTCCTCGTATGACTACCGTCTACCGTGCTTATACTTATAGTGAGGCTACGACTACTAGCATACATATAACGCCATCTTTTATTTTAACACAGGAAACGAAAACACATTTGTCTCAATCTGGCTAACTCTTACAAAAATAAAGTACGACAAATGCTTAGCCTATCTAAAAAAAAAAGAATCGAAAAAGAAAGTGTGGTTTGTTTGCTATGTTTTCAGGCTTCGTTAGGTTTGGGGCTTCACGTTTCGAACTTTATCTTCAATAAATAATATTAAAGAAATCTTTTATGTTTTTTATCACCACATCAATCGATTATATTCCAACTAAAAAATAGAAACAGATGCACAATGTAACGATGCACTTGCACCTGTTAATGCAACATGTGACTTACTAGATTTTTATCACTTAAAAAAACAACTCTCGCGAGACGGATTCGAACCATCGACCTAATGATAACAGGATCAACAAACTACAGTCCTCCGCTCTACCAACTGAGCTATCGCGAGTAGTCATTCAAGCACACTCATAATGAATCTAACAATGATTCTTGAATTTACTTAATTGGATTGAATGACTTGAAGAAAAGTTAATTAGAAGTTCAAGTGTCTTGATTATTAAGCCTAAAAACAATGGAAATGTTTCTTGAAAAACTCGATTAACAACTCAGTCTATAATTACCTAAGAATCTTATTGAATGCGGCTGTACAGTACACCACATAGATACTTATATAGAAGAGGACCCATATCGGCCCGAATGTTTCCGATTGAGATTTACGGAACAGATCGGATATAGCCGAGACGTAATACAACAGTCAATAAGTACCGATATAAAATGAAACATCCCTCTTTAATCATAATAAAAGCCGTCTTAGAAACATTTCGAGAATGTTTTTAGACTTTGCAATCAGGAGACACACTTTTAGTTAATTTCTATTCAAGTCATTGAATGCAATTAAATACATTCAAGAATAATTCATAGATTTTAGCCAACAACTCGCGATTGTTCAGTTGATTAATTGGTGTGTGTTTGCCATATAACATTTCTCACGCTTTCTCACACATGTATGTCCTCATAAACTGTTTTCTTAAAAATGTTTCCATAAAACTGGCTCTTCCAAAAATGATCTCCTAAATAGTGGATCCCTAAAAAGGGGTCCACTAAAAGTTAACCGCAAAGAACATCTTCAATACTGTGGTAACTCTAGGCTAAGTTGTTAATCAAGTTTTTCAAGACTTCATACAAACCGTTCAAGAAACATTCCTTGTATATTTTAGGCTTTTAAAGTCAACTCACATGACCTTCTAATTAACATCTCTTCTAGACATTCAATCCAATTAAGTAAATTCAAGAATCGTTGATAGATTCATGATAAGCGTTTTTATCTAACAACTCGCGATAGCTCAGTTGGTAGAGCGGAGGACTGTAGTTTGTTGATGCTGTTATCCTTAGGTCGATGGTTCGAATCCGTCTCGCGAGATTTTATTTTTTAAATTATAAATATCTACTAGGTAGCGTGTTGCATCCTAATGTGCAAGTGCAACGTTAAATTGTGCACCTGTTCTCTTTTTTTTTCAGTCATGATTACATGCGATTAAACGTGCAATACATTTCTATCTAATCTACTATATTCTATAAAAAGTCTGGATCTTGTTTGTTCGTTTCTCTCCGTGCACATTAGCTGACGTAATCGTTTTGTTTGCGTCATTCATAAAGCCAAAGAGAGTGAGAAAAGATCCTTTCTAACGATTTATGTAGACAAACGGTCACGGGTCGTCTACTAGTACATTTCTAAAACATGAATCCTATTATTTTATTTGCTATCTTGATTTTCACCGTGAAAGATGCCCGGAGAGTTCGCCTTTAACAGTGAAAGTTTTCCTATATTTTCAACCTTTTCGTTTTGCATTGAACATTTTTAATTTTATATTATCTTTATATCTTTTCAGATTATGACTTTTGGTAATTTTCCTTTACAAACTTATCTGTTTGCATTCCTTTAACCATAATATTTCATTCTTTGAAAAACCATGGCTTAAGGAAGGAATAACTAATATTTCTTGTATTTGAACCCCGTTATTTGGAATAACTGGTGACTAAATAGATATTGTATTTCATAAATTGTTAATTCTCATCCTTTAGTTGTTTATATATATATATATATATATATATATATATATATATATATATATATATATATATATATAGAGAGAGAGAGAGAGAGAGAGAGAGAGAAAGAAAGAGAGAGAGAATGGTAGTTTGCTTGGAGCATTGCTGGGAATAGTAGTAATATGTTTTTAAAAGGCTGTGGGCAATGCAAATTCCGGGTAGGATGTAAGCTGGAAGGAACAAACATAATAAATCGAATACGAAATGGGACTTACTATTTATTTTTTCTTAAAATCTTACATAACAGCAAGTGTGGTGTTAGCTGTTTGTATGTTGTTTGAATGATTATTAAAAATCATTTATTTAATATTTCGGGAAAAGAAACTTCTCTTTGTCAAAAATAAAAAACACCAGAGGAAAACTCCGTCTGTGCAGAGAATTTACCAAAATGTAACAACACATTTTGTTACATTTTGGTATCTACTGTTTTTCACTGTTAATATTCTAATCGTACATCATCTAATATTTTGATTCAGAATCTCTTAAATTAAGATATATATTTCTCCACTAACCTTCTTTTCTTGTTTTGTCCAATTTTTCATTTATTTTCGGGTAATTGTCGTCGATATTCACTAATATATTTACCTTTTTACATTTAGGATCCATATTCGTAAACTGGGCTACTTCCGTTATTCCGAGTTACCGGAAGTGCACAGTCTTATCAATTCCTACCCTTCTATTGTTAACGTTGTTAATAATATCTAGAACATTATCTGTAGTATTTAAAATCAAAACTTTTTTCCTAATGGAACTTGTATGAGAATCTAATATTTTCACTGTTAATATTTGAATCGTTCCTCATATTTTGATTCAGAATCTCCTAAATTAAGATATATGTTTGTCTACTGGCCTTCCTTTCTTGTTTTGCCGAATGTTTCATTTATTTTTAAAAAACAATGAAAAACAAAGTCATAAATTACAGTCAGTATTCATTATCAAATCATTTTTTTTTTAATTGTTATTTATGTACTTCATTTATTTTGTTTATTATTGTTCTTTATATAATCAGCATTGAAGATATCCACACCGAGAAATAAATGCATAAGAGTATTAATCTTGGTGTATGCCGAAACAATTCTATGCTAAATAAGAAAATGAATTTTGTGAAATATGGGAATCTGTCTGTAAAAACATTGGATATAATATAAAATCAAAAAAAAAATATTGTATATATATATAATTCCAATCAGATCGCATATATATATATATATATATATATATATATATATATATATATATATATATATATATATATATGTGTGTGTGTGTGATCTGATTTGAATTCTGTCATCCTATTGGCGGGGAGGATCCCTTGTGAGTCTTACTCGTTTTCTGTTGTTTGTTTATTTTGCTTTTTCTTCACGAACTCTGTGCTCGATGTGACACTGTATCTATGCCTTTCATTATGAAATAATATATATATATATAAGTGTTTTAAGGTTCATATTTTTTTTTTAAATACAAATCCGATGACATCAGGATATATTACAGACCGAGGATGCCAGGTTTTGGCGAAATATTTGTATCACTTTAAACTAACAAAAACAAATGCTAGTTTATAATAAAAAAAAGAAAAAAAATCGGTTTCGATTTATTATTTTTCTTTTTTATAAAAAACAATTGATATCGCATCTTAATGCTTCAAAAGGTATTTATTTTACCTATTCCTTCTTATATATATATATATATATATATATATATATATATATATATATATATATATATATATATGATAAATAAAGACTAAAGTAAATCCGACAGTATGAGCTTAAATGGAAAAAAAAGCAATCTGAAACTCAACGTTTCGCCTAATTTTAATTAGGCTAAACGTTGAGTTTCAGATTGCCATTGCTTTTTAAAAAATATTGTCAAAAGAATTGATTTTTTTTTCTGTTCAGTATGACACGAGGCCCCAAATGTGATGCGTGTTGTGATAATCAAAACGTAAAATCTATATAAGCGTATTACCCTTATTCATAAGTACTGTTAGCTAAAATTAAGAAAGGGAAGACCTAAGACTTAGCATTTCGCGAAACTGTTGCAAGGGGTTTTTCAAGAGTGAAAGCTAAAAAACGTGAAAAGACGGGAAGATCGGTAAGTTTGTAGAATATATAGTAATAAATGTACAATAAATGTAAATATGTGTAAGGAGAGAAGGTAAGCAAATACATACATACACACGCATACACACGCATACACACACACATATGTATATATATATATATATATATATATATATATATAAAGTTATATGTATGTACATATATATATATATATATATATATATATATATATATATATAGTCTCGGAAGTTTCTCAACCATTAAAACTATATTAAAAAAAAACTTTAAAAAAAAATTTTTTTTTTAAACTTATAGTCCCAAATCTTCCGGTTGAAAATCACTCATGTAAGTCAATTTATTTTTTACAGTTATTATATTAGTTTGTTTCTAACACTATTTTAAGAGATCATCAGTTGTTTACCATGAGAAACTGTTTCGGGAATTTATATATATATCAGGGTGGGCAAAAATAAGGGTCCTATTTTTAAAAATTCATAACTTTTTTATTTATTGATTTTTTTAAATTTTTTTTTTAGAATAAGTAAAGGACCCCTTCCGAAGCAAGCATGAGCCGTATTAGCCCTAAGGAACGTACCCTCATTTAGAAAACATTATTTTTGCTTAAAAAACTCAAAACAGTGTAAAAAACAATACTTTAGTTTTTGTAAGTTTTAAGAAGTGTTTTTCGGCTAAAATTTGTTTTGTTTATTTCAAAAAATCTCGGAAGGGTCAGTCTACACACACATAAAGTTTGGTGCGTTTAACTTTTATTTTGTGGAAGTTATTCAAATTCAAGTTATTCAAATTTAAAGATAGGACCCTTATTTTGGCCCACCCTGTATATATATATATATATATATATACATAGATGTCGTATTAGTAACAAAGCCTATATTAAGGACTCTTTCCAGTCCGGGGAAACAATGGGTACCCCTTGTAAGAGTGCCTGTTAAGCAAGCATTGCGTAATCCCAACCGCATTTCTCCTAAGACGGTATTGTTTGAGTCCGGTGACAAGGAGATGTCCATGATGACTGAAAACAATGCCGAGATAAGCAGAGAAAGACTGTTGTTATTTCGAAGTTTTCCTTCTTGTAAACTAGTTGCACTCTTTTTGGCTAGGAGCACAGTGTGGTATCTGTTCTGATACTACACTTGATTTTTTCCGTTCTCAGTCAGCGAAGAAGAAATCCTTCTAGACGGAGACAATTTAAATTTTTGTCTTAATTCAATCTTTTTGGGAAAGCTGGATTTTCTCCATATTAAAAACCAACCTTATGTCTAACTCTCACCTCGTTGTAAGCAAGTAAATAGAGACTGGTTGCACACTCAGAACTTGAGAGTCCAGTCTACCCTACTATTCAATCCATAGCTGGAAAAAGAGAGAGGATATGTGGAATCATACCCTTCGGAACTCGAATTCGGCACGCCGAGCACACAGTCCATGCTTGTAACCATTGCACCACACCACTTCTATTAAAGCCTATATATTCATATGTATATCCAGTTGTGTTGGTATAGATAAGAATAAGGTAATAAACAAATAACAGATTAAATAGAACATGAATAATTAACACAGAGTCATGCTTTGTTTGGTTCGATATTTCGTTTCAGTTATGAAACTTTGTCGAGAATGTTTGTTCTTTGCTTATTACCTTATTCCTGTCTATACCTACACATTTTATCGGATGTTTATTCCTTTAAATAAACTTTCGCATATGTATATACTCTCGTTCATTTTATTCGGCTCTTCGTTTACACACACAACCATCTCCTCCACTTACACACACTATCATGTCCCAAGACAAGATTGCTTAATCACTCAACTGCATTAGTATGTTTAATTACGTCTTGTTCGTGACTATGAAACTTATCTTGCATTCAAAAGGTCGTCCAGATTTTTACGCGCATGCGCATTAAGGTACGTGTGTATTAACGTAAGCACTTTTATACGCATGTCCACGTATATCTTTTTTTATGTAAAGATTGCCCGATAAAAAAAGAGAATACAAAGTGGGGAAAGAAAAGGGGCAATTGCGGCAATATTGGTAACACAATACCGTTGATGAGAAAACAGCTTTAAAAAAAAAAAACAATAAAAATTGAGGGGTCAAAGGTGAAAGCAAAACGAATTGGTTTCAATTTCCATCTGGGTCCAGACATACTTTCATCCACTTGCATATGCGGGCGCATTTCTCGATTTACACGCTAAAATCTTTTCAGATGACCCGGTCAAGGCTGCTTTAAAACTTTATTGCCGTTTAACACAGCCGTTAATATCGGCGCGTTAATTATTTTCAAGGGTTTCGTGAAACGAACGCTTTACGACGAAAGGCGGACGTTTTGGCTAACGGATTTTTCGGCAAACGGGCGTTCTGCAAACGGATGATTTGGCAAAATAGACGAATGATAAAATTCACGATATACAAAAATTCTTTTACACGGGTACTCTATACGGTGGCAAAGTAAGGCACACGGTCAGTTTAAAAGGGGAGCAACTAGATTGGTGCAAAATTAGCCATGATCGTCCTCATCGGCATTTCCCGATGAGGGCACCTCAGACTATTGACTAAAAATTGGTCGCGGAACCTTATTTCACACATCGAAAGCTGATGAGCGTTCTCACCGATTGTTCTACTAGTTATTTGAACTAGTAGAGGATCAATCTTGTAAAACCCGAGTACCATTCGATGGAATCTAAATTATATAGTATGTAAATAAAACACACACACATATATATATATATATATATATATATATATATATATATATATATATATATATATATATATATATATATATATATATATATATATATAATTTATTTTGTAAAAATATACGTGAAGTATTTCAGAGTCGTGCCGCGGTTTCATCCAGATGGACCGACGTTTTCCATCTGGATAAAACCGCGGTACGACCCTGAAATATTTAACGTATAGTTTTTAAATAAATTATTTATATTTAGCTCACTTTTTTTTTTGCGATCGAGCACTTTATTGATTTCTTTTCAACATAATCTGACATACAAAAACTCTCTCACACACACACACACATACATATATATATATATATATACATATATATATGTATATATATATATATATATATATATATATATATATACGTGCACGTTTAAAAACGCGTGCACACCAATATATTAACAAAGACGAAAAAAAGAGAAGAATAGTAACACTAATAGTTGTACTGCTTCAACTACTACTAAGAAAGGAAAAGAAAAAGAACGAACAACAACGACAAGAACAAAAACAAGTACAAGAATGACTGGTGACCCAAAGAATGAAATCCGACTAGAATATCGAGCAAAGCTATCGTAATAGTGAGAAGATTTTAACTCTATTGAAATCACCTGTCACTATTGGGTGAAAATGCTACTACTATTAAACTACTACTATTAAACTACTACTACTACTAGTAGTAGTAGTAGTAGTAGTAGTAGTAGTAGTAGTAGTAACAACTACTTGCAATATCAAAGAGACACTGTCTTGTGTCAGATAAATCACTCTTTCCTCCTCTTTAATGAGTAATGAAAAGACTCTAGAACCCGAGATCAGTGTAATATGCCGACACTAGAGCTTTGAAACACATCCGACCGACTCAATTGACTACTTGAGCCCACTCGAGTAAGGTCATCGCTACAACCGAGTCGTTGTCAGCTAAAGAGTTCTGAGAAAAACACTTTTCAATTGCGTATACAATGGTAATTTATCAGAAAATTGTAATGGCGAGCAAAAGATAACCTTTTAAGAAGCAAAAACCTCCAAAGCGCACTTAGAGCTGAGGCCAGTGCTTGCCCGCCAGCTCCATATATGATAGCGGACCCCTTTTTTTTAAGGCCCCCCTTTGTAAACAGATCAAATCACCAAAAATCATGGAATGATCCAATTTCAATTAAATTCTGCTCATTTATTTAATAAGTTACCTACCGTTTCCAGTCAATTTTTATTCATTTGCGCATTGAAAAAACTTATGCAGAAAAAGAAAAAAATTAGTTGTAAGGGAGACAACACCTATTCTTCAATGTAAAATATGAGTTATTCCTGTCGCTAATTTATTCTTATTTCATGGTGATTATTAAAAATATTACGGGTCGTCTGGGTAAAACTAAGTAATTTTTTAAATAAATAGCAGCAAAGTACGTTATTATATTGTGAATAACATGGTACAACAATAATAAAAAAATGAAAATTGGCTAGTCAGAAGCAAATTTTAATTTCTCAAGTAAAATGCTATTAGTGTCTGACTTTGAATACCCGACAAGATATCCTTATATGTTAGATGTGCCACTTTAGAGGAAATTAACATCCTAGCGATTTTCACAGAAATAGAAGTTTGGACCAGATAAACACACATGTTGAATAATGCTTTTGTTATTTGTAACATCATTGCTGTTAAAAGCGGTTCTCTATAATTTTAAGGCATTTTAATTAAGGAAACAAAATACTGAAGGGGACCTCCAGGGCACTGCTAAATGTATTCATTTTGGAGCCCACATCAGGATTAGAGCTCGACCAGTCGTGTCTTCTGGGGTAGTTCACACTGTTCCCGGCTAAAACCCTGACAACTAATCTAAAACCAGGATCCATTCCTGTTAGCAAGTCACACACAATTGACCGATATCAGTTTGGTCGCCTATGTTAAGCCGTTTCATGTTGCAAGACTCGAAACACCTAATGACATCAGACGCATTATGTGCTATACCTTCAGATATCAAATGAAAACAAAAAAGGTTAAACAAACATAATTAAGAACTGAAAATATTTATGTTAACCAAAGTTTGTCTTCATATTTAATAGGTTAAAGTTTAACGTAAATATTGTTATTACTGTTATGGTGGTTTATTCTATTACGTTACCGTATGGACTCTTCATGGCTCTGCAAATAGAGTCGTTATGACTAATACAGAGGAAGGGAGAAGAGACGTGAAGTGAGAAAGTAGCCTCGGTCAACCCATTACTTCAGTACTTTATGTTAATACAATTCCTTGTTAATTACCTTCTGTTAGTATTATTTAGTTTTTGACCGTTTAAGGCCACAACAATTACTTTTCCGTCTGCATAAATTCTTTATTTAAAAAATGCTAGTTATATTTTTTAGTCAACGTATTTTTTTCAGTATTTTAATTTTTAACTTTTTTTATTTTAATTTGATTATTCTAATAAATGCATTTTCTTTTGTTTAAACGATTTCCATTATTTAAATATAATGATTTATGTTAATATATAATTAACATAAATCATTATATTTATTGATAAATCTTTTGATTGTTATTATTGATAATAACTCCATTTTTTTTTCAAATTTTCTCAAGTAAAGTTATCGTTATAATCCGAATCATTGGTGTCTTGTTATGGTGATTTACCCTATCGCGTCACTACATGGACTCTTCCAGGCACTATGAAATGACAAAATTGGTATGACTTTCCGTAAATAAATCTATTGTTAACTACCTCTTTGTTGGCTTATTTCTTTTCGGCCCGTTTCGACATTAGAATACAAACCAAAAAACTGATCCAAGCTAGAATATCAAACATGATAATAGACAACAAGGAAACCATACTAAATAGTAGATAGCTGACTATAGAATGAAGTTGAAGTAGACAGAAACAACTAACTAAATACATGGAACACGGTAGAGAACTGAAAAGACTATGAGATATGAACATTACAGTTAGAGATGGGCGGTTTTACCGAAAAACCGCGGTTTTTCGGTTTCGTCTCCATACCGAATACCGAATCGGTTTTTTTTTTTTAAACCGTAACCGTTCGGTATTGTGTTTTTACTACAGTAAGCCACCATATACAAGGAAACACGGTTGAAAAGATTTTACGATTTGAATAAAATTGAATATTACCAAAAAATGTTATATTAGTAAGAGGACAGATTGAACAAATATATTACTGCAATTAATATTACTGCAATTACTGCTATAAACACGAGGCGATTTTTGTTTATTTTCATTCTAGAACGAATTTTAAACATTTTAGAATATGAATATAGAAAATGTTGTTACATTTTTCGTACCCAACTAGTAAATAAATTAATCTTTCATCTTTTTTTATGCATTAAAATTATAATTATACGTTGTTTTGTCTTTCGGTAATAGTAATTTTAAATTATCTTATCCTAAAAAATATTGTCCTTTTTTTGAGCGAAAGTCAACAATGGCTACTAGTATTGCTGATATAACAATCAATCAGCAGCAGCGTCTTGTAAAAAAAGATAATACTTTTTGTGCTTAAAAAAGTTAATCCTATTTGGTTCTTTTATAAAAAATACTTAAAAAAATACTGGTTTTCACTCAACTTTCGAACTTCTAGTAGTAATGAATTTCTAGTCGCCAATTTAAAAAAAAAAATTAAGATTCTACTTTTTTAGGCGATTACGTCTTAAAGTTTTGGCGAAAAAAAGAAAAAAAACAACAACAAATATTTTAGAATTTAGAGTGGGGGATCAGTTTCGCATATAAATTTAATGTAAAATGATCTCCGATTTCCCGGGCATTCTTGCCTTTTAGTGAAATTTATAAAATAAATAATTACTCTACCATTAACTCTAGGTACGACTAACGACTAACAAGTCCACCTCCTAAAAATGCCATCTTGAACGTATCGTACGATTAACCTTAAATATGAGTGGCAAGCCACTCCTAAAAAACTCCCTTAACTCTAACACTAAGTCCGAATGGCAACCTCCATCCAAAACAAAACCCCTTCCTTAACCTTATCACTAACCCTAAGTCCGAGTAGGAAGTCCTAATCCTACAAAAAAGCCCATTAAAACCACACATAATCGTCTAAAAAAAGAAAAAAAAAGAAGACGCCCATAAAAAAAAACGCACAGGATTTATTTGCCATAGAAAAAAATTGATTAATGCCCTAAAACGCTAGAATGGCCCGGAAATGGTGAATTATTCTGCATTAAATATATGTGAAACTAATCCCCCACTCGAAATTCTAAATGAATTGTTTTTTTTTCTTTCTGCTAAGTTTTCAGGGTGTTCACACTTAATTGCCCCTAGCCCTACCACTAACCTGAAGTTCAAGTGGTAAGCCCCCCTCCTCCCACAAAAACCCTTATAATCGTCTAAAAAAAAAGAAAAAAAAAAAAACAAGAAAAACGCACAGGATTTATCTCCCATAGAAAAAATAATTAGCTGTCCTAAAACGCTAGAATGGCATTGAAATGGGGGATTATTTTATGTGAAACTGATCCCCACTTTAAATTCTAAAATAATTGTTTTTGTTTCTTTCTTTCTGCCAAGTTTTTCAGGGTGTTAACATGTAATTGCCTAAATAAAAAAAGTAGAATCTCATATTTTGGGGAGGTAAGGGGGTGAGTTAGCAGAAGGTGTAAATCTACAATAATGCTAAAGAAATCTTGCAATATATTCATTTTTAAACAGTCCTAGTATTAGATTTTAGTTTCTTGTACATAAAATGTATTACAATTCAACTTTGAGTTTTCTAACTTTCTTTTAATGGATTCATGGTATTTTTAAGGTATTGCAGCATATTTATCTGCACTTAGTGCAGATTACTTGGAAACCATTAATTTCTGGAGATTTTCAGTGGCATATTCTGATTCCTAGTACAAAAATACACTTATATGGTAAATTTCATTGCTTAATCTTGTGTTTTAACAAAGATATAACAGTTTTACTGAAAAATTAGTGTAAAAAATGTGACGAAACGCATATGGTATTAAAGAGGGGAAAATATCCAATTGTGCGAGGCACATAAATAGTCATAACTTCCTTATTTTTAGTCAGATTTAAAAAATTTAAAAAGATTCTTTCTTAGATCATCAAGCTCTTTCTATATATGCCATTATTGAGATTTTTAAGCAATTTAAATTTTTTCATGTGTATTGCTACTTGTAGGAAGAAATCTTTGTTTACAATTTGTTTATTAACATTTTGAATTTTCAAATGAAAAAAAGAGAAATACGACAGACAACATGACATCGTATTTTTAGCATAAACTATTTTCAAATGAAAAAGAAAAAATCAAACGCGTTCCGTATGACGTCGAAAATCTATTTGATTCAATTCAACTCAAAATTGTAAAATAATTATTTGTTTGTTTCAGAGTTATCTAAAAAAATAAGTTATTAAAATGAAATTAAAAAAAAATACTTGTAAAAGTAAATAAACGAAAAGTAGTGAGTAAGTATAAACATTTAAAAAGAAAAAAAGTAGTTGCCAATGCTAGTGTCACTTTATTCGGATTTTTAAAATTATTTTAAACATTAGGCATTTCATTGTTTACTTTTGAAAAGCCACTTCATACATAAATTGTAATTTCTAGAGAACTATCTCTCAACTATACCGTTTTCTCTCCCAAAAATGGGTTATTCAAAAAGTAGACTATGCAACGATTTATATTTTACTAAATTGTTAATATGGTATTTATTTAGAGTTGACAATTTATTCGAAAGTTTAATTACTAAACTTTAATCCAAGTCATGAATTCTATGACTAAAATTACCTTAAACCTTAAAAAATGACTTTAGGTGAATTAATAATCTCTACTTTTTTTAACCATCCTTCCTTTTCCCTTGGCGCGGTTTTCGGGTGTACTACTAGTCTTTTACACATGTCTATAAAGTTTTATTACCCTGTCTTAAAAACAAATATTAACCTCAACACGCATCAGTTGACAGAACTTCGAGCACACAAAATGACAGACATCCCAACAGTCAACACCGGCAATTCGAGAAGTATATGGTGTGTTTATTTTACGCGACAAGACACAACGTCTTGCAAACATTTTCACCTATTAAAAAATTAAAATTTTTATCTGTCAAATAATTTTGACAATATTTCATTTTCATCATCATTTTTGCTTAATTTTATTTGTAAAATTATTTTGTTTGTTTAAATAAATTTTCGTTTTTTAATTTCTTGCATTTCTGAGTTATATTTTAGTTTCTGAATTAGATAGAATGTATATTCAAACTCAGTTTTATTCTTCAGAAATCTTTCATGAATCTTTGGTCACTGTTTTAACAAGTAAACTGTTAAAAAGATATCAGAACTTTGATTACAACAGTCAACACCTTAAAACTTATATGATTCATATCATGGAGAATGATTCAGTCACAAAATTATCGAAACAGTGGCATAATTCAACTAAACGTTAAATAATAACTAATCATCACACAAGAGATGAATAGCTTCCATAGTAAAAAAAAAATTTTCAAAAAAAACGAAAAACCGAACCGTAAACCGAGGTTTTAAGGGAAAAAAACCGAAACCGATACCGAAACCAAAATTTCAAAACCGCCCAACTCTAATTACAGTAATGCCAATAATTGTAGGGGCACTATGATCAGTTACAAAAATTAAGTGAAACGTTAGAATAATTTGAAATAAAAGTAAGCACTATGATCATACACACTATGGCGCTGATAAACACAGCAAATAAATTTTAAAAAACTTGAAAACCTGATAAACACAACTAGGATTTTCAGCCAGGATATTCGAATTAAATTCGGAATTGAAAAATGTGTACTAATAATAATTATACAGCAGAAACCTGCTAAAAAATAAATACCTGGGCACTATCAGTAGTACGATATTCTGGACCCGTCATAAGCTGGACAAAAGAAGAACTCAGGCATTTGGACGAGAAGACTATGAGACTAATGATCATGAACAATGTACTACACTTCAAGGATGATACTGACCGTCTCTACGTAAAAGGGAGATAATGGGAAAAGGACTGGCTTTTCTCTATTCATTTTACTTCAGTCGAAGTTCTTAGAAATCTATTAAAGTTCTCCTTTACCTCTCACACGTTGAGTTTGTAAAGAAGTTAAGAACCTTATACATTTCCTCTCCCCAATTGACCAGGTTAATATGTTATAGTATATCTTTCTTGTGGTTTCTTGGTCTACCAGATTCCAGGACAAGAATTCATCTGGTCTGGTGGAGTATTCAGCTAAGTGCTGTTACTTGAGGTATCATAACTAAGAGAAGATGCACCATTCCTTGTATAGGCGTATAGCCAAACCGAGGAGATTCTATTTGCAAGTATAGAAAACTGTGCGAACGACAAAAAAGAAGAATTTTAAAAAGACATAACCCAGAATATAGAAAGATTCATCATTGACGCAAAAGGCACCGCAAAATTGAACAATACAGGAAGCAACGAAAATGAAAAAGTGAACAGAAATATAGGAAGAGAAACATTTTCATGAATGGCTCATAAGGCTGACCAGAGAAACATCTGGAAATGACTACGAAAAGGACATCTAAACAGAGAAACGTAATCGCTGCTGACATCCTCTCAGAACAACTAAACAAAAAGTAGATAAAGGCTGTACAGCAGTAAATGTAGACTTTGTGGACACATAGACGAACCAGTAAACCACATAATAAGTGAATACAGCAACCTAGCTCACAAAGAATACACGAAAAAAACACTTTGAACATCGAGGCAAATGATACAAGCACAAATCGGAGACAGTATTGGAAAGCGAAAATCACAAAATCCTCTCGGAGATGGAGATAAAAGCAGACAGATTAATCCAAGCAAAGAGACGTGATAATAGTCAATGAGAAGAAAAAAACAGTAGTGCCGAATCATATTTCAACGTCCCAGCAGTTCACAGAGTGAAGACCAATGAGGCAGAAAAACGAAGCAAATACATGGAATTTGTCAGAGAACTGCAATGAATATAGAACACGAAGAAAATCATTATAATATCACTAATAAAAGGAGCACTAGGAACAGTCCCCAAATACGTGAAAAAAACTAGGAGAAATAGGAATCAAAGGGAAGATTAGAACCATACAACGCACGATAATGTTAAAGAGAGCCGGAATATTGAAGGAAATCCTTGAATGCGGAAACCAACCCACATTCACTTGTTAGGAACAAACAGCACATACAGTGGTATCAGCTCCGGTTGATACAACACATAATTATTGCGAAGGGTCAAGGGGGATAAAAAGACCGAGGAGGTAGAGCACCAACCAGACCTCCACTGGAAGGGTGCGAGAGTACTGGAACCTTGGAGATGCTTGTCACTCAAATTCCAGGTCGTTACTAGCGAGAAATCAATAGTAAAAGATTTTCAAAGGTTATCGAAAAAGGTGGAGAGTGCTGGAAATTTGGGAAGACTTGTTGTCACTCATATTCCAGGGGAACACCTCTGGTTATTGTAAATGAGCAATTGCTGATGATGATTGTGTGGACATGCGTAATTTGGCATAATGGATCCGATGGCATTTGAACTCGGTTTGCCGATTTCATAGTTTGCCTTGGTGATCGGTATGTCACTCAAACTACCGAGTTGATGATGATGATGATGATGATGATGATGATGATGATGATGATGATGATGATGATGATGATGATGAACTAGATTAATAAGAATATGATCGTGATGAAGAAAGTGATCAAGTATATAAAGAAAAAAGAGAAAAAAGGAAGAAGAACATGAACATGAAGAAAATGATGACTAGAAAGAAGAAGAAGAAGAAGAAGAAGAAGAAGAAGAAGGATGAGGAGGAGGAGGAGAAGCTAGAAAGGAAGAAGATGTTGAGAAAGATGAAGCATTTGAAGAAGACGAAGAAGAAAACGAACAACAGCAACAACAACAACAACAACACTAAAAAAGTTGCAAAAATGGCGGCACAAACTATCAGGTTGGAAAGAAAGTAATGTCGTATTTTTTACTTCATCACTTTGCAGCCTCTTAAGTTGTACACAGTTATATATTTTTGGTGAATTGGTGTCTTAATATCTTGATTTGCCTTTCAGATATAGTAATTAGTTGGAAAAGATTAAGTTTAACGGTCTCAGCCGTCAAAAAATGGATATTAGTGAGGAGCATCTGAGACATTGCATGCTCTATGAATTCAAAAACGGAAACTCAGCTGCAGAAGCTACAAGGAATATTGGATAAATGTTCTGAATGATCGAAAATGTCAACGGTGGTTTGCAAAATTTTCTTCTGGAGACTTTAACCTGTCAGATTGGCAACGTTCGGGAAGGCCAAAATCAATTGATAAAGACGCCATTAAAGACGCTGTGGGAGCCAATCAAAGGTTAACCAGCAGAGAATTAGCTCAACGATTCAATACAACCCATACCACAATTATGTCATGCCTTCATGAGTTAGGAAAAGTTTCAAAACTTGAACTCTGGGTTCCCCACGATTTGACCGACGCTCAACGAAATCAAAGATTGACTGTTTGCACATCTTTGCTTTCAAGGGATCATCGAGAACCATTTTTGCAAGAGATTGTGACTGGAAATGAAAAATGGGTTCTTTACAAGAATACCCAATGCAAAAGACAATGGTTAGATCCGAACCAAAGTCCACAGCCTGTTCCAAAACAAAGACTACACCCAAAAAAGGTTATGCTCTCTTTATGGTGGGATATAAGAAGACTGATTCATTATGAGTTACTAGAGCCTTATCAAACAATCATAGCAGTAAAATTTTGGATGATCTAAGAATTGCTCTATCAAAAAAACGACCAGCATTACTCAATAGGAAGGGTGTAGTGCTTCAACATGATAACGAGAAACCTCACACACCAAAACACACTCAAATAAGAATAATGAGTTTCAGTTAGTAAATTTTGCCTGGTACGCCTTTTCACCTGACATTGCTCCATCCGACTACCATCTTTTCCGGTCGTTGCAACATCACTAAAATAATAAAATTTATGAAAATGACGACCAACTCAAAAATGACTTGAATTTGTTTTTCTCTCAAAGATCAGAGAAATCTTTTTGAAGAAGCCATCAAGAAGCTAGTTGATCGTTTGACAGAAGTAATAGAAAATGAGAGAAATTATTGTAAAGATTAAAAATGCCCTAATGTGAATGTTTCAGATGAAATGTGTTGGACAAAAACGACATTACGTTCTTTCCAACCTGATACAACAGCGAACATATTACCGTTGTTTTTATTTACTCAAGGATAAACTAGTTTCCCCCTCAGGACTATTATCACAGATCAGCCATTTCAAACCATTATAAAAATGTCTTGGAATGGAAATAATCAGTGATTATACGCATACTCTTTGACAGATTTCTTTTAAAAAAAAGGAAAAAGAAAATAAATTTAAAAAAAAACTGTGACCAACGCCCTTCATCTCGATTTCGAAAGAAAAAAAAATTAAATTCAAATAAAATGATTGCGTTTCTCCGATTTTCAAGAATTCCAAAGAACTGAAACTTCTACGAGTGTTGACATTTTCTTCGAGATGACAATATTGTTAGTGAAAAGACGTGATGTGTCTGTCTTGCTTCGAAAAGAGGGCGGAGGGTCAATTTATTGGCGAGTTATCTGTGATAGGGCCACCGCCCGAGACACAATACTCGGCACGTATTCTGTTACTTTAAGCCAACCCTTATAATTCACTTGGAAAACTTATATCAGTTGACGTCGGTTGTGTAATGGATCCGGGGGAGTTATACATGGCCGATATCTGTTCGCTGTCTTAGCCCCAGTTGTTGTTAAGACTGCTAAACATTATCAGATCACTACATATAGTGGACACATATGATGTCGCCATCCTCGACTCTATAATAAAGAGCAAGGTATATATATATATATATGTATATATATATATATATATATATATATATATATATATATATATATATATATATATATATGTAGATTGTAACTAAAAGGTAAACTTTTAAAGAGTTGGACCTATTGTGAAATAAGGAAAGCTCAATATACTGGATAGAGCAAAAATATGGTAAGTCAATGAAAATTGATTAGACCTGCAAATGGAAGCAAATCGATATCTTCAGTTGTTCAAAACAAGAAGCAGTTTAGTTAATAAAAACATTTATTTTTCTTCTCTTTCATTCCTTAAACCAGGCTTTTCAAAGATTAAAATCTTATCATCAGAGGAAAAAATATGATTGATAAGTTGACAGGATAGGACTGTCAAAGTTCTAAATTTGAAAGAGTTTTTTAAAAGATGTTAAAGTTCAAACGGGTATGAGAATCACCAATAATGAAATCCAAAAAACCGTGGGGCTCAGAAATATTGGTAAATCCAGAGGAATCTGTATAAAAATTCAATGACAACGGTTCCACCCAGGTCTGTTGTCCTCGGAGAAGGGATCAAATAAGATTGGCCATGTTAAGGAAAACAATATTCTTCCTGTTTTCAGTTAAGCGTATTCCAAGGCAAAAACAATGACAAAATCTCAATGGAGTCAAAGCAAACTGTTGCAATGTATAAAAATTACTTGGGAATTGTGGGATAGCATAAAGAAGGGAAGAGAAAAAGAAAGGAAAGAGAAAAAACCGCTAGACAAAATATAGAGACAGAAGAAAGGGTAGGAACCAAAAAACAAAAGAAAAAAAGAATAAAAAAAGAGAAAAAGAAAAGCGAGTTAAAAAAGAGTGCCATCTAACAGGTGGGGGAGGGTTAAAGGGATTCAAATCAAAATCATATTTAGGCAGAAAAAAGGGACGGAAGATAAAAGTAAAGATAAAAAGTAATAAAAATTAATTCCAAAGTGGACGAATACAAAAATACAAAATGTCTGGTCAGCACAGTAAAATTATGTTCCCGTGGGGAAAGTAAGTAGATTAAATACAGATATGAAACAAAAACAGGCTTTAAGGAAGATTAAGCTGAGATAATTTTGGATGGGGAAATGTTTTTTATTTACTAAACTGCTCCTTGTTTTGAACAACTGAAGATATCGATTTGCTTCCATTTGCAGGTCTAATCAATTTTCATTGACTTACTATATATATATATATATATATATATATATATATATATATATATATATATATATATATATATATATATATATATATAAATGAATAAATGCGAAAGTTGTTTTCCATTTATCCGAACTATATTAATATCAAAACACCTTAGGCTTATTTAATTCAAGGATACAACAAAATATTTTCATATATATATATATATATATATATATATATATATATATATATGTGTGTGTGTGTGTGTGTGAAAACATTTTGTATGAAAATATTTTGTTGTATCATTGAATTAAATAAGCCTAAGGTGTTTTGATATTAATATAGTTCGGATAAATGTAAAACATCTTTCGCATTTATTCATTTATATATATATATATATATATATATATATATATATATATATATATATATATGGTAAGTCAATGAAAATTGATTAGACCTGCAAATGGAAGCAAATCGATATCTTCAGTTGTTCAAAACAAGGAGCAGTTTAGTAAATATATATATATATATATATATACCTTGCTCTTTATTATAGAGTCGAGGATGGCGACATCATATGTGTCCACTATATATATATATATATATATATATATATATATATATATATATATATATATATATATATATATATATATTGATCGGAAAACTTGCAAAACACAGTAAATACTATACTTCATTTAGATATTTATTTTATAAACAGTTTCTAATGAATTAATATTCTCTACGATTCATTTGTAATCTAATACTCCTATTTTCTTATATATACGCAATACTTTTGTTAATATCAATATTCTTCTTCTTTTTAATTATATTATTATTATTATAATTATTATAATTATTATCACTATTATTATTATTATTATTATTAGTAGTAGTAGTAGTAGTAGTAGTAGTAGTAGTAGTAGTAGTAGTAGTAGTAGTACTAACAGCGATTTAATAAAATAAGTTTTAAATTGCAAATGTTAACTTCCGTTTGATTATTTTGCACATAGCAAAAATTTATATTACTTTGAAATAATTTCTTTAAAAAAAATAAACTGCATTGAACGCAATTATTAACAAAGTTTTTCTTTATTAATTAAATAGATCCGTTTATTTTTGTAAACTAAATTTGTTGTTGTTGTTGCTGTTGTTACTGTTGCTGTGATTGTTGTTGATGATGATGATGATTATGATGATGATGATGATGAAGCTGATGATGATGAAGCTGCTGCTGATGCTGATGCTGCTGATGCTGATGCTGCTGATGCTGATGATGATGATGATGAGGAGGAGGAGGAGGAGGAGGAGGAGGACGACGACGACGACGACGACGACGACGACGACGACGACGACGACGACGACGACGATGACGATGATGATGATGATGATGATGATGATGATGATGATGATATCATCATCTGTCATCTGTCTTGAGAAGGAATAAAATAAAGCTCCCCATCTCTCATTTTTCTAAATTACAAAATAAATTCGTATATTTTTCAAATCTTGGATAAGTTTTTATTTATTTTTCTGTCTTTTTAGGAAGTAAATACTGAAAAATATCGACGTTTTATAGTATACGAGTGTCCACCCATCGTCAAACATTACAGAAAAATAATTATGTTTCGCGAGTGTACGCATTAATATTCATACAATATATATTTTCTTTTCAAAAACTTTCCAGTTTGAGACGCTAATCTATGAATAAATAGGGTCACTGTTGACACTGGAGTTCGAACTTGAATCTCTAGATAATGACATGAAAAAAATGAATGTCACCTTTATGACAGTGGAAAATTCGAACGCTATTTAGAACCCTTTAAACTTTCAATTCTAAAGTAATTTTTTGCTAAACTTATAGTTTACTAGCAGGACCCGGAAATTTCAAAGAAACTCCTGCTCACACCTCTGAACTCCATAAAGGTTTTTTGGCTCGATTTTTTTAAACGATTTTTTAAAACTATCTATGAGTATTAATGATAGTGTTCTGTAATTATTTCTAGAACCGAATTGACAAATGCATGTCTACATTTTAATTATTTGTCGATCAATGAACATGTTTAACTATTTTGCATTAAACTCTATTTTAGCATAGAAAATGTTCTTATGTCTGTATGTAGGATTATTAAACATGCATGTGTAAAAATAGTAAGATACTCTGGACCCTTCATAGGCTGGACAAAAAAGAACCCATGTATCATGATAAGATAAACAGGAGACTAATGATTATGTACAATGCCCTACAACCGACTCTATGTAAAAATAAACAAAGGGGTGAGAAGACTGGTAAGCATTGACGAAAGCGTGAATTATGCGATAAGAGAGGCTGATTACTCCGTCAAAATCACAACCAATATGAATAATATTAGCAAAATCGAAACGAAAAACAAAGTAAAATGTGAAGAGAAGCAGCTACATGGACGATTCATTAAACTGACCAGAAGCGTGGCGCACAAAAATACGTGAGCATGGTTACGGGAAGGAAACTTAAACAAAGAAACAACATCCCTATTGACAGTTGCACAAAAATACAACGCGATCAAAATGAACTACATAAAAGTGAACATAGATAAGACCCAGGAAAATGTAGACTCTGTGAACAAAGAGACAAAACGGTAAACCACATATTGAGTGAATGCAGCAAACTAACCCAAAACCGGACATTACTGTGACGGGGGGGGGGGTTCACTATGAATTATGCAATCGAATGTATTTTAAACCTACATACAAATAGTATAACCGCGAGCCACTATTGGAAAATGACAGGCATAAAATCTTCTGGGAAATGGAATTATAAACAGGCAAAGGCATCCAAGCAAGAAGATAGGACGTGATAATAGTCAATAAGAAGAAAGAAATATACCAAATCGTAGTTTTCGTCGTCCCAGCAGTTCACACGGTGATGGTTGAGGAGGCAGAAAAACTAAACCAATTCATGAATCTTGCCAGAATACTGATGGAGATATAGAACAGGAAAAAAGCCACTGTAATATCAATAATCGTAGGAGCACTAGGAACAGTTTTTTTTAATACTGGGGAAAAAGAGTAGGAGAAATTGAAATATAAAGCAAGATTGAGACTATATAAAGTAAGGTACGGATGAAAACAGCTGAAATATTAAGAAAAAATCCTCGACTGCGGAAACCAACACAATACCGAGATGATACCAAGTAATCGCAGGTAAAGTGATGTAGAATAAAGCTGCGTAAACGCAACTAGGAATATAGAAGGAATAATGCACGCAACCGAAGGAACTGAAACATCAGTTTTAACATGAAAAAGAAACCTCCAACAAAACGCATTGTCACCAACATTTGTTGGCGCCACAGAAAATGGTCATGAAGAGTCGGCGAGGATGAAAAGAACGATGGCGAAGAACACTACACAGGCCTCCACTGAAATGGCACGGAGAGTAATGGAATCCCAAATTCAAATGAAAAACAACGACCATTATCAGCGAGAAATCAATGCTAAACAGCTGTTACAAGAGCGTAAAATGATTTGCAACGGTTATTGAAATAAGCGAAGCATTCTGGAAATCTGGTGAGACCTGTTGTCACTAAGATTCCAGGGAACCTCACTTGTTTCTGCCAGTGAGCGATCACTGGTAATGACTTGTGTTAAAACTCCGAGGAGTTAAAAGGAACCGATGAAGCAAGAAGAGACTCACCGTAATTGATAGCAGCCGCTGGAGGTGACCTGCAGAAACGAGCAAAATGCCCTTTTTACAAATAGAGTTTTTCGCAGAGCACCTCGCCCTGTCATGTCTCGGGTTTCCACAGAAAAACATTTCTGTCCGGAGAGTGCTGCTATCGTGGGTTGCTCATCATATGTAGACTGGTCGTCCTTCGATTCTTCTTTTTCAGCAGTGGAGACCGAAGAAGCTTTATTCGACAAAGATCTACGGAGGGACCTAGTTTCTACGAGCAAACAATGGCTGACTAAAAAAGAAAGAGTGATCAAGGGAAGTAATTCACTTCCGAAGCATAGAAGGGGATAGAAGAGTTCTCTTTTCATGACAGTAATATATAACACAATCCCCGAAGCCTCGATTATTGAATGCTTAAGGATATTAAAATATCTTTAAAATGATCAATATTTTGTAGAAGGCAATATAAAAATGAAGATTAGAACAGACAGCGATTTAGTGACAGTGGTAGTAGGGTTACATAAGGAAAGGCGTTAGTTGAATGGAAAAATGATTGACAGATGGGAGGTCAGACTTTTACCTTCAGCTAACGGAAGTCGACGAATATAGCTGACTTCCGGAGAAAAAGAAAATTAGGCCTCTTTCTGGCGACACTTCAAGCAGAGAAGACGTGAAAGTCGTGGCTCCCTGGCTGAGCCCCATTGAAGGCGGGGTATGCACGATATATCGTCAGGAGTGTGCGGCACATACGTCTGATATCTCTCTCTCTCTCTCTCTCTCTCTCTCTCTCTCTCGCTCTCTCTCTCTCTCTCCCTCCTTCGTACGCGCACACACAACATTTTGAAGGGTTACCCGTCACCTTAAAGTATTAATTTATCTCTCTGGTGTTCTCTGTTGCTCTTCCTTTCTGTTTAATAAATCAATGAATTGCGGCCTTCGTGTAACATAATTGAGATGCTAATCGAACCTGGGTTAGAGACTGAAGTACATTGTAAGAGTAGATCTGAGCGTGAGAGTGAACATTTCTCCCACTTCCTGTATGAATCTGGTACTACCAGATCGGGCCGTTTGAAGATACCGGCTTCCTTACTTAAAATACATCACACACTGATGTTATTGATTTTTTTTCTTTCTCCTTTGCAAAACTCAATCATGTTCTGCAAAGCCAAAAACAAGAATAACAATTTTCCTCTACAAAACTACCAAACCAAACATCATGAATAACTATTTGAAGATATAAAGAACTTGAAGCATCAAAACTTTTACCAAAATGACTGGATTCCGCATTAAATATCCCGAAAAAGGGTTAATATGCCGTAAAACAAAACAACCAAACCAAACACCATGAATAAATATTTGAAGATATAAAGAAATGACCGGATCTGGCATTAAATAACCCGAAAAGGGTCGATATGCCATAAAACAAAACAAACAAACCAAACCTGTATAGATTACCTACTTAGATTAAGCTGCCGACCCGGTTAAAATGTAAAAATTATTGGAAGAGAACGAAGCAATTGCATATTTTCGTAAAACACGCATCAATAATTGGCCTAAATCGATGCCGAGTAGATTCGCATATGCAGCTTTTGGATAAAAAGCTATACTCGTCTATGAAATAGGGGAAATGACTTTACTTTATATATAAGATAAGTGCAACTTCTAAAAATGATGACCTTCGCTTATTTACGTGTTTGACAGAAGGAGGGGTTCTTTGTTTTACGCGAAATGAATGAGGATTACAAAAAAAAGCTAAACATTGGAAAGGGAACTAACATTTGTAGCATTCTCTATTCAATATATAAACAAGATAGCGATCTCTGCGCCTCCCAGATTTTACAAGTCCTTTTCGAAGAGCAGATGCGGCTTAACCCTGAAGAGACCCCTAAATCGGATTTATTTCTATACTACCCCAACCCTGGGTCTGTGCTATCTACTTACACAACCGGAATATTGTCAACTCCCTCTCCCGCCCTAAACGGCCGAGCAGTTCCGAGTAAATTAGGTCTATTTTTAGAATCCCTTAACATTTAAGATTTTCTAAAATAGAGGAAAGAAAGAAATGGAAGAAATTGAGGTTAAATTATTTTTTTCTCTCCCAGACTTATAACGTAAGCAAATTGTCCTTGAAAATATATCGTCTTTCGTTGAAGTTTCTTTTAAGCGGCGTTTTAAGTAGAATTACGTTCAACTCAAAATAAATCCAGGCGTGACTTATCATGTTTATCGTGGATATTCTCAATAATATGAACAAGAAATAGCAATTTACTTGTCTATAGCAGACGTACGATGTAGACGTGTACAAAAAACAACGATTAGATCAAGGATTACAAAAATTATGATCATCGTATAATTGATGGGCATCCATAAGCGTCTTTGGTTATAAATCAGGTTAGGGTAAGGGTTAGGGTTAGGATTGGGGTTAGGGTTAGGGTTAGGGTTAGGGTTAGGATTAGGATTAGGATTAGGGTTAAGGTTAGGGTTAGGGTAAGAGTTAAGGGTTAGGTTAGGTTAGGTTAGGTTACAATTAGGGTTAGGGTTATGGTTGGGGTTACGGTTAGGGTTAGGGTTAGGTAAGGATTAGGATTAGGTTAGGTTAGGTTAAAGTTAGGGTTAGGTATGGTTATGGTTATGGTTATGGTTGGGGTTAGAGTTAGGGTTAGGTTAGAATTAGGGTTAGGTTAGGTTAAAGTTAGGGTTAGGGCAAGGGTTAGGGTTAGGGTTAGGATAGGGGTTAGGGTTAGGATTAGGGTTATGGTTATGGTTAGAGTTAGGGTTAGGGTTAGGGTTAGTTTAGGTTACAATTAGGGTTAGGGTTATGGTTGGGTTAGGATTAGGGTTAGGTAAGGATTAGGATTAGGATTAGGATTAGGTTAGGTTAGGTTAAAGTTAGGGTTAGGTTATGGTTATGCTTATGGTTATGATTATGGTTGGGGTTAGAGTAAGGGTTAGGTTAGAATTAAGGTTAGGTTAGGTTAAAGTTAGGGTTAGCGCAAGTGTTAGGGTTAGGGTTAGGGTTGGGGTTAGGGTTTGGTTGCAGATCAGGTATAATATTAGTGAAATCATTAACAATATTGTTGACCGTGTTACATTTTTTGTACATCAATGCGTAACAAAATAAATTGATCCACCTACTATCGCATAAGCAATACCGTTGTACACAACAAAAGCTTCATTAGATGACGATCCTAGATGCAGGCATGATTCCACGGTCGAAGAATCATTATCACTTACCCAGAGCACCCCAGCAGCACCTCACGATACTAACCGGCTGTGTTAGTTTAGAGTTGTTCTGCGAATTAACATTGATGCAGTCGTGTTTTTTTTTATAGTATTTTAATACATTTCCAGTTATACAGATGTTAATACGGCGGTGAATCTTCCACATCTGACCCCCTTGGGGAAGATAGTTGTTGCCCAATAAGTTATGATTACCATTAGCGATAATTCAAGGCTATCCATAAAAACGAATAGAGCCCTCTACAGCGATGTGCAGTGTTTTTTTTTTATCATAGTTCACCCCAAACAAGGCATGGCGCCACTGTAGACGTAAGCGGCTACTGAGAATTAGGGAGTACGTTTTAGGGGTCATCCTAAGTTATGATCTGTTTAGATTATTTTCAATTTTCTGCATCTCGATATACTCGGAGAAACAGGGAGCAGGGGGGGAGCAGTTCCAGAGGCTGGCAGCACGAGAAAAGAAGCTATTGGAGTAGAAGGCTCTCTGGCGTCTGTGGACCTCCACGGTGAATAGATGGGACTACGCTGAGTGTCGTGTTGGTCTAGTGTATTTACGTCGAGGGGCACCAGAGTAGCCAGCTCATCAGAGCACAATCCGTTGAAGTATTTGTAAAACAAGCTTGGTAGATAGTGAGGGGCCTATTAAGTTGGCGACTTTTTTTTGTACATTGTCTAAGAGGGAGAGACTAGTGGATGATGCAGCAGCCCATATGTTCATGCAAGCACTGAGATTTTACTTACTTGTGGATTGTGCCTAATGGCCAAATGGTTAGAATTGCTGACTATAAACAAAACGGTCCAGTTTCAATCAAGGTTTGAAGGGCTTGTCTGTCTAGCCACACTTAAGAGATGTGATACAGCGAAACAGTATGTTTGGAGATGACTATGCCTCAATATCGGATGTAGTTTTGTATCATATTTAGGCAAAATTTTATTGAACCCATAGATGGGGGACTGATGAGTACTATCACTACGAGTAATAGTAAAGGTTGACTCTACACTCTCCAAACTGGGGCCTCATGATCGGGTTCAATTTAAGGTCAACCGAGAGAGTCGACTGCCTTCGGCGTTCTTCATAGTTGTCCCAACAATGATTGAAAAAAAAGAAAAAATAAGAAAATCTATGTCTATAACGATTGACAAGGGCCTGTCCTGGCTGAGTCATTTCATTTATATTATTTTTATTTATTGAAAAAAAAATATTCTAGCTGGTTTTCAAAAATGAGTTATATTATACTTTTCATACATCGATGCTTTCCGACGGTAGAAATATTGGATACAAATATATATATATATATATATATATATATATATATATATATATATAGTAGTAAGTTTTTGAATGGCTGTGGGCAATGCAAGTTCCGGGTAAGATGCAAGATACAACTTGCATCTTACCCGGAACTTGCATTGGCGACAGCCTTTCAAAAACTTACTACTACTATACCAAGCAATGCTTCAAGCAAACTACCATTCTCTACTATATATATATATATATATATATATATATATATATATATATATATATATATGTATATATATATATATATATATATATATATATATATATATATATATGAAGCAATCCAACAAAAGATATAAGCGTCAACTAATATCTTATAATTAGTGAAACATCCGGATAAAAACTGAAGCTCAATATACTGGATAGAGCATTAATGGACTATATGGATTCAACAAAAAGTATGTTTTTGGGTTGATATGTTTTGATGTTATGTATTTTTGTGTATTTGTGTATATAATTTTATATATTTTCAAAGCGTAATTTTATTACCTGTAGTAGTATAACTGCGGTAATGGTCCTCTGAAGAGAAGAATAATCTTTGAAAACTCATGAGCTAAGGACTTAAGAATACTTTGCTTGAACTTTGAATTCTAATAAAATTTGATTGACACCTTATTTTATTACTTCATTTTATATTCTAATATATATATATATATATATATATATATATATATAAATTTATATAAACATTGAAACAGCCTACATGAATTAATGTTTATATAAATTTTATTTATAAAGCTCTACTTTGAACTTGATTAATTAATTAATATAAATGTATACATATATACATACATATATATTTGTGTTTCATTTTACTTCAATAGAAGTTCTTAGAAATCAAGGGGCCCCTTTCTTGAGGCTAACACTTGATCTCTATATGAGATACTTAGATATTTGAATATTCAATTAAAGTTCTTCTTTACCTGTCAACCTTTGAGTTAGTAAAGAAGTTAAGAACATTAATTTTCCTCCCCTAAATTGACCAGCTAAATATGTTATCGTATATCTTTCTTGTAGTCTCTTGGTCTTACCGGGTTCCAGGACAATAACTCATCTGGTCTGGTGGAGTATCCAGCTAAGTGTTGTTACTTGAGGTAGTATCACTAGGAAAAAGGTGCACCATTCCTCGTATGAGCAAGTATATAACCGTGCTGAGGGGATCTTATTTGTGCTGTGAATACTATGTTATTTTGAATATTTGGTCAGGGTTTACTTGTAGTGGGGAAGTATTTTCATGTCAGGTTGTCCTGACAAACCCTTGTACAGAGAAACCGAAGACAGTCAGGGATGGTGTCTAGTAGGTAATTCAAACTTATATACGTATGTGTGTGTGTGTTAAGTGCACATTACTTAAATAATTACATTTTAATTAATCCATTACATCAAGTTATTTTTTTATATTACAAGTGTAATAATTAATTTATTACTTAACTTCTAATTTATATGTCTATCGTTTCGCTGACTTACTTTCTACTTAGTGGTAAGCACTCCGGAGATGCAAAATAATATAAACGCGATAATTAGCAATTTAATTAACCATCTGGTTGATGCACGGTAGTGGGTATGCATATACAGTTGAATAAGTCCATAGAAGATGTTACTAAGTCTGCCGCAAATAATGTATGCTCCCTCTAGTATAAGAAATATGGGTTATCTCCCCATGGCTAGGATAAATTTCGACAGTGGTCTAAGAAATATGGGTAATCTTCCCTTAGCTGGGACATTGGCCGGTAGGTGTCAGGGCAGAAAGGCAAACTTTTTTAAAAAGCAGGCGATAAAGCAGACCCACACGGAACGCTGAACAGAAAGGGAGGTCTTCACCCCCGCAGGAAGAAAGACTGAAGCGGAGCTGACTGCTAACGAACATACAAGACAATGATTCTTTCAAAAGACTATTTGAATCACCGTTTAATTGACTAACCAGCTAAGTACAAACCTTTAAAAAGCTAACAACAACTCAATTCTTTGTTGACGAACGAAGCCTTTTTTTAGCAAGTCATTCTACTATATTTGTCATTTATTCTATTGTATATAAATCTCTTCTACACCATACCTTGTTGTTTGTCAGTTCCTTCAACGACTGATCGAGCGGTCGTATTAAATCCCCGCACTAGCGGGCTAACAAGCTTCTTTCACCTGCCAGTAGCCTATATATCTAAAAAGCCACCATTCGTCGTCCATGGGGTACTGTTGCCACGTCTGGGTTGGTGCAACAACCACTAACCCCATCCGTGTTGGAGAGGGTACAAAAAATAATTTCTAATTTAATAGGTCCCGCATTGTCTGCCAAGATGCAGCCCCTGTCGCATCGCCGCAGTGTTACATCCCTGTGCTTGTTTTACAAGTACTTCCACGAAATGTGCCCCGATGAACTTACTGCACTAGCAGTAAAATCCCGACCCTGCCGGAAGATTTCCTACTCTTCTTTCTTCGGTCCGCTTGTCTGTTGAAATCTTTCTCTGCTCTTTGTTACCCTGACCGTACATGCATAAATTTGAATGTAATGTGAACAAACATCACGTCGCTCCCTATCACAGTAGCTTCTTACGCTTTAATAGTCATATGCCTTATTTGAGGATGGGGGCGACGATCAAACGAAATAACTAAATTGGTGAACTTATTAAAATAAATTCGTATGAGTCAGCATGGAACAACTATTATTGGCATTCTTGCATGAGGGGCCACGTAGAGGTTGTTAACATCCCTAAGTGAAAGTGATATTATGGAACCAAGTGGATTCGAACTTGGGACATCCGGGTCTACAGTCTGTGTCGTTATCAACTTAACCACCGTCGCCTCACTTTACTGAGTAATCATCCGTGAGTAGTCGATTACTCATATCTTCTTGCTATTCTCAGAATAAAGTAGGAATACCTGAGACCTCAATGAAGACTCGCTTCGTTCAATACCTTCCTTCATAAGCAAGTACGTTACTTCCCCAACAATTATCAGTTACTGAATTATGCTTACTTATCAACAAATATAGAAACAAACAATTCATAAAAACATCTCTATTTAATAAAATATTTCTACGTACATGATTCACTCCTAAACTAATCAACCGATCATTATGAATTTTGGAACAGAGCTGCGAAGCGTAATGGATAGAAATTATTTAGTTTAATTTAGTTTAATTTAGTTCCGTGAAAAAAGAGGGGAAAATGAGGGGAAAGCCCTCGTAAATTTGGTGAAATTTTAACAATAGGTATTCGACATGAATTAATATATATCCCTTAAATTTCAGTTTCTTCGGAGTATTTAAAGGGGTTTTAATATGATCAAAATCTCTGATTTGAAAATTAAAATATTTCAGATTTTCATTGATTTTTTTCCGTAGTCATTAGACACCATTTAAGCAAAATTCCCGTATTATAAATTTCTTCTTAAGATCCCTAAATTTAAACATTTTCTAAAATCAAAATAATGTAATGAATTTTGATCAAAATTAAATTAAGGATTTTAGGTATAAGGTTTAGTATCATTATATCTTGATTTTAATCTTCATAATGTGACAAAAGTGCTGCAAAACATACTGCTTAGGGAATTTATTTTACCCGTCATGCGTAAATTTCACAATTCTAAGATATAATAAAAGTCGAACTTACCGAACGTGTGTAGACGCACGTTTACTGAAGTGGTCTGTTTGTTGCGGAAACTAACTACATCTCACAGAAATAGAAACAGTATCGTTTTAGATAAAAGACCGAAAACGGGAAAAGAGGAAGTAAACTTCCGAGTAAAACTTTTTATAGAAGTGAAAACTTGACTAAATCAACCAATAGTTGACCGCCGCGTCAGCACGTGAACCGGCACTCGATGCATTAGGAAAAAAGCGCACCCCAACACTTCGGTTTTAATGAATTGTTTACTTTTATATCTTTGCAGTTCGTCTCGTAACAGCTGACGTCGTGTTGACACGTCGTAGCAGTAGTAGTCGTCGTGTCTGTCGCAGTGGAGTTGACATCCTTATTTTTCTCTTTCTTGTTGGTGTCACTGTCTTCGTAGATGTAATACGTGTTGGGTTATGTTCTATCTTCTTCAGCTTGGTAGTTGTTGTAATAGCAGCGTTTTTAATAGCTATTACGGGTTGACAAAATAACAACACACAATCTACGTTTAAATATTTTTCTATTTTGTTTAAATTTATTTTTTAAATTGTTCTTAGCATCTTTATTTTAATATTACATATCGTCTAACACCCACTACGAGGTGTAAGTGTCTGTAAAAATTCGTCTTTCCTGGTCGACAAAATTAGAGCAAAGAGAAATATTAGACTAGCTTACCACATCTCATCTTAGACTTCCTGTGTCCTCACTTCCTTCGATCATTTTAAGTTAATTTCTAGTGGAAATTTCCTCTTTATACATAATCTAATTATTAACGTGGAAGTTTCTTTTTCTTCGTAATAACACATCTATACACAATATCAATACATGTTGTTAGTGTAAATTCTCAGTAGTGTTTTCGAAAGTCAGCATGAAGTATCAGCAGTTCTAACAAATGTATTAGAAAGATGCTTTGTAAGAAGGGTGAAAATTGGCAGATGTCCAAGTTGTGACACATGACTGTGTGGCTGACGCCACAATCGGTCAGGGGATATATGTGCGACCTTTCTTTCTTTGTTGACTCGGCCCTTCTTCGTCTCTGAGGTAGAGAAGAGGGGGTGATCTCGTGAAAGCACGTTGCCCAGAGATTCCGGCCAATCAGGGACCAACAGGTCAGCTTGACCACGCGTGATTTGCCTGCTTATAAAAACAAGTCACGAACTCTCTTCATCCTCTTTTTCTTCCGCTTTCTGGACGAAAGCACACAGAGGAGATCGTCGACAACCCCCCCCCCACACACACACACACACACCGGCTCGACCGAAGAGGTGGAGGAGGCCAAAGGTAACCTCTTTTAATTCCTAACAGGAATAGCGAACTTTTCTTCAAACACACACCATTTCAATTGCCACAAAGTATCACTCTACATCAAACACCATCGCATATACACCTTCTTCTCTTTGTTTTAATCTATTAATTTCATCCACACGTGGTCCGGCCATTTTGACTCGTCCACACGTGGTCGGGGCACATCGAACAGTGGGAATGACATGCTGCTATAAATTCATCTCTCCCACAACCTTTGGTTGGAGGATTCCTGCATCCCATAACCATTTATCCGGCAATCCATTGCCACTTTCGTTTATCCTTTGTTCATAACCCCCGGCCATAACTGTTTTTGGCTGAACATGAATATCGGGAAAAGTTCCAGAAGAAACATTTTTTTAGAAACCGTCGTGAATGTGCTTTGTGGGGGAGGGGGGACGGAAGAAAATTGGGCACGGGAATTCGCTGATGAAAAAACAATTGAATCAGGGAATCGCGAGTCTCCTTAGACGGTAGATAAGAATGACACGGACTCGTTTCCGACTGACTTCTAATTAGTGGGACGTCTTGTAGGCAGTTCTTGACGTCATAGTTTTGTTTCGGAATTTTATACATGATAATAGATTATTCGGACTACTATTCTTATCTTGGTTGCTATTTTCACAACGTTTCGACCGGTGCAACCTTCTTCTAATCAATAACTTGACTTCTATCACAACTGTAAAAAAACTTTCCTTTCTTCCTCAATCAAACTGAATTTCCATGAACAGATTATCTTACGAAGAATTTCCCTATCTATGGAATACATTTCAACTGGACTGCTTCCCCGGTCGTCTTCAAATCCAATGTTAGCAAATACTCATCATAAACCGTCCGCAGAAGTAATCAACAAATGTTGATTTAATTCGTCATTTCCAATCCTCTCATAATATTCTTCATCATTCAACTGGCAATTTATCCATCTCATTAATCCTTATCTTCGAGTGGCTTTTAACCGTTATAAGTAATGATTCATTAGTGAAAAAAGGTGCATCTTTACTTGAGTATGTCGAAGGCCACCTATAAAAGTGTCAATAATATGATCGTCTATTGCCGTGTCTAGTGAAAACCTCATGTTTAGACTTGATATAGATTGCGTGCAACAAGTTTTCAACCTCCTCCTAGAAAGCGGAGTCGGAAATATTCTTGTAAACCATGAAAGGAAAGACGGATAGTTAGTTATCAGTTTTGCCGTGTCTATTTGTCGTGGAGAGTACTTATGGTTGAATTAACTTGGTTTCAATAGCATCAAAGAGTGGCACAAGGCCAAAAGGTGGCCGGAACAAGCTTCCCCAAAGTGGGAACTCTGGTTGGGTACAAAAATAGCTATGGAACGAAGTATTGGCATTACTCAGTTGGGGTGCTTTAGGCGATCAGCAATAAACCCCCAACCTCCAGAATGAAGTAATGCCTGGGAGGGTGCACCTCTTATGAGCGAATCCCACTATACCTCATTCGGAGACAAAATGAACAAAGCTTTTCTTCACCGATTATGAATGAAATAGGAGTTCGTCGTCTTCTATTAAGCGTTTACAATCGGTCATTTGTATTTAAAGACTAATGACCCACAACAGTGTTAATTTGTCGACCAATAAAAAGTAATTTTCTTAAGGAAGTTGTTCCGTGTTTATTTACTTCCCGTCGATGCTGTTGCCATTTCACAGTTGAATAAACCGAGAAAAATTTCAAGAATTTCAGGCCGAAAGGAAATATGGAAAAATAATACGCGAACATTTGTAGAAATTTGCGAAAAATCGCGTCTGCTTGGTTGCACAGTTCCAGTTCTTCATGTGCAAATAGCGCTGACTAATTTGAATACAGGAGAATTCAAGATGTAAGAAAAGTTAAATAAAAGTACTTTTGACCTCAGTTACAGAAGGTCATCAGAAATCAATTTTCTACTTATACTGAGTTTTTCTTTCCGTTTTTCTTTTTCCATGCCCGTCAATCATGTTTCCTTATTCATTGATAATTCGATCTCTTATGTGGAAAATCTGAAGAAGATGTATACTATAACGAAACGTTATATGAAATAAGTAAAGTCTATTTTCACACTAAACATTATCTAACCATTTAGAGATCATATATAGATATATATATATATATATATATATATATATATATATATATATATATATATATATATAGTCTAAAGAAGCTTTGAGTCATTAAAAAAAAAATGTAAAATGCAGTTTAAATTCCCAGACACACTAACTAAATCCAAGATATTGCAGACTTAACATTCGTTGGAAAATTAATAAATGAAAAAATATAAGTAAAAAAAAAAAAAAAAAGGGGGGGGTTAATTATCTAAAAGTGAAACAAAAACAGGAGACCTTAAGCATCTAATATTAACACGGGGATCATCAGCTGTTTACCATGTAACTGTTTCGGAGATTTAAAAATCGGACAGTTATAATATTCATGGCTCTCCAATGGTACTGATTATACGACAATTTCCCCAATAATCAAGTGTCGAAATAATTCAGCTTAAAATATCACTAATATATAAATAAATAATAATAATGATAAAATAATAATAATAATATATTACCCTTAAGACTACCGTATGATATAGTAATTTGCATATCAAATAACATTAATTATAACAATAATAAAAAAAATTAAAAAATAATAATACTATCTAAACACTATATCCAAGAACCATTCTGCAATATGGTAGCTAGCAGTAAAATTATATAGGAATTAAAGTTGCATTAAAAAATAAATAAAAAATAAAGCTTAAGTACCTTAGGTACCAGAAAAGTAAAAAGTAAAAGTATATATATATATATATATATATATATATATATATATATATATATATATATATAGTAATCCACGTAAATAACACATCCACAGGATAAAAATTCAAAGAATTTCAGCCAGTCTTATGAAGAGTGATCACTATTAAATAGAGCTTTTATATATAATACTGTTTTTATTTATACAGGCATGTATATAATCCGCGACACTGGCATGTCGATGTTATCGATCAACAGCCGTTAGAAACTGAGATCTCATCAGGCGGAATTAAAATCTGATCCTTCCCTCAGATCATATTTGGAAAGAAATATGATCTGAGGAAAGGATCATATTTTCTTTCCGTCTGATGAGATCTCAGTTTCTAACAGCTGTTGATCGATAATATCAACATGCCAGTGTCGCGGATTATGTACATGTCTGTATAAATAAAAAAAATAATTATATATATATATATATATATATAATTTAAAATTATGTAAAGCCTATTTTAACTCCTAAACTAATTAACCGATCATTATGAATTTCGGAAGACAACTGCTGTGTGTAAAGGTGGGTTATGTAAGCTATATTTAGTTTAAATTAGTTGTATGTAATGGGGTAAGAGGAGGTAAAAGTATTTCGTGAAAATGTAGATACATCCGATTCTTGTGAAATTGTGAAAGGTATAAGATATTAATTAATAAATATTTCCAAATTTCAATTTCTTTGGAGTATATATATATATATACTAAGCCCCTTTAAGAAAATAAAGTTGAGCACTCTCGGGGATGTTAAAAATAAACTGTCAAAAAACTCTAATGCAAAGTTCCGAATACGTTCATCGAACACTATCTACTAGTCTTCTATATGTGCCCGCTTCTAGGTACATATAGATCTTAATTCCCCTTAATTACGTAATAGTTTCCGTTGTGAATATGGCGACTGCCTGCAGATTCTAGGCTGACTCTGTGAACCGGGTTCGACTGTCCGAAATTGTTACTTTCCTGCACTGATGAGAGCAATAAGCTTGAAACGCTAACGTCTGTAGGTATTAATTATTTAATATATATATATATATATATATATATATATATATATATAGTTGACATTGAGATTCCGTTTACTTGTGGCTGGCGTGTCCAATATGTAAACCGCCTGTGACACAGAACATGTCAAATCGGTAGTTAGGCTATTTCTACATACGCTGCAGCATGTCTCCAGTAACATTATTCAGTACGGAAATGATTTTCTGCTTGAGTTCATCAATACTAACAGGAAAAGGGGAAACGTAGACCAGTCCCTTTAAATATCACCATGAAAACAAATCACACGGGGACAGGCCCGGTGACCGCGGCGGCCATTTCACACTTGCTGTTTATGTTATAAAAATCCAAGCATGACCAGATCGATAAAACTCGGATACATACAACAAATACTGTAATATATATTAAAAACTGGGAGGTGGCCGTGGTGATGTGGATAACGACATTGACTGGTGACCTGTGTGTGACATATTCGAATCCAGACGGTTTTATAGCACCACTTTCACTTAAGGATGTTGGCAACCTTCACGTAGTTGTTTTTTTCTGTAAATACCTGATCTTAGAAAGAATCGCGGAAATCAATGTCATCAACAAAATCGAACCAAAAAGCCGTACCGTGCTGATGCATACGAATTGCATATTTTAGATTTAGCTTTTGGCGGAAATCAAAAACGTTTACCGAAATGATTGAATTTACCATTTAAGAACCCGATAGAACATAGATAAACATCTGAGTGGCTTAGGTCCGGTGAGTGTGAAGCCCGCCCAGAATCACGCCTCTTACTAATGAGACTATCACCAAAGTGTGTCCCCGCATATCATTGAACGACGATAAAGAATACTGATTGACATTCATCACTGCAACTTGGCGGACAAGTCAGGAACAGGCTGCGGTTTAGTTATACCAAATATGGTTATATTGCAGAACGCATTGTGATTTTTTAATTAACGATTCTATGGGTGGCATTTTTTTAGGTAGGGTGGGGGTCACCCTGTAACTTAATTTTTAGGGAACACGTGCGATGTTTACCAATTTTTCAGTATCACGATGTTTTATGCCAACTGCATTGTTTTGCGGTGGTAAGGGATTTAAAAAAAAAGATGCTTGCCGTTCAAATGGATGCTGGGAAAGCGAATAACCAGCATCTTCATCTGATAAGTTATGTCACTCAACGTAAATATTTATACGGACTTCGAGATAAGCACTTTATAATGATCCCGGTAATCGGTTCGTTAATCTTTCGTCGCGTAAACCCAAAACACCGACTTCTCTACTTCTTTCGTGATAAGCTTAACTCTTTAGAAAACCGCAAGCGACTTCATCACAGATTACAAGCAAAGTCATTTCAACAACTTCATGTGCAATACATTTACCGATGAGAGCGCCCAAGATACACATATGCGATTTACTGAGTGCACGAGCAAAATAAGCCACATGTACACATTAAATGACCATAGGAGGGTATCAAACGTGCATCAAGAGTAAGAAGAGAAAAACAAATTAAAATAGTATTTTTCTCTCTTTTTTCTTTGATACAAGAGAGATAACTAAACAGAATTTCCATGAACAAAGTTTCTATCCGAGTACGTCTCATTTGTGGAATATTCATTCATAATGTGTACAGAAAATCCTTAAAAATCCACATAAATAAGAAATGAATAAATAAATAAAATATTGCAAATGTAAGTCTAACTAAACCTTATATATATATATATATATATATATATATATATATATATATATATATATATATATATATTAATAATGGAGAGTATGTATATGTCCGTCTGTCCGTCTGTCTGAAGCCGAAATTCCATCAGAGTAATATTACTATTTACTTAGTCTGCAAGCTTCTATATATAGTACTACAAAAACCGCCGTAAACATATACATAAAGTAGACAGAAATGTAAAGACGAGACTGCAATTAGAACAGAAAACATGTGAAGAATCTTATTTAAACTATTTATTTATCTCAAAATTACAATTGTAATTTAAAAGATGTGGCACAAGGCCAAAAATGGGGGTGGGAGAGGGGGTCGAGGGTCATCCACTTGGTCTATTCCCTATGCTAGTATCTGTCACCACAATACCGCATTCACTCTATGGGCTTAATCTATTTAAAATTCCCCAAATGATTATTTACAATGCGTTTTAAACGTAAGAGTCTTTTGGCTATATACAAATAGTCTCTAAACAAGTGAATGGTATTTACAAATTTTTTTTTTTTTTTTGTGTGATTTTTTTTTTTTTTTTTTTGATAACATGTAGATTACAATATAATACAATAAATGATAGGGGTAGGAAGCCTAAAAAAAAACAAAATAAAGAAAAATGACATTAATTAAAAATAAAAGAACTAAATAAAATGCTAAAAATTGGAGTGGGTTAGTAGAGAACCCCTTACCTGTCTAATTGTGAACTGCTCTCTGTTTTCCAGTGTAAACTGAAAACAAGAAAGACAGTTCCTAAGTGGGATTAGGGATTTACCTAATGGATAAAAGTAAAGTGGTAGGGATTTTGAGGACAGTTGGTATCTTTCAGGATAAGTACCAATTGGGTCGGGCCAGGGATAAAAATAAATCTTGGGAACGGTCATCCTGAAAGATTACTAATACCAAAAAATAAATATAGGGACAGGACTCATTTATACCTCTAGCTAAGGGACTTTGAAGTCAAGTTTCTTGTCAAGCTTCTTGTCTTTTTAAAAACTTTTTTTGACTTAAAGACGGCGCGCGCCATGCCTAGACAGGGAACACGAACTCTAATCTAGTTCGACCAAATACACATAAGCTAACGGTGTGTATCCACCTTCTTCTAAACTGCGAGACATGCAATCTCCTCCTATCAGACTTCATTTTGATTTTAAGCTGATGTTTAAAATGCAAAATCAAATCGTGATCAGAAGGCGACGCACCCCCGTGACCTATCTCTAAGCGTGGAACCCACACTACTAGTCTAGCTACGGCTAGGATCGTGAGAAACATCATTCGTTTCTCCCTGGTCCACAAAGGAACCACATTGTAGATTACAGATGCTACATCCAGGCGAACCAGCTGATCGGGTACGATGCGAGCCGTCACCTAGTTGACATATTTCCAAAACTCACAAAGCCTGCTGCAAGTGAAGAAGGCGTGGTCAGCCGATTCTTCTTCGTCGTCCTCGCAGCGAACACAATATGGACTAAGCACTACTTTGGCTTTGTGAAGCCTGCCATTGAGGGGTAGAGCATTCCTAACCAATCGCCAGGTCAGAGAGAACTCAGAATTATTGAGATATCCCCGGCCTGGCGCCCAACACCACTGAGAGCGGATCTCCTCCTCCGACCATCCCAGCCCAGCGGATCAGAAGCGGTCCCCTTCACTAACTCCCTATAAAGTGTCTTTCTAGGTTGTGCAAGGTCACTGGACCCCGGCAGCAATCTGAGAACAGCTCGGCATTCGGCGAAGAAACGCGTCTGTCCTCTTGGTCTACGTCGGCCTTCGACCAAGTGGTCGGGGATGAGGTTGGGAAAAGCCTTCTCAACCGCAGGGCCCCACGCAGTTTCTTCCATCAGAGTACAACTCAGGAATGACAATCTCTCGGCATATCGATGACTTGCCAAGTCAGGCATTCCCAAACCTCCCTCACACAGACGTTGAGTGCAGACCTGCCTTTGGACAAGCGGCTTTCTGTCTTGCCACAAAAGTGAAAAGAGCAGACGCGTAAAAGCCGCCAAGCGGTCGTCAAGCAGGGGTAGTACAGTCAAGCGGTAGAGGATGAGCGGAAAGACGTAAGTGGCACACGCCTCAGCTCTACCCCTAAGGGAAAGCCCCCTTCGAAGCCAAATCCTAACTGACGCTTCGACCGTAGACTGTACTTCCGACCATTTATTATCAAGCTGGAGACCCGGACCGAACCACACGCCGAGGATTCGGACCGGGCCATTTGTCCAGTTAAAACGGCCCGGCAACGCAGGCGTGTTGTTCCAGGCAGCCAACTTCAGGCCATTGGATTTGCTGAAATTGACTACGGCCCCTGTCACATCTTCGTACTGTTTGAGGGCCTTAATCTCATTGCATATGTTTCGTAAGGTCGACACACACACACACAGTGACATCATCGGCAAACGCGGAAACCCTGGCTCGCGCACCACCAGGCAGAGCAATTCCGCGAAGGGCTGGTCTCGTCGCCCCGTCCCTGAGTTTGCGGAGAAAAGGCTCCAACGCAAGGACGTAGAGCAACGGCGACAGCGGACAACCCTGACGCACCGACCGCGAGACAACGAACGACTCCGATTGCATCCCGTTTACTTGCACCACTGCCGTCGGCTCGCGATACAAAATGGAGATCCATTTGCAGAAGTCCGGTGTAAAACCGGCGGCTTCTAGAACAGACCCCAGAAAACGATGATCAACCCTATCAAACGCTTTGGACTGATCTAAATTGATCAGCGCGGCTTCAGTGTCGTCTTCTAATCCCTCTATGATCGTGTGCATCAAGTGCAAATTGTTTTAAATCGATCTCTCCTTCACAGCGTAGGTCTGTTCAGGTTGGATCAAATCAGCGATAACAATCTGCAAACGATTGGCAAGAACTTTGGCCAAAATCTTTAAGTCTGTGTTAAGCAGACGTATGGGCCTGTAATCATCTAGCCCCCCACCATGCCCATCCTTCTTTTTCAGTAATGTAATCACGCCCCTGGTGATTTGACCGGGGATGGAACCCTGTTCAAACCAGTGGTTGAATACATTCGTCAGGAGAGGGACGAACATGTGCTACATCCTCAAATAGAATTCATAAGAAAGACCATCGATTCCCGGTGATTTGTTGTAGCCAGCCTGCTTCAGCGCGGCAAGGACCTCACACTCTGTAACCGGACCATCACAGCTAGCAGCTCGAGCCGCCTCCAGGCGGGGAGAACCGGCCAAATAGCTGTCAAACTCCTCGACCCGAAGTCTGGACAGCTGCGTAAAACGTTCGGAAAAATGCGACCGAAACCCCTCACAAATCTCACGCGTCGATACCAGGGATCGGCCTTCCAGGTCTTTTATTTCCCGAATGTATTTCTCCGATCTACGACGGACTACAGCGCTACGTTCTCGAACGTCATAATTCACGGCTTCGTTGGACACTTTATCTAACCTAGCCTAATTATTTGACCTTCATACCGCTCATTAGCCGCGCGTTTCGGGTCCCCTTTAACTAGTTCTACGGTTAGGGAGTCCCCCCAGCCACCGCCCAGTTCAACTTATCTTCTAACAACTTTTCTGTCCTCGCCTTATCTAATGCGAGGCGCTGGCCATATCGGACACAAAAGTCTCTAACCTTAGACTTAGTGTTAACCCACCACTTACTCCCTGTAACCGCCCCCACTAAGCTTTACCTGGAAGTCACGCACCTCCAGTAAAGAGGTATTTAACTTCCAGTACCCGGCTAGGCTAGGCCTATTTGCTAACTTCAGACGGGCCATGACTAGTTTGTGGTCCGAATGGCCTAACCATTTGAACGTGGGACAAGATAAAAAAAATCTACGTCGCCTCTTCTAACTAGCATCCGATCCAAGTAGGTACTTGCAACGGATGTGCCACTAGAGTTCCACGTCCACATCTCCCGCCCCGGGTGATCGAGACGAAATCTGTCGACAAGATCGCACGAGGCCATCAGGTCAGACAGACTGCTCTCACACCACACCAACCCACTAGTCCCGCCCACTCTGTCTAGTTTGGGATCAAGGATAGCATTCCAATCACCCATTAGCACTAACCGCTCTGAACCATCAAGGAACACCTTCAACCGCCGAAAAAAAGGAGACCCTCTCCCGAATGATGTTGGGCGCATAAACCGCGACGACTCGGAATGTACTATTGCTAACGGCAACATCGGCCACAACCAATCTGCGTGTACAACGCTTACATTTGCGAAAAGGTTACGACGCACTAGCAAGGAGACCCCTCTACTACAAGAATTACCGTATGCTGAGAAGACATCGTATTGTCCAGTCAGCACACTGTAATCCCCGTATGAAACGTAGTGAGTCTCTTGTAGCGCAGCCACATCTATGTTACGGGCCATAAGATCCCTCAGAACGCGAGCAACATGGCTTTAGGATCTCATGCCCCTGGTATACAGGCTAGCTAGAAACAAGTTCGTGTCCATTATTCTATTCAGTGTCGATCAACGGCTTGAAGTCATCAGGGACTAGGATGCCGCGGGCATGGCCGATACTGCCGGTAAGCAGTTCGGACGTAATTCGTCCGTCTCGGGCAATACGTCCGACATCCAAAGGAAAGGTTAATTTTAGGGCCCTATAAAACGAAGGGTGGACGTAAATAGGGACCCGCCCAGTGCACATAGTTCTCAGCTCCTTGAGGGAATGGTGATTCTCCTCCACCAACCTCAGACCTGGGATTGCCCCCTCCGCTTCTTCGATCATTTGCCACAACGCCTTTGTCCGGCCCACCTTGGTATCACGGACAAAGGTAGTTACAAAGGGGGCGTCGGGAAAGTTTTGTGGCTTGTCTATATAAAGACCCCGGCCCGAGTAAGAAGCTCCAGCGGTCGGATGGATTTTACTAGCCGTGCCGATAAGTTCACTGCTGATGTTTGAGGCTCCACCTCACAAATCCGGTCACCAGGAAGAAAAGGGATATTCGAGTTCTCTCGGTTCTCGACAACGGAGAGGGAGAGGGGGAAGCAGATCTGGCGTCGACGAAGACTTCCTGCTCTGGCTGTTCTTTGTTGAATGGGGAGAGGAATCAAAAAGGGCGGGGGTGTTCTGTTCAGTTGAAGGAGGTGGGGATTGGGACGTTGGGGACTGAACAGCAGAGATAGTCATCTCTGTTTCTATAGGGGTAGGGTTTTTTTGACTTTTCTCAGTTTTTCTTCTACTTTGCCGGTCGCCATCAAAGTCTTGTTCGCCTCTCCTTTGAAGTCGGACGAAGTAGTGGTGACCGGAATCTTCCGTTTGAGGTTTTCTCCCGCTTCGAAAGAAGTAGACGGCACGGCTGGGGCAGGCTGAAGCTTCTTGGTGGGTAGCTTGGTACCTGACGACTTTGTGGGAGGCTGCACTCTTTAGTCATCCGGGGGACGCATCGATTTATCGGAGGGAGCGGAACTGGTTTTTGTAGTGTTTTTGCTGACTACAGTGTTCCACGCCTCCTCTATCGGTGCAGCTACTGGAGTCTGCGTTGAAGGAGCTGCTGGTGCTACTTTGGTTATCCCGGCCTGAGCAGCCGGCGGCTTGTTGAGGGCTCTGGTTGGGCAGTCTTTAGCCATATGCGCCGACTGCTCACAGTGCCAACAGATGGGGCGTCTACCTTCGACAATAATGGCCATTGTCCAAGATTCGTACCTGAGCCGCGGTTGAATGGCTTTGAAGCCGACCCGGTCTAGGCACATCTCGATCTTGTAGTCCCCTACCATTAGGTTATGGGGGCTTCGGACCGGGATGATGGATTCGACGTCCCCATACTGGCTCATAACAGCACCCAAATGTTTGGAGCTGATATAGCAGGGGACGCCGAGAACGGAGACTGTAGTTCTCCTGCGGCTCAGGTACTCCGGTTTTATTTTGATGCCGGCGTGTACAAATGATTTCGCCAGTTTTGTGGCGATCTCAGCTGTTGGGAGCAGCATATCCCATAAAGCAAACCCCTTTTGGCAGATGTATGTTGCGGGGATCTTCAGATCCCCAAGGAGTTTGGTCATTTTTTCTTTTGGGACCCTAGTCAGTCCTTTGGTTTTAGCGTCAGACGTGACGAATGTTAAGATGCGCTTTTTAAGCTCTTCCACAGAACCTGGGGCGGGTTTGATTGTTTCCGTCCGTCAGGTCCTTGTAAGTGGAGTCAAACAAGTCTCTCTAGTCTTTTGGTGACAATTGTGACTGGGGCGCCCATGCTGTTCCCGTCTTCACTGGAGACGTTGATACGGGAGTTGCTGGTTGAGGCGTTCTCTGACCGGCCGGGATAGATTTGTCTAACGACGCTGCCGGTGTCTTCTGAGTAAGAGGGAGGGACGGCCAGTCGGATTGAGACGACACCGGCGGTGAATTTGGTTTCGTCACTCTCCCTTGGGTGCTGGCGACACCAACTGCTCCTTTTCTCCTCTTCAACGTTGTAGCACCCCCCTTTTTGACTCTGGGCCGAGAAGGTCTGCTGCCAAGCGTCGGGAAGGATTCGTCGCTGCTGCTGTACAGATGATTGCCACTGCCGGCAAGACTGTCGTTGCTACTGCTACAGCTGAGTCGCAAGTCTTGTAAAAGTTCGCGTTTAACAGCCTCCTTGTCGAAGTAGCTGGCTGCCGGTGGCATCTGGTCCAGGTGGGTGGCCTGCTCTTCTTGCAGGTCCAACGATCTAGCATTCCTTATCCCTTGGGGGGGGCGTTCCTCCCTCCCAAAGGGGGGCTGACAGTTGAAGCCCGTCTTCTGGGGTGCATTACGGCTGGGACGTAGGCGATTGCCTCTCACCCTCCTGGACCACCCCTAGGAGCTGAGCTTACCTTGCTGCGGGGGACTGCAGCAGAACTAGTCGGAGTGCCACCTAAGACAGCATCCCCGTGCAGGGACATTTTGCTCACTCCATCCTTCGGGGTCTTAACAGGCGCCCGAGTGCTGGAGCCCAGGTTGAGCGAAGCAGAAGAACCTGGACTTTGGCATATTTGGCCCAGACCAGCCTCCATACAAGTATGGAGATTGATCCCCGAGTTAGGCTATTTCAACAGAACTCGGTCTGCTCCTCCCCTTTCGTTCTAGAAAACCAATTCAGGCCCGCCGATTCGAAATCCATTAAACGTCTGTTAGATGTGACTCTAACTGTTCAGTGGAAGTCTGCCAGATGCTTAAGCCGAAAAGGAGAACAGAACCGTCCTGCAAAAAATAGAAAACCTTTAAAGTTAATTACGAGGGCTGAACATGGCACGCCTTATAGCAGATGTTATTTGCCCGTATTCAATGCGCCAATTCCAGAGGTTCGGCAGAAACAAATTATAATCTTGTTTTTATTTTTTTTTCAAATTAGTTTTCATTTTGCTTCAATAAGTTCCCAAGGAGCCCCTTTCTGGGGCTAACACTTTATTTCTATTTGAAATAATAAATATCCGAGTTTTTAATCAGGATTCTTTCTCTGCCTCTTAACGTTGAGTTAGTAAAGACGTGAAGAACATTAATTTTCCTCTTCTCAAATGACCTGTTAACTTTTTATAATTTATCTTTCTTTTGCTCTCTTAGTCTTGCTGGAATCAAGAACAACAATTTTTGGTTTATAGTACTTCAGTCGAAGTTCTCAGAAATCAAGGGGCCCCTTCCTGGGGCTAACACTTGATCTCTATATGAGATACATAGATATTTGAATATTCATTAAAGTTCTCCTATACCTGCCAAACGTTGGGTTAGTAAAGAAGTTAAGAACATTAATTTTCCTCTCTCTAATTGACCAATTAACTATTTTATTGTATATCTTTCTTGTGGTCTTTTAGTTTTACCGGATTTTAGGACAATAATTCATCTGGGCTGGTGCAGTATCTAGCGTACTGGTGTTACGAGAGGCAACCTCACTTGAAGAAGGTGCACAATTCCTCGTATAAGCCAGTATTGGTTAGCCATATCGAGAGGATCTTATTTGGGCTTCGAACACTGTTATTTTGAATATTTAGTCAGGTTTTACTTGTAGGCAAAAGTATCCTAATGTCAGGTCGTCCTGACAACTACCTGTACAGAGAGACCTTAGACATTCGAGGTAAGTGTCTACTAGGCATTCAAGTTCTCTCAAGAATATGTGCGTGCGTGTGTGTGTACTAAACTCAATAGCATTTTCTCAGTCTGTCTGTCTCTCTCTCTCTCTCTCTCTTCAGCACTCAAAAAAGCATTTTCCCGGATATTAATAGCCTTACGTGTTTATATGATTTAAAAAAAAAATGTTTCACCCCAAACAGCAGGACACCACTGTAGACGTAAGGGGCTACTGAGAATTAGAGAGTAGGTTTAGGGTGTCATTCTAAGTTGGGAGCTGTGCAACGAGATGTCTGTTTACATTAGTTTTAAACCTCTGCATGTCGGTACTGTCGGGGAAACAGGGAACAGGGAGGGAGTTCCAGAGATCAGCGGCACGAGGAAAGAAGCTATTTGAGTAGAAGGCTCTCCGGCATCTGGGGACTTCCACAGTGAATGGATGGGATTTAGCTGATTGTCGAGTTAGTCTAGTGAATTTACGTCGAGGGGGCACCAGAGTAGCAAGTTCATCAGAGCACAATCCATTAAAGTATTTGTAAAAACAAGCACAAGGATGCTACATTGCAGCGATGAGACAGGGGCTGGAGCTTGGTTGACAGTGAGGGACCTATCAAGTTGGCGACTCTTTTTTGGACCTTGTCAAGGAGGGGGAGACTAGTGGATGATGCACCAGCCCAGATGTGACAACAATACTCCATGCATGGGCGGATGGTGGCTTTGTAGAGATACAGGATAATGGCAGGTGTTTACTAGCGCGGTAGAGGAAGCCAACCTTCTTTGCTGCAGCCTTGGCAATGTCTTCAATGTATCTGTTCCGGACCTTGAGGAAGTCCGAGTCTCCAATGCATACTGTGCATTGAAAATTTTAGACAATCCAGTCTAGCATGAGCAAAATTACGCAAATAATTAATAAATGCCGTTGAAACAGTAAAAAAAATGTGACGCTGAATGAAATCAATTCTCTCTTAGTAGTGACTACTTCATATAAGAAAGGCGAACTGTCTAGCTTTCCTTCATCCTCTCTTAGTTGGCAACTAGGAGGGGTGGGGGCGTTTAGGGACTAATGTCAGGAGCGGAAAAGAGAAGGTCCCTAGACGGTTTTAACATGGGCAGACGTTCTTTAACAGCCGGAGTACTTTTACTGACAACTTAGAGGTTCATTTCTTTCTTTTTTCTTCGGAGATATGAAATAAAATTGTTAAAACCGATAATGACGTTGTGTTTGTTGTTGAAACAAATAATAAAGATGGCGCCCGACAACCAGTAAAGGTAAAGGTTAACAGATCATGAAATGTACCTATTATTAACTGATGCCGTCCTCAGGTCGTTCCATCAAAGAACAAAGTAATCAAATGTTGCCCATTCCAATCCTCTCATAGTATTGTTCATCATCCAACTGTCAAATAAAATTACCCCTTATTCTCGAATTGCTTTTGGCCTTGATAAGTGTTGATTCAATAGTATTAGGATCAGATTACACTTGAAAAGTAATTCCTTTCTGGGGTTCGAACTGTGCGATCAGCGGAACAGTTATCGCCAAACTGACGATTCCGTAGTCTATGTATGTGGATAATAATTAAAATATTTTTTATTATTATTATTATTATTATTATTATTATTATTATTATTATTATTATTATTTTTATTTAATAGCTCCCTTTACGGCTGGGCTCTTTAATAGAAATAAAAATAAGCCACCAAACCAAAGCTTAAATGCGATGTGTTCGCTTGAAAAAACATAATAGACTTTATTTCTCTTCTTCCCGCATAGCTGTTAAGTTTGCCGGATTGGCTAAGAGGTTCATATTTGAGTTAATAGGTGACTTGTGTCTGAGGTTCGAACTGTGTAATAAGCGGAACAGTTATTTCCACGCTGACGATTCCGTAACAATGAAATATATATGCATGTAGATAATAATTTTAAATATTATATATATATATATATATATATATATATATATATATATATATATATATATATAGAGAGAGAGAGAGAGAGAGAGAGAGAGAGATAAAACAATAGTAATAAAGTTGGTATATCTTAACACTTTAAAGCACTTTTATTCGGAAAATGAGTTTCAATTTGTATTTAAATGTATAATACATTTCAGGTATAAAATATTGAAAAAAGAATCTTCCTAAAATTGAATAAGCCATGAAACTGCAGTAAAATGTTGACAATTAATTAATTCTGTAAAGCTTTACCTGAAAATATATTTTCATTTCTTCTAACTGCATCAAGATATGGTATGAGGCCGGAAGGTGGAGAAAACCAGCTCATCCAAGAAGACACTCTGGTCGGGTACAAAGAATAGCCGAAAACGGAACTGTCAGCATTCCCCAGTAGGGTGCATCTCAGACGATCAGCAATAAACCAACCAGTATTCTCAAAGGAGAAGTTTATGCCTTGCCGGGTACACCTACTAGGACCGAACCGGGCTATATATCATATTGCGTAAACAGGGTCTGATGGATCCAGTCAACCCGTAGTTTTGTAGAATGGTGCCAAGTCGAACCAACAGATATGGTATGACAACTGGCTGGCACCAGCTAATGACACAGTTGTTAGACATTGCGTTCTTCTTAAAAAAATAATCATAATGTTAGCGATTAACAGTAATAGGCTTTTAAAGATAAGTGTAGATATGATTTGCCAGACATGGATCGTTGTTAGATATGACTGACGAGATAGGACCCTTTGAGATGAGCTGAGTAGATAGATGATTGATTTGCTTGGTCATCTTATGTAGGAAAGATTTGAAGTTAGATTCCAGTTGCTGCGGAGAATCTTAGGAAAACATATGTCATGTCCGATCCTGTTAGATTCTCGTATCCATTAATTAAGTTAAATATAATATAGTTTAAGTTGGAATCGTCGTCTCTTTCTTCATGAAGATAAAGTTCTTCAAGAAAAGACAGACGATATACATATATATATAGTCCTCATTAAAGATATAAAATTCTGGGTGGACACCAAATTATCTATAAAATACAAGGTGCCCCCCAAAGTCACTCATGAAATCGTTTATAAAATTCACAATTCTTCACAACTATATTTGGTACAAAGAAAATTCAGTCTATGTCTGACTTGTCCACCAAGTTTCAGTAGTAAATCCCCAACTGTCTTTGTTTTATCGCCGTTCGATGATATTGGTACACTTTAATAATCGTCTCATCAGTGGGAGGTTATTTGGAATTGACTTCATAATCACCGGACCTTAACCCCCTCCCAGATCTGTGGGGTTATCTTAAAAATGATATCTATCAAAACAATCCCCGATATTATTACTAAACTGAAGAGGGCCATCGCAGCCAAAATCCGGGTAAGTGCCAAGAGAGGAGTTTGTCAGGATTATTGACAATTTTGTATGTCGATTCTAGGTGTGCTTAGCACTGAACGGTGATGAAAAAGACTGTTTGGCATTCATGACTGAGACTTGGTGGACAAGTCAAGCACAGACTGAAGTTTATTTGTACCAAATATGGTTGGATTGCAGAAATGATAACGAATTTTACCAACGATTCCATACGTAGCTTTTCTTTTCAACGTGTATGATAAACACCTTGTAATATGTGTTTGTGTTTTTAGTTTGTGTGTGAGTATGTGTATATGCGTGTGTACTTATGTGTGTACGCGCGTGCATGTATGTATTAATCAACAAGGCTTAAACGCACTGAAAAGTAAAACCAGAGTACTGAGACTAGGTTAAAACAAGTAAACTTGAAACCATAAAAACCAACATAATATTGAAGAGAATAAAAACAGCTGTGAAAAGGATAATTTACAAAATCAGTTGAAAGATATCACAGCAAGGCGACAAAGTGTGAAACACAGACCAGATTTAAAAAAAAAAGGGTCCGGCAGAGTTATCTCTCGTGGCATTGTTCAAGCACTTGCGTAATTAAAAACTGCTTTTATGTGAAACGAAAAAAATGCAAAGTTTCGTGTAACAAAATATAAATTGCACTTTCAACCATTAAGTTTTAATTTTACTGTGAAAAGGTCAATGTTAACTGTTTAAAGTTTAAAAGTCGACCATATTTCGTGATTAAAAACTGGAAAACTTATGAACATCACAATTAAAGAATCTCACCCAAATTCAATATTCATTCAAAATACTTAATTGCAATCGGCAAAATATGATGACACTGATGTTTATTTTTACTTAAAATTCTCCTCGATCGTATTTCCTTGGTTTTGGTGGGGATACTTCTTTTTGTCTGATACGTAATATAGACAAGAGTTTTTTTTATTTATTTATTTAGAATTGCTGTTTCATATGTGTCCTTATTCTTCTACTAACCATGATGACACACATTGCCTTTAACATGGCTTCCGTAGTATTTGTTTTATTTTAACTTTATACCTTAAGAGCATTTTTCTAAATGTGTTGACAATATTAATAGATATAATAATATTAATTAATTATTAATTAATATTGATATATTAATACAATATTAGAAATGTACTTTTAGATGAAAGTGGCATCAAAATGAATGATAACAAACATGTGATGACGCTGTTTTTGTATAAATTGTTCGAATTTTGTTAAAAGTTTATTTAAAAATTAAAAAGAACAGTTTCAATCTCAGCATGAAGCACTTGCATTTCTAGCCACACTGAAATACTGTGATACAGCGAAACAGTCTGTCTATTTAGTTTTAATGATTATGTAATTGTGTAAGCATGTTAATTGGGGTGCATAGGTGCAAGTTACGGACGACAGGCCTGCAATGTGAGAAATGTTCATCTAAGAGAAGAGAGACCACCCAAGAGATCGGCTGGCTCTTTGAAATAATAAGATCTTCTTGGATACGAGGTTTCATGCTGTAGTTATGAGCCACTTGAGACTTTCCAAAAATTAAGATCATCCCCGGTGATGCCCCTCTCTAGTCAGTAAGTTTTTATATCCAGTAATCAAGCAGATGTGCCTTTTCAATCAGGTGGCAGTATCTATATATATTCTAACAAATATATATTCTAGCATATATGGAAGCGGGGTCAGTTGGATTTCGGTGGTTCTTAAAAACAGATGGCCCTTTGAACCCTAAGCTGATGTTTCTAAAAGTTATTATAATCCCAGATGATCGTAACTTTTGGAAAGTCTCAGGTGGGTTATGATCACAGCATGGAAGCTCGTAGTCAAGAAGACTTTGTTTATGTTCGATTGGACTTGTGTTGTGATTCGGTTCTCGTCAGAGTTCTGATTGCAAGTCTGTCGTTCAATAGAGAAGTATATTTTGTTACTTGTTTTAAACTAGAGTTGCAGTTTTGTTTTTTGGTAGATTTTTTCTGTTGCAGCACTGACCGAGACCACACGATTGACACTGCGATTGATGTCGGAATCAAAAACTAAATTCGGACGAAGACAACAAGCGGACGATCACGGTGTGTGCAGTGAACACACAGAGACGTGCGTTCACAATTGAACTTTCAAAAGTATAAACGAATATCAGGGAGGAACATTTAAATGACTGCTGTTTTAGTAACACCATTGCTGATACGTAAAAGGAGGAGGAGACACATATTAATATGTGTAAAAGGAGGAGGAGACACATATTAAGATGTGTAAAAGGAGAAGGAGACACATATTAAGATATGTAAAAGGAGGAGGAAACACATATTAAGATATGTAAAAGGAGAAGGAGACACATATTAAGATATGTAAAAGGAGAAGGAGACACATATTAAGATATGTAAAAGGAGAAGGAGACACATATTAAGATATGTAAAAGGAGAAGGAGACACATATTAAGATATGTAAAAGGAGAAGGAGACACATATTAAGATATGTAAAAGGAGAAGGAGACACATATTAAGATATGTAAAAGGAGAAGGAGACACATATTAAGATATGTAAAAGGAGGAGGAGACACATATTAAGATATGTAAAAGGAGGAGGAGACACATATTAAGATATGTAAAAGGAGGAGGAGACACATATTAAGATGTGTAAAAGGAGAAGGAGACACATATTAAGATATGTAAAAGGAGAAGGAGACACATATTAAGATATGTAAAAGGAGAAGGAGACACATATTAAGATATGTAAAAGGAGAAGGAGACACATATTAATATATGTAAAAGGAGAAGGAGACACATATTAAGATATGTAAAAGGAGAAGGAGACACATATTAAGATATGTAAAAGGAGAAGGAGACACATATTAAGATATGTAAAAGGAGAAGGAGACACATATTAAGATATGTAAAAGGAGAAGGAGACACATATTAAGATATGTAAAAGGAGAAGGAGACACATATTAAGATATGTAAAAGGAGGAGGAGACACATATTAAGATATGTAAAAGGAGGAGGAGACACATATTAAGATATATAAAAGGAGAAGGAGACACATATTAAGATATGTAAAAGGAGGAGGAGACACATATTAAGATATGTAAAAGGAGGAGGAGATACATATTAAGATATGTAAAAGGAGAAGGAGACACATATTAAGATATGTACACCATCTTATGACAAGACTGGAATGCCATACATTTATAAAACATATGCTTTTACCATTTTTATCTTTTGAAGACGCGATGTGGCTAGACTTGTTACGTTTGTTCAGAACGCGCTTGTGTTTGAAACTTTGAGTATTTCCTCGCGCGGAATAAAGAATTATGTTTTCCTAATTGTCTTTCACAAGTTCTTTGTTTATTACTAAGTTCACATTTGAATTATATCGTCGCCAGAGACAAAAAGAGTAATATGATACGTTGGAGTTCCCATAATTTAAAAATAATACCGAAACAAAAACGGTGATTTAATAAAATCTGGTCTGTGTTTAACGCTCTCTCTTCTTGCTGTAACACCTTTTAACTTTTATTCTTTTCAAAATTTTCGTTGTTTTTATTTTGTATGGTTTCATATAACCTATTTTTAATACTCGGATTATATTTTCCGGTGAGTTTAAACCTTGATAATTAAAGAAATACATGCACAATCATACCCACATACGTGAATACGCACACTCCCACAAAACACAAGCACACACAGAGTAGCATAAGCTACGAGATGTTTATCATATACATAACTCTGGTACAGTCAATTCTTGAGTATGCCATCCAAGCAATGCATATCTACAGTTCACCTGGAGTGTGACGGTATTCTTCCACGTTTTACTTACCAAAAACGGCTTTAAAGATTAAATCTGTCCTCATTTCAGAAGCGAACGATGCAAGAGGAGTTAATTCTACCTGTAGATGAGTTTTTTCAACCCACACCTAGTCACAGTCTCCGCGGTCACCCACAGAGGATTTAATATCGTCGCTTTCGTCTCAACAGAAGAAAGGCAACATCCTCTATCCGTGTTTCTGCTTCCTGGAACAGCCTGACAGAGAATGTCGTGATTATGCCAACCATATCCAGTTTTAAAGTCGCCTTGGACAAACATTCAGACGGTATATAGATGCAATATCTTCTAGTTGTCTTTTTACATGGCTTGTTACACTTGGCTATTTTGTCAACAAAATTGATTGTTTGATTGAGAGATAATAAGAATGAAAAACGAAAAAAGCGCAGAATAAAACTACTTTGTTGATACTTAAGCATTTCTTCTATTTTATGGGTCATTCAAAATGCATAAACTGGTGATACCAGATCAGGCTGCCCTGTGGCTCCCTGAGACGAAATTCACCTACATTGACGTTTTTTTTTTTTTTTTTTTTTTTTTTTTTTTTGTAAAACTTAATTATGTTCTACAAAACCAAAAACAAAAACAACAGCCTCTCTCCCTTTCTCCCTCCCCTTTTTTATTTTTATTTTTCCTACCCTACTCCCGGTCTGGATATGACCTTAAATTACATCCGATGGTGAGATCCGGCTTACGGACTTTGGGGAATGTGGAGCCTCCTCTTAATTACCATTGCTCCCAGGTCCACCCTGACCCGGAGTGGTAGTACCTGTTAGGGTCCCAACTATGGGTTAAATAGAAACAGATATTAAAAGGGGAAAGAAACAAAAAAGAGAAGAAAACAAGACCAGATTCGGCATTAAATAACCCAAAAAGGGTTGATATGCCGTAAAACAAAACTACCAAACCAAAAACCCTGATTAAACATTTGAAGATATAAAGAACTTGAAGCATAAAAACTTTCACTATAATGACCAGATTCGGCATTAAATAACCCAAAAAGGGTTGATATGCCGTAAAACAAAACTACCAAACCAAAATACATAAAGTTCAGAGATAAACTAATTAATGCCATCTCCATCTATATCAGTTCCAAGAAGTCAACATCAACAACAGTTATGTGTACGATCGTTTCCGAGACGAAATTGACTTTTATTGATACAAGTATCTTTATCAGCACAGGGTATAGATACCAGTGGTTCGAAGTCAGACAAAGCAGCAAACATTACTGTTCACCCTTAAATAAACAGCAATTCGAGAAGAGGGGTATCACAATTTCAATCTCCTCACAGACAATACATAACAATAAAACACACATAGAAAGAAACACAGTGGAATAAAAAGAATATCAAAAGTAGAAATATTGAAAATGCAGACAATATTATAAAATTATAACGGTGATTTTCAAATCAAATTTTTTTTTAAATTGATAAAAATTAATTAAATTGAAAATTAATATGAATTAAAAATATTATTTTATAAACAATAAAAAAAATATAAAAATATATTTAAAAAAATATTTTAAATTGATAAAAATTAATTAATTTGAAAATTAATATGAATTAAAAATATTATTTTATAAACAATAAAAAAATATAAAAAATATATTTTTAAAAAAATTTTTAAATTGATAAAAATTAATTAAATTGAAAATTAATATGAATTAAAAATATTATTTTATAAACAATTAAAAAATTAAAAATTTATTTTAAAAAAATTTTTTAAATTGATAAAAAATTAATTAAATTGAAAATTAATATGAATGAAAAATATTATTTTATAAACAATAAAAAATATTAAAATATATTTAAAAAAAATTTTTTAAACATAAAAATAAACTCTAACATTTACACTAAATAATAACTATCATAATAATATTGATGAAATAATAATAGAAATAATAATGATAATAGGATATTATAATAAGAATACAAAATGAAAAATAGTCTAACAATACAGTTAAGACTAAATATAAGTAACATAAAATATAAAATATAAGGCTTTTCATATGGATAAGTAAACTATAAGTATTGTTTACAAGATTTATATGGTTAATATAAACAGAGGTGTAATACATATTAAACGGTACAATACAAGATACTCGTAGAAATACACACAGGCATATATATATATATATATATATATATATATATATATATATATATATATATATATATATATTAATCCAAGCTGTCACCCCATTCACTCTCGCTTCTCTTTAACTGCACAGACTGCTGCTGATAACGGACTAGCCTACATCACGGTTTTCATTTTTTGCTTATTCTCATCCACAGTCATGCTGAAACTCGGACTATTTCAGGCAAATCAATATTATTAACTGTATGATTTTTCTGCATTTTTCTTCATTCTGAGGAAGTCTACAATAAAGACAAAACGTTGATGAATAAGTGAATAATATAGTTTTTGGCTTTTCTTTTTTAATTTTCTATATATATATATATATATATATATATTTATATATATATATAAAATGAAAAAATACTTACTTTATATTAGATCCTATCGTGATAGGGGTATGCTCGATATTAGGGATAGGGCATTGTTATTGGAAATATTAAAATAATGAAACAAAAGTAAAGTTGCATACTTTACAAGTTTATTATAATCATCAGGTGTTTAAACTTTGGGATCCTTCCTGAATTTTATTGGAATCCATTACTCTCCACTATTTAATACGATGTTCTAATCGAATGTTTTTCAAAAACTGTACTGATCCATTCACTACTACAATGACTTTCTGACCATTATTAAAACATTTTTTTTGACTATTTTTTCTTTAAGCATAACTTAAAATTGTGTTGCATTTTTTCTCAAATTAGTACTTTCCAATAATTAGCAAATTATTGTTTTTTTTTATCTGAGCATAAGAGTAAATTCTTTGAAAATCCATGGATTAAAGATCATTCTGATATTTTATTTTATTCTTTGTTTAAATATCTGATGATTATAACACACTTGTAAAGAATATAACTTGACTTTTTTTCATTATTTCAATATTTCATATATATATATATATATATATATATATATATATATATATATATATATATATATATAGGCTGTCGTCACCAAAGTATCTACAGTCGAGTCGTCACTGATTAATATGACCGTAATACTCACTCGGTGATTAAATTGTAGACGAGTTCATTTTCTAAAAAGAAAGAAAGAAAACAATGTATTGACTTTATTTATTTATAATACAACGATGCTGTCACCGTTGGCTTTATATCAATGAGAATAGAAAATCCCGGTACAAAAACAAATCAGTAACTTTGCCGAATAATCAAGAGGAAAAACGAAATAAAAAAAGATGGCGACCGATGTGTTTAGTGATTTAAACAAGGCGTCGATCTGCACCTGTTCCACGCATAAACACATTTCTTTTCTCTTTTTGCGGTCTACCGAGCTCCTTTTGCCCCCTTAAAATGCCTTGTTCTTTCGGCCAATTTCCTTTTTATTTCTAATGAGGGTCATGGAGATGTTTTTGTATGAATCGCACATGTTTAACGTAAGCAATCATATTCGCGCGCCGAATAAATAAATCGTAAAAGTGGTAATTGAATGTCGTAGTCATAGGGCAAGAGTCGGCATCCTACAGCCGGCAAAGAGATTGTAAGCGGCCCGCGAGCAAATATCAGTATTTGACCCCGTGCAGTATTTTCCCCAATCAACACAAAAATGTGTTTTCAATATATACACTATCTTCTTATCTTTTATATAAAGTAAAGATGAGAATGTCCCTCTATCTTTTTCCTCCGAAATATTTTTATAACAAAAATCTGCTTCGTCAGTTATGTCGGCTAATGTTTGATCTGTGTTTTTAAAAAAAAAATGTTATGTCTTAGTTTTAGATATTTATTCCTGCTTAATAGTTCGATGTTTTTGGCATAAATAAAGACAGGCGGAGGAATTTTAACCGTCTCATTTTCATTTACTCCCCCCCCTTACAAATTTCACATAGCGATTATTGAGTAGGATAAATATTTCTTATTTCACCGCTTTTAAAAATAAGATGTGTGACATTGCTAAAAGTCTACCTCTGATGTTGGTACGGTGTTTTTTTGCGTGTGACGAAGGAGATGGTGTATGATTATTATTAGTAGTAGTAGCAGTAGTAGTAGTAGTAGTGGCAGTAGTAGTAGTTTATGAGAAAACAGTTAATCGTAATCTCTCTCTCTCTCTCTCTCTATATATATATATATATATATATATACATATATATATATATATATATATATATATATATATATATAACTTCATGTCTATGTGCGTGTGTTTTCTATAGAAAGAAAGGTTAGATAATCTAAATAAAATCTTAAATTGTATTCTTATGTAAAATTTACCGGTGAAGACGATAGGAGTGTTCTCGAAACTCTAAATTACCCCCCAAGGGAGCTATGTGGACACGACCTCTTTAAAATTTAAAACATATACCATTTTTATGAAATTTACACTATATGTATAAAATTCTAGGGGGAAGACAATAGAAGTGGTCCCGAATCTGTACGTTACCCTTTATGTGCCGAATATCTACATGTCTGTACCTCTAAGTGAGATTAAAGAGAACACCTTTTTGAGACTTCAAATATGTATATAAGATTTTAATGAAAAATTACACCATATCCATAAGAGGCTGCTTCATAGAGTTTTCAAATATTTATTTGTTCCAGATAAATGAAACGGAAGGAGTGGGGTTAGGGTTAGGGTTAGGGTTAATAATAAAGAAAGTAATATGGTGTTATGAACACAGTTCTAAAGTACATGGTAGGGTTAGGGTTAATAATAAAGAAAGTAATATGGTGTTATGAACACAGTTCTAAAGTACATGGTAGGGTTAGGGTTAATAATAAAGAAAGTAATATGGTGTTATGAACACAGTTCTAAAGTACATGGTAGGGTTAGGGTTAATAATAAAGAAAGTAATATGGTGTTATGAACACAGTTCTAAAGTACATGGTAGGGTTAGGGTTAATAATAAAGAAAGTAATATGGTGTTATGAACACAGTTCTAAAGTACATGGTAGGGTTAGGGTTAATAATAAAGAAAGTAATATGGTGTTATGAACACAGTTCTAAAGTACATGGTAGGGTTAGGGTTAATAATAAAGAAAGTAATATGGTGTTATGAACACAGTTCTAAAGTACATGGTAGGGTTAGGGTTAATAATAAAGAAAGTAATATGGTGTTATGAACACAGTTCTAAAGTACATTGTATGGTTAAAGTTAATAATAAAGAAAGTAATATGGTGTTATGAACACAGTTCTAAAGTACATCGTAGGAGTAGGGTTAATAATAAAGAAAGTAATATGGTGTTATGAACACAGTTCTAAAGTACATTGTATGGGTAGGGTTAATAATAAAGAAAGTAATATGGTGTTATGAACACAGTTCTAAAGTACATGGTAGGGTTAGGGTTAATAATAAAGAAAGTAATATGGTGTTATGAACACAGTTCTAAAGTACATGGTAGGGTTAGGGTTAATAATAAAGAAAGTAATATGGTGTTATGAACACAGTTCTAAAGTACATGGTAGGGTTAGGGTTAATAATAAAGAAAGTAATATGGTGTTATGAACACAGTTCTAAAGTACATGGTAGAGTTAGGGTTAATAATAAAGAAAGTAATATGGTGTTATGAACACAGTTCTAAAGTACATGGTAGGGTTAGGGTTAATAATAAAGAAAGTAATATGGTGTTATGAACACAGTTCTAAAGTACATGGTAGGGTTAGGGTTAATAATAAAGAAAGTAATATGGTGTTATGAAAACAGTTCTAAAGTACATTGTATGGTTAGGGTTAATAATAAAGAAAGTAATATGGTGTTATGAACACAGTTCTAAAGTACATCGTAGGGGTAGGGTTAATAATAAAGAAAGTAATATGGTGTTATGAACACAGTTCTAAAGTAGATTGTATGGTTAGAGTTAATAATAAAGAAAGTAATATGGTGTTATGAACACAGTTGTAAAGTACATGGTAGGGTTAGGGTTAATAATAAAGAAAGTAATATGGTATTATGAACACAGTTCTAAAGTACATGGTAGGGTTAGGGTTAATAATAAAGAAAGTAATATGGTGTTATGAACACAGTTCTAAAGTACATGGTAGGGTTAGGGTTAATAATAAAGAAAGTAATATGGTGTTATGAACACAGTTCTAAAGTACATGGTAGGGTTGGGGTTAATAATAAAGAAAGTAATATGGTGTTATGAACACAGTTCTAAAGTACATGGTAGGGTTAGGGTTAATAATAAAGAAAGTAATATGGTGTTATGAACACAGTTCTAAAGTACATGGTAGGGTTAGGGTTAATAATAAAGAAAGTAATATGGTGTTATGAACACAGTTCTAAAGTACATGGTAGGGTTAGGGTTAATAATAAAGAAAGTAATATGGTGTTATGAACACAGTTCTAAAGTACATCGTAGGGGTAGGGTTAATAATAAAGAAAGTAATATGGTGTTATGAACACAGTTCTAAAGTACATGGTAGGGTTAGGGTTAATAATAAAGAAAGTAATATGGTGTTATGAACACAGTTCTAAAGTACATTGTATGGGTAGGGTTAATAATAAAGAAAGTAATATGGTGTTATGAACACAGTTCTAAAGTACATGGTAGGGTTAGGGTTAATAATAAAGAAAGTAATATGGTGTTATGAACACAGTTCTAAAGTACATGGTAGGGTTAGGGTTAATAATAAAGAAAGTAATATGGTGTTATGAACACAGTTCTAAAGTACATCGTAGGGGTAGGGTTAATAATAAAGAAAGTAATATGGTGTTATGAACACAGTTCTAAAGTACATTGTATGGGTAGGGTTAATAATAAAGAAAGTAATATGGTGTTATGAACACAGTTCTAAAGTACATGGTAGGGTTACGGTAAATAATAAAGAAAGTAATATGGTGTTATGAACACAGTTCTAAAGTACATGGTAGGGTTATGGTTAATAATAAAGAAAGTAATATGGTGTTATGAACACAGTTCAAAAGTACATGGTAGGGTTAGGGTTAATAATAAAGAAAGTAATATGGTGTTATGAACACAGTTCTAAAGTACATGGTAGGGTTAGGGTTAATAATAAAGAAAGTAATATGGTGTTATGAACACAGTTCTAAAGTACATGGTAGGGTTAGGGTTAATAATAAAGAAAGTAATATGGTGTTATGAAAACAGTTCTAAAGTACATGGTAGGGTTAGGGTTAATAATAAAGAAAGTAATATGGTGTTATGAACACAGTTCTAAAGTACATTGTATGGTTAGGGTTAATAATAAAGAAAGTTTTATGGTGTTATGAACACAGTTCTAAAGTACATCGTAGGGGTAGGGTTAATAATAAAGAAAGTAATATGGTGTTATGAACACAGTTCTAAAGTACATGGTAGGGTTAGGGTTAATAATAAAGAAAGTAATATGGTGTTATGAACACAGTTCTAAAGTACATGGTAGGGTTAGGGTTAATAATAAAGAAAGTAATATGGTGTTATGAACACAGTTCTAAATTACATTGTATGGTTAGTGGTAATAATAAAGAAAGTAATATGGTGTTATGAACACAGTTCTAAAGTACATCGTAGGGGTAGGGTAAATAATAAAGTAAGTAATATGGTGTTATGAACACAGTTCTAAAGTACATTGTATGGTTAGAGTTAATAATAAAGAAAGTAATATGGTGTTATGAACACAGTTCTAAAGTACATGGTAGGGTTAGGGTCAATAATAAAGAAAGTAATATGGTGTTATGAACACAGTTCTAAAGTATATGGTAGGGTTAGGGTTAATAATAAAGAAAGTAATATGGTGTTATGAACACAGTTCTAAAGTACATGGTAGGGTTAGGGTTAATAATAAAGAAAGTAACATGGTGTTATGAACACAGTTCTAAAGTACATGGTAGGGTTAGGGTTAATAATAAAGAAAGTAATATGGTGTTATGAACACAGTTCTAAAGTATATGGTAGGGTTAGGGTTAATAATAAAGAAAGTAATATGGTGTTATGAACACAGTTCTAAAGTACATCGTAGGGGTAGGGTTAATAATAAAGAAAGTAATATGGTGTTATGAACACAGTTCTAAAGTACATCGTAGGGGTAGGGTTAATAATAAAGAAAGTAATATGGTGTTATGAACACAGTTCTAAAGTACATTGTATGGTTAGGGTTAATAATAAAGAAAGTAATATGGTGTTATGAACACAGTTCTAAAGTACATGGTAGGGTTAGGGTTAATAATAAAGAAAGTAATATGGTGTTATGAACACAGTTCTAAAGTACATGGTAGGGTTAGGGTTAATAATAAAGAAAGTAATATGGTGTTATGAACACAGTTCTAAAGTACATGGTAGGGTTAGGGTTAATAATAAAGAAAGTAATATGGTGTTATGAACACAGTTCTAAAGTACATCGTAGGGGTAGGGTTAATAATAAAGAAATAATATGGTGTTATGAACACAGTTCAAAAGTACATCGTAGGGGTAGGGTTAATAATAAAGAAATAATATGGTGTTATGAACACCGTTCTAAAGTACATCGTAGGGTTAGGGTCAATAATAAAGAAAGTAATATGGTGTTATGAACACAGTTCTAAAGTACATGGTAGGGTTAGGGTTAATAATAAAGAAAGTAATATGGTGTTATGAACACAGTTCTAAAGTACATTGTATGGTTAGGGTTAATAATAAAGAAAGTAATATGGTGTTATGAACACAGTTCTAAAGTACATGGTAGGGTTAGGGTTAGGGTTAATAATAAAGAAAGTAATAATGTGTTATGAACACAGTTCTAAAGTACATTGTATGGTTAAAGTTAATAATAAAGAAAGTAATATGGTGTTATGAACACAGTTCTAAAGTACATCGTAGGGGTAGGGTTAATAATAAAGAAATAATATGGTGTTATGAACACAGTTCAAAAGTACATCGTAGGGGTAGGGTTAATAATAAAGAAAGTAATATGGTGTTATGAACACAGTTCTAAAGTACATTGTATGGTTAGGGTTAATAATAAAGAAAGTAATATGGTGTTATGAACACAGTTCTAAAGTACATGGTAGGGTTAGGGTTAATAATAAAGAAAGTAATATGGTGTTATGAACACAGTTCTAAAGTACATGGTAGGGTTAGGGTTAATAATAAAGAAAGTAATATGGTGTTATGAACACAGTTCTAAAGTACATGGTAGGGTTAGGGTTAATAATAAAGAAAGTAATATGGTGTTATGAACACAGTTCTAAAGTACATCGTAGGGGTAGGGTTAATAATAAAGAAAGTAATATGGTGTTATGAACACAGTTCTAAAGTACATGGTAGGGTTAGGGTTAATAATAAAGAAAGTAATATGGTGTTATGAACACAGTTCTAAAGTACATGGTAGGGTTAGGGTTAATAATAAAGAAAGTAATATGGTGTTATGAACACAGTTCTAAGGTACATGGTAGGGTTAGGGTTAATAATAAAGAAAGTAATATGGTGTTATGAACACAGTTCTAAAGTACATGGTAGGGTTAGGGTTAATAATAAAGAAAGTAATATGGTGTTATGAACACAGTTCTAAAGTACATGGTAGGGTTAGGGTTAATAATAAAGAAAGTAATATGGTGTTATGAACACAGTTCTAAGGTACATGGTAGGGTTAGGGTTAATAATAAAGAAAGTAATATGGTGTTATGAACACAGTTCTAAAGTACATGGTAGGGTTAGGGTTAATAATAAAGAAAGTAATATGGTGTTATGAACACAGTTCTAAAGTACATGGTAGGGTTAGGGTTAATAATAAAGAAAGTAATATGGTGTTATGAACACAGTTCTAAAGTACATGGTAGGGTTAGGGTTAATAATAAAGAAAGTAATATGGTGTTATGAACACAGTTCTAAAGTACATGGTAGGGTTAGGGTTAATAATAAAGAAAGTAATATGGTGTTATGAACACAGTTCTAAAGTACATGGTAGGGTTAGGGTTAATAATAAAGAAAGTAATATGGTGTTATGAACACAGTTCTAAAGTACATGGTAGGGTTAGGGTTAATAATAAAGAAAGTAATATGGTGTTATGAACACAGTTCTAAAGTACATGGTAGGGTGAGGGTTAATAATAAAGAAAGTAATATGGTGTTATGAACACAGTTCTAAAGTACATGGTAGGGTTAGGGTTAATAATAAAGAAAGTAATATGGTGTTATGAACACAGTTCTAAGGTACATGGTAGGGTTAGGGTCAATAATAAAGAAAGTAATATGGTGTTATGAACACAGTTCTAAAGTACATGGTAGGGTTAGGGTTAATAATAAAGAAAGTAATATGGTGTTATGAACACAGTTCTAAAGTACATGGTAGGGTTAGGGTTAATAATAAAGAAAGTTATATGGTGTTATGAACACAGTTCTAAAGTACATCGTAGGGGTAGGGTTAATAATAAAGAAAGTAATATGGTGTTATGAACACAGTTCTAAAGTACATGGTAGGGTTAGGGTTAATAATAAAGAAAGTAATATGGTGTTATGAACACAGTTCTAAAGTACATGGTAGGGTTAGGGTTAATAATAAAGAAAGTAATATGGTGTTATGAACACAGTTCTAAGGTACATGGTAGGGTTAGGGTTAATAATAAAGAAAGTAATATGGTGTTATGAACACAGTTCTAAAGTACATGGTAGGGTTAGGGTTAATAATAAAGAAACTAATATGGTGTTATGAACACAGTTCTAAAGTACATGGTAGGGTTAGGGTTAATAATAAAGAAAGTAATATGGTGTTATGAACACAGTTCTAAAGTACATGGTAGGGTTAGGGTTAATAATAAAGAAAGTAATATGGTGTTATGAACACAGTTCTAAAGTACATGGTAGGGTTAGGGTTAATAATAAAGAAAGTAATATGGTGTTATGAACACAGTTCTAAGGTACATGGTAGGGTTAGGGTTAATAATAAGAAAGTAATATGGTGTTATGAACACAGTTCTAAAGTACATGGTAGGGTTAGGGTTAATAATAAAGAAAGTAATATGGTGTTATGAACACAGTTCTAAAGTACATGGTAGGGTTAGGGTTAATAATAAAGAAAGTAATATGGTGTTATGAACACAGTTCTAAGGTACATGGTAGGGTTAGGGTTAATAATAAAGAAAGTAATATGGTGTTATGAACACAGTTCTAAAGTACATGGTAGGGTTAGGGTTAATAATAAAGAAGGTAATATGGTGTTATGAACACAGTTCTAAAGTACATGGTAGGGTTAGGGTTAATAATAAAGAAAGTAATATGGTGTTATGAACACAGTTTTAAAGTACATGGTAGGGTTAGGGTTAATAATAAAGAAAGTAATATGGTGTTATGAACACAGTTCTAAAGTACATGGTAGGGTTAGGGTTAATAATAAAGAAAGTAATATGGTGTTATGAACACAGTTCTAAAGTACATGGTAGGGTTAGGGTTAATAATAAAGAAAGTAATATGGTGTTATGAACACAATTTAAAGGTACATGGTAGGGTTAGGGTTAATAATAAAGAAAGTAATATGGTGTTATGAACACAGTTCTAAAGTACATGGTAGGGTTAGGGTTAATAATAAAGAAAGTAATATGGTGTTATGAACACAGTTCTAAAGTACATGGTAGGGTTAGGGTTAATAATAAAGAAAGTAATATGGTGTTATGAACACAGTTCTAAAGTACATGGTAGGGTTAGGGTTAATAATAAAGAAAGTAATATGGTGTTATGAACACAGTTCTAAGGTACATGGTAGGGTTAGGGTTAATAATAAAGAAAGTAATATGGTGTTATGAACACAGTTCTAAAGTACATGGTAGGGTTAGGGTTAATAATAAAGAAAGTAATATGGTGTTATGAACACAGTTCTAAAGTACATGGTAGGGTTAGGGTTAATAATAAAGAAAGTAATATGGTGTTATGAACACAGTTCTAAAGTACATGGTAGGGTTAGGGTTAATAATAAAGAAAGTAATATGGTGTTATGAACACAGTTCTAAGGTACATGGTAGGGTTAGGGTTAATAATAAAGAAAGTAATATGGTGTTATGAACACAGTTCTAAAGTACATGGTAGGGTTAGGGTTAATAATAAAGAAAGTAACATGGTGTTATGAACACAGTTCTAAGGTACATGGTAGTGATCCTCATTGAATCCCCAGCAATTTCAGGTCTTTCTGCTAGTTTGGTACATTTGTTGGAGGGTTGCTGTGATGACGTGTATTCCAGCGCAGACTAACAACTTGGCGTGCCCTATTCGAAGCCTGCTGAATCCATATGACCACTTTAACAATGGATTTTGGTAACCTCTAAGTGGTCACTCCTGTGAGTAGCTGATTTTAAGAACAAAAAGAATCTGTGAAACAAATTCCAACAACCGAATTAAGCAGATTAAATAACTAACATGCTAATTCATAAAATTGATTGAGAAAAATTATATTTGTTTTCTTTATTTCATAACTATCAGGGAGACACGACGTTGCTCGGGATTGAATTAGAAACACTACTATGTACTATTTCACTATGCTCATAACACCATATTACTTTCTTCTTTTTTTTACCCCACTCCTCCGGTTTTGATTCCTAATTTATTCGGAAGAAGCTGAAACGTTGGAAAACTCTGAATTAGTGTCTTATAATATGGTTTAAATCTCATTAAAATGAGATATACGTATTCAGAGTTTAAAAAGGGTTCTGTCCCCATTGGGTAACTTAGAAGTGGGGCATGTAGAAATTTCTGACTACTTCCAATGTCTACCCCAGAAAGTTTTACACATATGAATTAAATTTCATCAAAATAGGATATATCTTATGTTTACAGAGGGGTTATGCTCTTATAGTACCTTTAGGCATTCACTTAGAAATTCGGGAGCACTTCCATTGTCTTCCCCAGTAACTTCAGCATAAGAATACACTTTTAGATTTTATGTAGATTCTTTAACTTTTCTTTCTTAGGGAACACACACATATGCACACAAATATTGAGTTTTATATTCAAATATATTCAGAGATTCAAATATCCTTGTTGATGTTGTTGGCTTAAATTACAAAAATAATATTATTCGAAAGGAAAGCAGATTTTCTGTATTTATTTATTTAAAAGTTATTTAGCCCGCCCCGAACATATTAAAATGGAATATGACCCACAAAAGCAAAAAAGTGCTACACTCATTTCGACTATTTCCATCTTTATTATTGGTGTCTCACTTTCAAGAACCAAACAATATCGGCTTAAAGTAAGATTTCCGACACTCTATGTGCAGAGGAGAGAAACAACGATTGACCCAAGTACTCCCAGGATTCCTACAGAAGTGGATAGTCCTGGTATATTAACTTCATTCTCTAGTTTAGTACAATATGATTGTCCCAACCAGATAATAGCTCCTCTTAGAGCCAAGTCTGTATATATGTGTGTGTGTGTGTGTGTGTGTATGTATATATATAAACATATATATAAGTATATATATATATATATATAAATATATATAAATATATATGTATGTATATATATATATAAATATATATATATATATATATAAATATATATATATATACATATAAATATATAAATATATATATACATATATATAAATATATATATATATATATATAGATTTAGATTTTTCACTTATAAAATAGATCATTCAGTGAAGACCGGGGTTGTTCCAATAAAAACAAGCTCGATGATACTCGATTACAGAGTACAGAGCATTTATATGTGATTTTATGAAGGCTTACCAAAGCATTTCTTTTCAGGACACCAATGATCACCATTAAAGATATTTTTTCTTACAAATATTATTTATTCAAATTAAATTTTTTTTTCCTACACGTGTTTCACTACCAAGCAGGTACTTGCTTGGCAGATCATCAGGGAAATTAAATGTCTGGAATAAGGGTTTTTTAATTCTAACTTTTATTTTTATTTTTTTCCTCTTCTCTTCCGAAGTGATCTCAACTATTGCAACGCCACATTGTGTATTGTCGGCAGTTGAAACCTTTATTCCAGACATTTAATTTCCCTTATGATCTGCCAAGCAAGTACCTGCTTGGTAGTGAAACACGTGTAGGAAAAAAAACATTTAATTTGAATAAATAATATTTGTAAGAAAAAATATCTTTAATGGTGATCATTGGTGTCCTGAAGGTAATGCTTTGGTAAGCCTTTATAAAATCACATATATATATTTATATATATATATATATATATATATATATATATATATATATATATATATATATATATATATATATATATGTTACATTATAACAGGCCCTGTATTTTGAAAACGGGTAAAGTAGCTAGTATGAATTATGAACTGGGTGAAAGAAATAGGATGAAGTACAAATTAGGTGCATTGATAATTTGGGACAAACAAGATGATTCATTCTGGGAATCATAACATACTGGATGTATGCTGTCCGAGATGAAACGCTCGGATCAAAAAGGTTAGACAAAAAGCGATATTGAGTTCTGTTATGACATTCGTTGAAGTTCAAAGGGCTCTGACGTCACAGATCCCTGGTGAGAAATTAGTTTTTTAGGCAGTTCACCATGGAGGCGCGCGATGAACAGACGTCAACCAACGAGCTCGATAATGCGTAGAGTCTGGGTGACATCGCGAGATATGGGCTAAGACGTAGAGTAAGATCCGAACGGCGGGATAAGAAATAGCCGATTGCATCCGTCACATTTCCACAAAGCAGTATGAAAGAAAGAAAGAGTGTGAGTGAACGAATCGACGAATGGAAATCTCTCCGATTGAAGGGTGAAATAAACGAATGGAATCTCTCTCGAAAAGTCTTGTCTCCGTTTTTGTCTCCGCGCATGAAAACAGAGTTTAACTACAAGACAGGTACACCACTACGATCACAAGCCAGCAACAGAGATGAGTATGCGAGCAAACCCACGACCAGACGACGAGAGAAAATGTAAGGTAACGTTTTTGTGCATAACATTTTGGGTCCTAATCTGTAAAACGGAAAGAACTAATAATCGAAAGATATGCCACACGAACAATGTTAAAAATGTTTAAAGTGTTTAAATGAGATACAATGTTTAATGTTTATAGTTGTTAATGTGTTTAATGAGAAAGAAATTAAAAGAGAACTATGTTTAAAATGCGTAATTTGAAATGTTTAAAAAGAAAAAGGTTTTAATAACGAGAAGTGGTTAAAAAGTAATGTGTAATAGGTTGAAAGTTTGAAGGCTTAAAATTTGCCCTAAGGAAACGTGTATTAAAAGTGCCTGTTAAAAATGTCGCTTAAAAGTGCCTTGCGGAAATGAGTTAAAAAAAAAAAGGTTGAAAACGCTTTCATAATCTTTTCATATACTTTTCGTATTGTTTTCGGTTCCGAGAAGATTTAATTCACAGGCGTTATGTAACAAAACCTCCTTTGGTGCCGCGCCCCTTTCATGTGTGTTATATATATATATATATATATATATATATATATATATATATATATATATATATATATATATATATATATATCCGACATTTGTTTACATACTGGTGGTGTGGCGTAACATTCGGTGATATCATGCCAGATCCGTCCACGTTTTATTTTTCTCAGCTTTTTAATATATAAACATGATAAAGGATAGATGGAATCTTTTTCTGTTTCTCTGTGTGCTTAGCATCGAATGGAATTTGCATGAACAAAGTTTCTTTCCAAGAACTTTCTATCCGTAGAAAACGTTGCTACAAGATTGCTTCCGCTGAGTTGCAAAATGGTGCTCTTCAAATCTAATGTCAATTAATTCTCATCCTCGATTGGATTTTAACCTTGATTAGTAGTGATTCACCATTAAAGGCAAAACAATACAAAATTTTAAAAAAACAGAAGTTCAGGGATACCTTGTGAGGATCCAACTCACTCCTCTATTCATTATAACGATTTATACGACATTAGATTTGTTGCTTTAATGTCCTAGACAAGCGGAGGGGGGTAGAAGTAACATCTGTATCACGGAAACGGAACGAAACGGGAGCGGAGGTAAAGAAGACGGAACAACGAAACGAAACGAAATAAATAAATACCTCATGTCCGAGTCGAGATAAATATCAGGTCAAGTAGCATTCGCTGTTAACATAAACTGATATGAGGAAATCCAAACAAATTGAAAGCATAAAAACGTGGGTTAAATAAATGATCGAAATGATAAAAGTCTTTCATCTTGGACAGTAAAGACTATGTAACATACTAGCTGTACATACCCGACGCTGTCCGGGATCCATTGATTACACATGTTTAAATTAACTTAGATTAAAAGTAACATTTTAAAACAAAAAGCTAGAAACATAGTAAAATAAAAAAAATGATAATGTGGAAGTCGCGTATAGGCGAGAAACACACACACGCGCGAAGTGGTGATAAAATTTTTATTAATATAAAGAAGAGAAGCGATGAAAAATATGCTTAATAATGAATCAAATAATGTAAGTGAGATAAGTTATATTTTTATCTACGAATGGTTATTTTTTGTCACATTATATGATTCATCATTTAAAATCGTCGCCATCGTAACAATCTTTCTTACCGGAATTTTTTTAACAATCTGAAGCCAAATACATGTTTGTATTATAAAAAAAAAACATGCTGAAAGAGAAAAATAGACAAAATGGTTAGGCAGAATCAAATATCGATGGGTCCGATGCGATACTATTTGGGTCTAAATTCTAAAATCCGACGAGATAACTTTATATGTTGGATTCAAGGGGGTAATAGTGTATTAGCCCTATAAGCAAGTATTTGTGAACATCGAACTTTTGTTTTAATTACGCAAGGCCGTAATAACATACAATCTCAAACGTTTATCCAGCTAACCTCCTGAACTGTAGCTCAGTCTAATAATACCTTAATCGTTAGTGACAATGCTGCAAATGTCTAATCCTAGTCTTCTTCACTTGCTCCTTTTCACACTGTTTTTATTCATTCTTTCTGTTTTGTAGACATTCATTGCTTTTTGTTGAGGTTGCTTTTTTTTATCTATATACCATCATTACGGACGTTTATTATAATAATTTATTTAAATGTATATTTTACATTCTATACTTATACCTCCATTGTTGTTAACTAACTGTGCCAGAAAAATAAAAGAATAAAAAAATGTTTGACTGTAATTCAATTTCCAACCGAATTTCGTGCAACCCACTTTCTCTCTGCCTTTCTCTCTCCGATCCGAAACGCTTCTCCCTTCCTTCCCAGCTATCCTCTTCATTTATATCAGCTGATATCCACATATGCAAATCAGAGACCACCATAAACACCTGCACCTTCAAAGAGAAGCCCTTTTTTAATCTGCAGACACGGCATGCGAAGCACCTCATTCTTTTTCCTGGCGGTGAGTGTTCGTCTTTATTGGCACAATTGTCACTGCTGGTTTATTATTATTTATTATTAGTAGTATTAGTAGTTGTAGTAGTAGTAGTAGTAGTAGTAGTAGTAGTAGTAGTGTTATTTACTCACTGGGAGGTTTTACAGTCGTTAACTTCGGTTTCATTCACCACATGGATATATTAATCCTCTTTCTTTTCTCGTAAGCTTATTTTTCATGTATTAAAATAATTGTAATTTTTATTTCTTTAAAACAATACAAGCATTCATACTAGTCAAAATCATTTATAACGAATAAAATTTTTTATCAAAAACAAAGAAAAACTTTATCACACTAAAGCACACTAGGGTAATAAACTAATATTTAAAAAATAACAAATAATATTTTGAAAACAAAAGAAAATCCATTAGTTTAAAAAGAAAAAATATTACGTTTTCAACAGAGACATAAACTTCGGTATAAACACTTTACATTTATTAACATCGTTTATACTTCAACTAACCACACCATAGATATCATTGGAAATAAACTAAATTACATATGCGCTGATACTAATACTTGGAACAGTCAGTCGCCAGGCGTTTGCTGAGACAATATTACGTTAACAATTATTTATACTCTCAGCAACTTCTGTAAGAGGCAATAGGTTCTTTTTCTTCCTGAAATAATGTCCATTTCAATGCATTACATGGGTAATCCTTTTTCACGACGAAAACTATTAATAATGCTTTTCAAGCATACCCAACGCTGGCGTAGATAACACGATTTCGCCGCCATTTATGTCGTTGAAAATGAACAACATTACCAATGCGAAGATATATATATATATATATTCTTTTGAAATAGAATGTCTTATTTACTAGTATGGCTACTCGGTGTTACCTGGGTCCTGAAAAATAAGATAAAATAGTTTAATATACTTCTTTCGGTAAGAATTAAGTAAAAACAAATTAATGCTCTTTTCTTTAACATAACTTCAAAAACAAAATAAAAATTAATGTAATAATAATGCTTGACACTACCTTCCTCTCATCATGCTTTGCGTTAATGTATTGTTCATTGGGGATGGGTGAGGGTAAATCCGATTTCAAAATTAAAATCGAGTTCCTACAAACTTTTACATCATAAATAAACAGACTTTCGGTCTACGCAGAAAATAAAAGTACGTCGTCTACTGTTTAATAAAATGCTCAATGTGCAGCAAGGTGTAGTATAAAAAATAATTGATACCCATCTCACCCCTTTGTTAATAATGGAATATGCTACATTCGTGTAGTATATACGGAGGAGATAGTTTATCCCCATTTGTAACATAAAGCAACGGAATGTTAAATAAAGCTTATCAGTAAGTTATTCTGACTTCCAGTTTTCATTACACACGGGTTCGAAACCAGATATCTGGAATTGCTTTAGTAGCAATACTATGCTTCGTCCAACCGTCATGAGATAGAAACCAAGATATTCGTGCAGGACGCTGCAGCAGCACCACTACATCGTGTACTTGCAGTGTGATCCTGGCTTAACACGTTTCCATCACCGTAGATGAGACAAAGGTTTTTCGTATATCCCGTTGCCTCCGCCATCTCAAGGTTTTTTTTGCTGTCATGTGATTATTTCCTTTTGGAATTTATAAGAAACAAAGTGTACGCCATGAAATCGGCCTACATTCTATAGCTTTGCAGCCAACTATCGGAGAGCCTCGTTATGTTAAATGATGTTTCCACACGTGATGCAGGATAACTAAACCGGCTGAATGATGAAGAAGCAAATCATATAGAAACCCATTAGGTATACATAAGTATAAATGCTGTATGCTATCATAAACTAACTGTACATACTCGGCGTTGCCGGGGAGTCTTTTAGCCATAATTTTTGTTTCACCCCTGTTTTCTTTTTAAATCGCATCAATACTTTCATTTTTTATAACTCTTAACTATATAAATAATTAGAATCATACCCGTCTTCGAACAAAAGAGTTTTGCACAATTCTGATGCCCACTTTGCGATAATTAAAATCAAGATACAAATTTGATCTAAATCCATTACATAGCTTTGATTTTCTTTTTAACAAATTTCTACCTCAAACAAGGCATGTCGCCACTGTAGTCGTCAAGGGTTACTGAGAATTTGAGTGTGGGTTTTGGGTGTCATCCCAAGTTTGTAGCAGTGTAGCGAGATGTCTGTTTACATTAGTTTTAAACATCTGCATGTCGGTACTGTCGAGGAAACAGGAAACAGGAATCAGGGAAGGAGTTCCAGAGGCCCGCAGCACGAGGAAAGAAGCTATTGGAGTAGAAGGCTCTCCAGCATCTGGGGACCTCCACAGTGAATGGATGGGATTGAGCTGATTGTCTAGTTGGTCTAGTGAACTTACGTCGAGGGGGCACCAAAGTAGCCAGTTCATCGGAGCACAATCAATTGAAGTAATTGTAAAACAAGCACAAGGATGTAATATTGCGGCGATAGGATAGAGGCTGGAGATTGGTTGACAATGAGGGACCTATTAAGTTTGCGACTCTTTTTTGTACCTTTCTAGGAGGGAGAGACTAGTGGATGATACACCTACCCAGATGTGGCAACAATATGGATGGTGGCTTTGTAGAGATACAGGATAATGTCAAGTGTGCGGAGTTTACAAGCACGGTAGAGGGAGCCCACCTTTTTTGCTTAGGCCTTGGAAATGTCTTCAATGTATTTGTTCTATTCTAGAAAATGTCTAAAATGTAAAGCTTAAGCTGAATGGTGTTAAGAAGACATTTAAATTCAAGGAATATAGCTTAATTCGTGTCTCATAACTACGGATCCAATTAAATGCAGATCTAAAATATTTAGATTTTCAAGTAGGAGATTGAGCTCATATTATAACCCCTAAAAAACCTTTAATATATATATATATATGTGTGTGTATGTATGTATGTATATATATGTATGTATGTATGTATATGTATGTATGTATATATATATGTATGTATGTATATATATATGTATGTATATATATATGTATGTATGTATATAATTATGTATGTATGTATATAATTATGTATGTATGTATGTATATATATGTATGTATATCTATATGTATGTATATATATATGTATATATACATATGTATGTATATATATATGTGTGTATATATATGTATATATGTATATGTATATATATATACATATGTATGTATATATATGTATGTATATATATATGTATGTATATATGTATATGTATTTTTACATGTATGTATATATAAACATGTATATATATACATATACATATATAAATGTATATATATACATGTATATATATGTATATATATGTATATATATACAGGTATATATACATATGTATATATATACATGTATATATACATATGTATATATATACATGTATATATACATGTAAATATATATATATACCTGTATATATATATATAGGTATATATACAGGTATATATACATGTATATATATACAGGTATATATATACCTGTATATATATATATGTGTTTATATATATATATATGTGTATATATATATATATATATATATATATATATATATATATATATATATACATGTATATATATATATGTGTATATATATACATGTATATATATATATGTATATATATATATATACAGGTATATATATACCTGTATATATATATATATATATATATATATATATACATGTATATATACATGTATATACATATACATGTATATACATATATATATATATATACATATATATATATAGAGATTGTGCCGTGTATATATATATATATATATATATATATATATATATATATATCACGTTGACACACCGTTTCTCGTTAGATCACCGAAGTTAAGCGGCGTTGAGCCTGGCCAGTACTAAATGGGTGACCATTTGGGAATACCAGGGTCTGTATGTGCTCTCTCCTTATCTCGGCATTGTTTCCAGTCGTCTTGTTCTATACTTGCCATTGGAATCAAGCAATGCCGACTCAGGAGAGCGGTTGTTAGAGATTGCGCAACCCTTGCAATTTCAAATTCATGCATGGGCAGCCCCTGGTGGGGCACTCATACGTCGAAATATCGACGGGAGAGTCCATCATATATATATATATAAATAAATATAAATATAAAAATCACGTTGACACACCAGTTCTCGTTATATCACTGAAGTTAAGCTACATTGAGCCTGGTCAGTACTAAATGGGTGACCATTTGAAAACACCATGTGTGTGGCCTGGAGAGCATATGGGCGCTACCAGGTTCTATCACGTCCACAGAAAATCTGCCGGACGTTATAGAAACTAATATATATATATATATATATATATATATATATATATATATATATATATATATATATATATATATATATATATATATATATATATATATATATTGCTTTTTCATCCATTTTTTCAAGTTGGCAGACCAACGATCTAATGTTCTGTTCATGTGTTAACAGGAACTCGCCAAAACTGCTAAACAACAAAATAAAAGAATACAATAAAAGAAATTGTTTAATCGACTTTCTTAATAAATTCACCAATTTTTATTTGTGTAACTCCTGATGAAGACTTATGGGAGTCGAAAACGTTTGCAGTTCTTGGTAATCTAATATAAAGTCAATAATAAATTCTGTTGACAAGAGGTTATCGCATTGCTCGTATAGTCAACAATAAAACACCTTTATTGGAAATTCAATTGGAAATTCATCGAGTTGGTACGAGGTTGAATGCTCCCTCGCAAATCTCAACTGATGAAATTATACTTTAAAGTTCATTGGAAATTCAATAATGAATCCATAGAGTTGGCCCGAGGTTGACTGGTCCCTCGCAAAATCTCAACTGATGAAAAATGATTTTATTTTCACCACGTGTTCAAAAAGGGCGCCAAATATTTCCCTGGGGTCAAATGCCAAAGGTAAACTGCTAAGGTTAATTCTTATGATAGAAGGGAGGGGCGAGTATGCACATCTATTTCTAACATAGCAAAGTTATCTAGCCTTGCCTGACTATCACATATGTCGAACATCTATCTGAGCCTGTCAGCGTTTTTCTTAGGCGCTTTGCTGTGTATTCTAACCGTTTAATATACAAGTGGGTCTACTTGCCCAATATGTAACACGTGTCTTTAACTAGTAGATCATAAACAAGCCCCTAATTACTAATTAACTGTTCGGGGACGTTTATTTTGCATGAGTTTTTACTACAGTTTTTTTTTTCTTTTTTCCAGGTAAAAAAAAGAATTCGCCAGCAGTTCAATTTTAGACTTTACCAATAAAGACCTAGACGCGAATGCTCACCAGATGTCGTGTAAAAATACCACCCAGTAAGAAAGGGCTTTGTTATTCTTCAAGTGGACCAAAACTAAATCCGCGTGAAAATAAACAATGGGGTTAACTCAGATATTTCGGTACTTGTAAGGAATGGGAACCTAGGGCTTTTCAATTCTTATGGAGTCAGTTCCAAGTATTGACGGAAGATTTCTAGTTAGTCCCGACAATGAACGAATTAGTTTACGATTTGAAAGCCGTGAAAAAAATATATAAAAAGGCAGACGACACTAAGCACATGAAGGGTTAAGTTAGGGTTAGTGTTAGGTTAGGGTTGGGTCAAAAAAAGATTTTAGCCCCTCAAAAAATACAAAGTTAAAAAAGTTTTCTTCAAAATATAAAGTAAGAAGGTGGCTTTCAAATCGTAAACTGCTTCGGCAATTTCCGGGATTGATTCGGGATTATCTGTCAATACTTGAAACTGAATCAATAAGAACTGAAATCCTCTGGATGTCCATTCCTTACGAGTACCGATATTTCTATAGAAATATAAGAGATATATTCCGTTTCGTGTGTAAATGTATCTAGATATAGGAACGTGAGATCTTACAGAAATTATCCCTGCCTATGCAATGTGTCTTAAGGTTTGAAGAATTTGAATGCAAAACGCGATAATAGCAACTTTTCAAATTTCTTATATCACCAATACCAAATGTTTTTCATACCATCGCTCTATCCAAACACAAAATTATTTTTTCATGCGGTTTTGCATAATTTTCAATTAAAATTAGTTTTTAAGTCGAATTTAGAATTTAGAAACTTCGTCTTTTTACAGACTAATTTCCTAATTACGTTGACACCTCGGTATCTCGTAAAATCACAGACGTTAAGCAACGTTATGCCTGGTCAGTACTCAGATTGGAAAATTGGGAATACAAGGTGTTGTGGTATAATCCAATCTTCATAGTCTTGCAAGCCAAATCTGCAGCTACAAAAAATATTCTTTGTTTTTTTTTGTGATCTGCGACGATCAGACACTAGCCGGTGATTTACGATCGATTTGAGATCTTTAGAATTTCTCAACTTGAAGAAATTGGATATCCTGCGTTTTTCATCCGAACTCTTCATACATGTGTCTAGAAAGTTAATCAATGTTGCTAAGTCTCATTTTTTAGCACTATTAGTAGCAATAAGTATTTAATTATGCAATTCCTTGATGCTGATTTTAGTTGCAGCGAATATAGAGTTACGTATCGTCTCTCTTATAGTAGCAGCTGTGTGTAGAGGTCGTATGTCTCTCTATTTCTCTTTCTTTGTATAATCAGTTGTAATCGTTCGTTCGTAGAATAACACCTTACACTATTCCTTTGAGTTTGATTAATCGTTAGTGTACTATTAGCATTACTCGGTATTACAGTATTAGTTCTCCTCTCATCCGTCCCCGGTAAGGGAGATCTCCGAAATACGCCTGCTCTGTTCCGCGGGCAAAACCCCAGAGACTTGATCACATTGTTATTTTTCGTCACGTACGTCACTACCGTTTTCATAGTTTTAGGGGCCACGTCGCTTCCACTGTTTATAATTTTTGTGCAAAATAGAGGCTCCAAAATACATAGAAATCTGAAATTTCATTTTTAGAGTAATCAGAGATTTCTTTAAAAAACCTTACTTTTTTTCTATTATTCTGAAGGCAACAATCATGTTTACCTCTAAAAATATGGACGCTCAAAGACCCAAATGATTTTATAACATTTTTTCTTTGTACAGAAAAACATTTAATATAACTAGATCCTTCCTATCCAAAAGAAAGATCAATTTTGCCCTCAATAGCTGTTCATCCAAACAACATGACATAAATGCTGGTGTACACCAGGGATCCATCCTTGGCCCTTTATTGTTCCTGATTTTTATAAACGACCTCCCTGATGACATCGTTTCTGAGATAAGTATATTTGCTGACGACACCATGCTCTACTCTCGTGATGTGGGTAAAATGGACGCGCACATATCCGAGGCAATGGCTAAATCCTTAGAAAGTGACCTCCAGTCTGTAGTTGAATGGAGTCATAAATGGTTGGTAACATTTAATGTTGCTAAGACAAAGCTTCTTTCCTTTAACAACTACAAGAAACCTCTTCAACCACCGATTATCATGGCTAATAACACCCTACCTGAGAGTTCAACATTCCAAGTCCTCGGCCTAATATTCACAGGCAACATGAATTGGAACAAATACATAGAAGACATTGCTAAGGCTGCTGTAAAGAAAGTTGGCTCTCTCTACCGAGCAAGAAAACTTTTCACACCTGACATTATCCTGTATCTCTACAAAGCCACCATCTGCCCATGCATGGAGTATTGTTGTCACATCTAGGCTGGTGCACGATCCACTAGTCTCTCCCTCTTAGACATAGTCCAAAAAGAGTAGCTAATCTAATAGGTCCCTCACTATCCACCAAGCTCCAGGCCCTGTATCATCGCCGCAATGTTGCATCCTTGTGCTTGTTTCACAAGTACTTCAATGAAATGTGCTCCGATGAACTTGCTGCTCTGGTGCCCCCTCGACGTAAATACACTTGACCAACACGACAATAAACTAAATCCCATCTATTCACTGTGGATGTCCCAAGATGCCGGAGATCCTTCTACTCCAATAGCTTCTTTCGTCGGGCTGCCGGCCTTTGGAAATCCCTTCCTGCTAATTGTTTCCCCGACTGTACCGACATGCAGAAATTTAAAACTAATTTGAACAAGCATCTCGCTGCCCAACTCACAATTTAGGAGGACTCTCAAAAAAATGTCACCCTAATTCACAGTAACCCCTTACGTCTACAGTGGCAACTTGCCTTGTTTAGGGTCAACTATGCTAAAAAATTCAAAGTATTATTTTTAAATTGAAGAATATTATAAGAGTTGTTTACGTTAAGTTTAAAAATGGGCAACAAAATAAAAACTTAAAACTTAAAAGATTCCAGCACACGCGGGCAACACCAGGTAAATAGATTTAGTGATATATATTTTTACTTACAAAAAGCCCTACGGAATTCTATTCACTCTTGACTTCCAGTTTCCAATTGCTCTTAGCTTATAGACATTTAGATTGCACACCCTTCTCTGACGTGTACACTTTACATTTTTAATCGTTGGCGTAGATAAATCAATGTCATGCTCTACGACAATCGCGGAAGATTATTCACCGCGTTACGTACTTCGGCCGGGAAATTAGACACGGGCCACCAGGTGTAACGAGTGAAATTAAGACATTCGTCTCTCTACAAACACGGTTATGGCTCAAGAAGCCGCACTTTGTTGCTTAAAGAAGCGTTACACACATGATTATGATCCCTCTTTAACGTTAGTATTACTCATATTAGGTGTCGTTGCATAAAGTAAATGTACTTTGCTCGTTTTAAACGAACACATCGACAAGTAAAAGGATCATTAAACAAACACAGAACGTCACCATTAATACAGATGACTTTATTAATATGCTAAATAAACACTTAAAGAACATATATACAGGGTCGGGCAGATAAATTGGAACTAATTTAAAATGCTAATATCTTTTTTATTTTTGATCATATGATTACGGTTTTTTTTTACTAAGGATCCTTAAACACTTTATTGCAAGATAGCATAATTATATTTACTCAAATTTGTTTTAATATGGCGGAATTAGCACGAAGAATAACTATATGCGAAATGAGACGCGCCGGGAGTTCTCCTTCGGACATTGTTAAGAGCACTGGCTATGCAAAAACGACTGTCTATCGGGTTGTGGCTAATTTCGATGTCGAGTGTAAGGTTGAGAGAAGTCGGCACAGTACTCGTAGTGATCGAAAGCGTACAAACACTTTCCTGGTGGGGCTAAAAAGGTCGATAAAGGCAGACCCAAGTCAGTCGATGTCGAAACTGGCAAAAAAGCGCAATGTGAGTCGCAGAACTATCAGCAGAGCAATCAACGAAGACCTTGGGATGAAGTCCTACGTTAGGAGACGCCATAATCGCCTCACTGCCCGTTCAAAAGCCATCAGAGTTGAAAGATGCCCCAAGCTTATCAACCATCTGAAACACAAAGGAGGACATGTGTGCATTTTTATTGATGAGAAAAAGTTCATCGTGGATGAGGTTTCAAATCGCTAGAACACTCGAGTTATTGCCTGTGACCCTTCGGAAGTTCCTCCTGTGATGCAGAGCAAAAATTCTGCTTCTGTGATGGTTTTTTGCGGCCGTGGCAAGTGATGGAAAGGTGATGCCTCCTGATTCCATCGAAGCGGGTCTTAAAATCAACACAGCGGAGTATTTAAACATTCTTAATAATTTTTTATTGCCTTGGATCCGTAGAAACTACAAACCTACGAAAGTCATGCTCATCCAAGACTCGGCACCAGTGTATGGATACAGGAAAAGGAAAGTCCAAGATTTCATGAAGGAGAATCTTCCCTTGTTTGTTCCGAAGGATATTTGGCCCAGCAGCTCTCCAGATCTAAATGTTTGCAACTATTATCTATTCGGCGTCGTCGAGGGACAGACTAATGTCAATCCACAACCAAATACAAACTCATTGAAGACAGCCATTCAACGAGCATTTCGCAATCTCGATCCCAATAAAATAAAGAGGAGCTGTTCACGGTTTCGTCAAAGAATCTCCAAAATAATTGATGCAAAGGGTGCTCATATTGAATAATTTTGTTCAATAGACTGTAATAATTAAATAAATAAATGTTAAAATGATATCTTTCCATATTTAATCCTTTAAATTATGAATTTTGTAAAAATAAAAAAGTACCAATTTAGCTGCCCGACCCTGTATATATATATATATATATATATAAATAAATTTGATCGTTATTCCACGTATATATATATAGAAGAGAACTTGAATGCGTACTAGATGCTGTTCTTGAGTGTCTAAGTTCTCTCTGTACAAAAATTTATCAGTACAACTTGGCATGATGATACTTCATCTTACAAGTAAACCCTGACCTAATATTCAAAATAACATAGTATTCGATGCCCAAATAAGATCTCCTCGACGCAGCTATACACTGGCTCATACAAGGAATGGTGCACATTCTCCAAGTAATATTACCTCAAGTGACAGCATTCAGCTGGATAATCTACCAGACTAGATGGATTCTTGTCCTGGAATCTGGTAGGACCAAGAGACAACAATAAAGATATACTATAACATAGTTAACTGGTCAATTGAGGAGAGGAAAATTAATGTTCTTAACTTTTTTACAAAGGAACGTTTTAGAAGTAAAGAAGAACTTTAATGGAATATTTGACTATTTATGTATCTCATATAGAGATCACGTGTTAGCCCCAAGAAGGGGTCACTTGATTTGTAGAGGGTCAAGGAGGATGAGAAGACCAAGGAGGGACAGAAGAAACCAGACCTCCACTGGAAGAGTCCGAATGAGTGCTGTGACCTTTGAGGGCCTTATTGGCACCCAAATCCCAGAGAAGACCAATGGTCCTAACCAGCAAGAAATCAATGGTAAGCGGCTGTTGCGATACCACAAGGTCATTTGAGGTGGTCATCGAAAAGAGGTGGAGAGTACCGGAAATCTGGGGAGGCTTGTTGTAACATAGACTCCAGGGAACGTCACCGATTGTTGTTGGTGAGCAATCACTGACGATGACCGGTGTGATAACTCCTAGTAAGTATAAAAAAAAAATAATAAAATAAATAAAATAAAAATAATAATAATGATGATGATGACGATGACGACGACGACGACAATAACCACAACAACAATGACCATTCCAACCACGAGACTAACTACGAAACTGAGAAAACAAAGAGCACACGTGCATATTTAAATTCGTCGCTGTTTGACTCTACGGATTGAAACAATCTGGGGTAACGCCGAGTATTCTTGCTTGTATAACATCAAATCATTAAAAGAATAACGGTTTTCAGATTAGCGTTCTCTCTCTTCTCTCTCTCTCTCTCTCTCTCTCTCTCTCTCTCTCTCTCTCTCTCTCTCTCTCTCTCTCTCTCTCTCTGAAGAAGAAGGTATCTTGAATTCTTGTTTAACTTTCATCAATAAAGACATGGCTTAAGTTTATCATGCGTGGGGAACAGGGGTCTCTCTCTCTCTCTCTCTCTCTCTCTCTCTCTCTCTCTCTCTCTCTCTCTCTCTCTCTCTCTCTCTCTCTAGTAAAAGGCTCTTATGATATTAGATGTGATTCTGAACGTCTTGCTTGAAAGCCCACGGTTTTATAAAGATAGCACAGTCAAAAAAAAAAAAAACGACCCTCATTTTTTTGAGTATCTGTGTTTTAGGGGGAGCTGGGCGTTGACTTGGTACGGGGTAGGCTAAGTTTTTCTGAGATTTTCTCCTACGTCTTTTATTTGTTTATTTTTTGCTTTCATTTTTTTTTTTTGCTTAAGTGAAACATAACCCTTGTCAAAATAGAAAGGTCAGAACGAGGGTCGAATACTAGAGCGGAATTCGTGCACATCCTAATGATTTCAGCGCCAGTAGGCCTGATTCGATTTGAAACGAGTCTTCTATTACTACTACCAATACTACTAGTACTACTTCGTTGACTTTTACGGCATGTCAACCATCGTTGGGTCATTTTATTGCTGAAATCGTAGATGCGTTTGTAAACGATTGATTTATGTACGATTCATTTGTAAATTAATCTCAATTTTGCAGAAGATTTTGTTACATGAAATACCTGGTCATTCTAAAATGGTCACTTATTTAGTAACAGCCAGGCTCGACATCTCTTTTCTTTTTATAACATAGTCCACCCCAAACAAGGCAGACCGCCACTATAGACGTAAGGGGCTACTGAGAAAAAGGGTGGGGGGTCAAACTAAATTGGGAGCTGCGCAGCGAGATGTCTGTTTACATTAGTTTTAAATTTCTGCATGTCAGTACTATCAAGAAAACAGTGAACAGGGAGGGAGTTCCAGAGTTCAGCAGCACGAGGAAAGAAGCTTTTGGAGTAGAAAGCTCTTCGGCATCTGAGGAACTCCACAGTAAATGGATGGGATTTGGCAGATTGTAGGTTTTGTCTAGTGAATGTACGTCGTGGGAGTACCAGAGCAGCAAGCTACTCAGAGAACAATCCAGTGAAATACTTGTAAAACAGACACAAGGAAGCAATATTGCGGCGATGGGACAGGGGCTGGAGCTTGGTGGATAGTGAGGGATCTATTAAGTTGGCGACTTTTTTTTGGACTATGTCTAAGAGGGAGAGACTGGTGGATCGTGCACCAGCCCAGATGTGACAACAATACTCCATGCATGGGCAGATGGTGGCTTTGTAGAGATACAGGATAATGTCAGGTGTGAGAAGTTTACTGGCACAATAGAGGAAGCCCAACTTCTTTGCAGCAGCCCTAGCAATGTTTTCAATGTATTTATTCCAATTCACGTTATCTGTGAAAGTTAGGCCGAGGAGTTTGAATGATGAACTCTCAGGTAGGGTGTTATTTGCCATGAAAATCGGTGGTTGAAGAGGTTTCTTGTAGTTATTGAAGGAAAGTAGCTTTGTCTTTGCAGCATTAAAAGTTACCATCTATTATTTACCCTATTCCACTACAGACTGGAGGTCATTTTCTAAGGATTCAGCCATTGCCTTGTATATGTGTGCATCGGTTTTGCCCACATGATGAGAGTAAAGCGTGGTGTCGTCAGCAAATATACCTATCTGAGTCTCAATGACATCAGGGATAGATCTCTGGGGTACACCAGCATTTATGTCATGTTGCTTAGAAGAACGGCCATCGATGACACCCTGGGTGTTTCTTTTTGTTAGGAAGGATTTAATTATATTTAATATTTGTCTAGTAATACCATATGAGTGCAGTTTTAGGAGAAGCCCTTCATGCCAGACCTTGTCAAAAACCTTGTATATATCAAGCGCTACCGCCCTAGCTTCACCTGCCTTGTCCAGTGTATGGTATATGAGTTCAAAGATGACCGTTAGGATATCTGCAGTAGATCGTGCTTGTCTAAATCCGTATTGATGACCAGAAAGAAGTTTAGCATTAACTAGGTGCCGGACTATCGCTAGATCGATTAATGATTCAAAGATTTTAGAAAAGATCGAGAGTAGACTGATTGGACGGTTGTTTAGAGGATCGGTCCAACTTCCAGAATTTTTGAAGACTGGTACCACAGAGGCAATTTTCCAACTATCAGGGAAACAGGATTCAGTAAGGCATTTGTTGTATAGTTTTGAGAGGACAGGGGCCAGCCCAGCAGAGCATTTCTTAATCTCGATGATCTAACAGAAACCTGTGGGCCGACATCACTATAGTCGTATATTACTACAAATTTTTCTCCTGTTTTTATTTTGTTTACTACTACTACTACTACTACTACTACTACTACAACAACTACTACTTTGTCAACTATTACGACAAGTAATTTTCAACAAATATTTCTACTACCACTTTACTAACTATTACTACTACTACTTTGACGGCTACGATTACTTCTTTAGCTACTACTACTATTGGTTAATACAGGAATATTGCTACTGCTACTTTGGGTATTACTACTACTTTTGATAATACTACTGCTACTTTGACTGTTACTAAGGTTTTAGCAATACTACGTTTGCTACTGCTACTACTACTTTTGCGACGACTACTTTAACTACTATTATTACTTTGTGCAATACTACTGCTGCTTTGGTTATTACTGTTACTGTGGATAATACTCTGCCTTCTTAACCATACTATTACTATTCCCAGCAATGCTTCAAACAAACTACCATTCTCTCTTTCTTTCTCTCTCTCTTTCTCTCTCTCTCTCTCTCTCTCTCTCTCTCTATATATATATATATATATATATCAGACAGGGAGAGATTCTCTTAAATCAGATCCATATACCTGACTTCTATTGAAAGACAATACTTTAGACTTTGTTATCGACTGGTAGCATAGATTACTATTTTGGGTAAATGTTTGAACGCACTAAAACGTATTTGGAAATGCGTTAAAGGCGACTCATCGTAATTTTCTTGTACCCATAAAATTACCCCGCGATTCGAGGCACATCTTTCGTTCTGAAAAAAGGGCTCGATTGTAAGTGGCAAGACTAATAAAAAAAATAACGAGTGTTTTCTTTTTTTTTTCTGGTTCATATATCATAAATTATTACATTTTTTCGTCCCAAGGAAACAGATACGACCACTTAATAGCCTGTAAAATGTAATTTTTTTAATGTTTAACTTTTGAAAGGTTATAAATAAGAGCTGAACCCGTGTAAATTACACGGTATTATTATTAGTAGTAGTACAGTATTACACGGTATTTATTGCTATTATTTATTGCGATTATATGGTATTATGAGTAAAATGAATAAATGCAAAAGTTGGGCCCTTTTCTCGCACTAACTGTCAAAGGGCAATTACACTTTGACACAATAGACGAACACTCGTTTTATATACTGCGTATATATATATACGCGAAATCAGTCGCATGGTTAACTAATTTGCATATTGATTTTAAAAAAAAGGACATTCTATTAATTAAATATTATTTTTATTGTTTTTTAATTCAATGGTTGTTTCACTTTTAATGTACCAAACGGTTTTGTTTCGCAATATTGTTTTATTTTTTGGACGAATACTTAGCATTTGCGTTCAAATGTTACCTTCTTTAGGGGGCCGACTTAATTTTCGACAAGTTGAGATCTATTTCTATATTGTAAGTGAAAAAGCAAATTGATTTCTGTTTTTATTATTTTCTTTACAAATCACATTACAACGATGAATAAATTTGTATCGAAATTACCAAAATGTTAATGTTTATCTAAACGAGAAAGATTTTGTTATAAATGAAATATTTATTATTTTAAATTAAAGTTTCAAGTATTTCAAGTAGCGAAATTTGCGAAGCGATATCGAGCCGGCAAAGCCAGCTAGTTGTGTATGAACTTATGAGATTAATCTCCAGATTTGACACAGTCGGTAGCCAAAATAATTATTGTCTATAATGTGCTAGAGGAAGTTATCATATATATATATATATATATATATATATATATATATGTATGTATGTGTGTATGTGTATTTGAATGAATGATTTGTTTTCCTCCTATCCTCACTATATTAACATCAAAGCTGGTTATATTCATTTAATTCTTTGACGCAATATATCATTTTAAAGTACCGTATATACAGTAATCTGCAAACCTTCACAAACAACTTTAGGTATTCCT
>OY744539.1:25036712-25056712 GCA_963556195.1 Sepiola atlantica | reverse complement strand
ACTCACTGACTTCTTCCACCCCAGTTCTATACTGGCAGTCCATAATAACACTTCTTATATATATATATATTCTTTTTCTTCAATAATATATCTTTGTTCCTGTAACCCCGTGTTTCCGTGTCTTTATTTCGGCCCCTAAAAGGGTCACAACAGAAAGATATAATGTCCTCTGGTGCAGACGACCCTTGTTATGTAGGTTGGTTTCCACACTCGAGGATCTTCCTTAATATTTCACGTCTTTTTATCAATAGCGTACTTGGTATGTCAATACTCCCTTTGATTCAAATGTCTTATATCCTTTTAACAGATTTTTCGGTACTGTTCCTAGTGCTCCTACAATTATTGGTATGACAGTCATTTTCTTTATGTTCCATATTCTCTTCAGCTCTCTCTCTCTCTCAAGCTCTATGTATCCGACATGATAATTGTTAACGAGAAGCTAAGTAAATACCTGGAACTTCACAGTAAACAGAATAGGATGTTGAATGTGTAAAATAAAGTAATACCGATAATTATACGAGCACGGGTACAGTCTCAAAGAACATGGGAAAATGATTCGAAGAAACTAGAATATCAGCTAGCTCGTTTATATGTATGCTATTTTATTTACCTACTCTCCAGGAGGTTAGACACAAGGTCAGGTGTGGGTAACCTCCTGGAGAGGATGTGAATAAAATAACATACATATAAACGAGCTATCTTATATATAAAAAGGTCAAGGTGCGCGGAAACCAACATACATAACCTAACAAGAGTAATTAACAACAAGTAAATGTAAATAAAATAATCATAACACTTTAGACTAATATATCGTATCCATATGCTGGTCAGTCTTTTCCTTGAATATCTTTTTTTAGGTTTTGTCCCTTCCAGGTATAATTCTTATATATAGTCAAATTTGTTTCTGAAGTAACTGTTAGCCTTTGTTTGCTCCGAGGATAATTATTAGGCCTAGCCAAGTCTTTATTTTCTGAACAATGTTCAGTTTTTGTCTGTTTCGGAAATAACTCATATAATGTCTCGTGTAATTTGTTTTGGGAATAACTTTTAATCTTTTTGTGTTCCTGCGATGTTAGAAACATCTAAGACCCAGTCCAGTCTGTTCCTGGAATAACTTTTAGTTTGTGTTCGTTCCAGGAATAATTCTTATGTATGGTCCAGTTTGATTCTCGAATAACTGTTAGTTTTTGTTTGGTCCTAGGATAATTCTTAGGCCTAATGTTCAGTTTTGTCCCTTCCGGAAATAATTATTATGTTTTGTATAATTTGTTTCTGGGATAACTGTTAGTCTTTTATGTGATGTGTCTAAGACGCGATCACGTGTGTGCCTGGAATAACTTTGTTTGTTCCTAGGATAATTTTAGTCCAGTCTGTTATTTCAACAATTGTGAAGTTTTGTCCCGTCCGGGAATAATTTTTATGTCTGGTCTAGTTTGTTTCTGGAATAACTGTTAGTTTTTGCTTGGTCCTAGGATAATTCTTAGGCTTAGTCCAGTTCAGTCTGTTACTAGAATCATTGTTAGTTTTTGTTCGTTTTTGGGATCATTTTGGGCTTAGTTCATTTCTTTTCCTTGAATATTTTTTAGCTTTTTATCGTTTCTAGAATAATTCTTAGGAACAATCCAGTCTATTCCTAGAACCATTTTTAGTTATTGTTCTTTCCTGAAACCATTCTTAGTTATTGTTCTTTCCTAGAACCATTTTTAGTTATTGTTCTTTCCTGAAACCATTTTTAGTTATTGTTCTTTCCTGAAACCATTTTTAGTTATTGTTCTTTCCTGAAACCATTCTTAGTTATTGTTCTTTCCTAGAACCATTTTTAGTTTTTGTTCTTTCCTGAAACCATTCTTAGTTATTGTTCTTTCCTAGAACCATTTTTAGTTATTGTTCTTTCCTGAAACCATTCTTAGTTATTGTTCTTTCCTAGAACCATTTTTAGTTATTGTTCTTTCCTGAAACCATTCTTAGTTATTGTTCTTTCCTAGAACCATTTTTAGTTTTTGTTCTTTCCTGAAACCATTCTTAGTTATTGTTCTTTCCTAGAACCATTTTTAGTTATTGTTCTTTCCTGAAACCATTCTTAGTTATTGTTCTTTCCTGAAACCATTCTTAGTTATTGTTCTTTCCTAGAACCATTTTTAGTTTTTGTTCTTTCCTGAAACCATTCTTAGTTATTGTTCTTTCCTAGAACCATTTTTAGTTATTGTTCTTTCCTGAAACCATTCTTAGTTATTGTTCTTTCCTAGAACCATTTTTAGTTATTGTTCTTTCCTGAAACCATTCTTAGTTATTGTTCTTTCCTGAAACCATTCTTAGTTATTGTTCTATCCTGAAACCATTCTTAGTTATTGTTCTTTCCTGAAACCATTCTTAGTTATTGTTCTTTCCTAGAACCATTTTTAGTTATTGTTCTTTCCTGAAACCATTCTTAGTTATTGTTCTTTCCTAGAACCATTTTTAGTTATTGTTCTTTCCTGAAACCATTCTTAGTTATTGTTCTTTCCTAGAACCATTTTTAGTTATTGTTCTTTCCTGAAACCATTCTTAGTTATTGTTCTTTCCTGAAACCATTCTTAGTTATTGTTCTATCCTGAAACCATTCTTAGTTATTGTTCTTTCCTGAAACCATTCTTAGTTATTGTTCTTTCCTAGAACCATTTTTAGTTATTGTTCTTTCCTGAAACCATTCTTAGTTATTGTTCTTTCCTAGAACCATTTTTAGTTATTGTTCTTTCCTGAAACCATTCTTAGTTATTGTTCTTTCCTGAAACCATTCTTAGTTATTGTTCTTTCCTAGAACCATTTTTAGTTTTTGTTCTTTCCTGAAACCATTCTTAGTTATTGTTCTTTCCTAGAACCATTTTTAGTTATTGTTCTTTCCTGAAACCATTCTTAGTTATTGTTCTTTCCTGAAACCATTCTTAGTTATTGTTCTATCCTGAAACCATTCTTAGTTATTGTTCTTTCCTGAAACCATTCTTAGTCTGTCCCTGGAATACCCTTTACGTTTAATCTGTTTTTTGAATCATTGTTAATTTAACACAATTTGACTAAGTGTTTCTCCTTTCCATAGTTTGTTAAATAAAGACACTATTATGTTTCTTTCTCATTCATATCCCCTCCATTATTCAATTTGACACCTTTTTTCTATAGTAATGACACTCAGACAACATTGCGTTGTTAAAATAATAAAGAAGATGTTGAGTAAATATGTTTAAAACAGTTTATATTTAAAAATAGAAAAGTAAATGTCTCGTCACAGAGGCGAAATAAATGTCTATGTCTTGGGTAATCAACGTCGCTTCGTCCCTCGTTCCCACGAACGCCACGGCAATCTTCGCATTGACGAGAGAAAAGTTTGGGAGAGGGAAAAACATGGCGATAGAAGCAGCTGTTGTTTTCTTTATTGTTTTTGTTTTTTGTAATTTTTTTTCGCGCGTTTTTTTTATTCTCGTGCATAGTTTGAAAAGGCGGACATAATAGCATTCTAATTCTTGTTTTTTGTTTTTTAAAATACAACTGATTCGCTTGGTTTACAAGGAGGAACGCATCAGGCTTGAGACTTGACAGATAGCGTTGTTGTAAGCGGCCGTAAAACAAATGCTAAAACCAAGCGTAGAAAGAAAAGAGAAACTGAGATATTCTCATCGAGAAAAAAAGAAAAATGTCTAACATCAAGCAAAGTAGTTTACAACAGTCCCTTATGGATAAACAATAGTGTTCAACTGCCTAACGCCAGACGAAACTTTCACAAATAAAGCTTCTTCGTAAATGCTTCTTGTCTGTGGAACACATTGCCGTAAGACTGCTTCACTGCACTGGCCGTCTTCAGATCCAATGACAACATATTCCTGTCATAACCCCCCCCCCCAAAGTAATCAAACATAATTCATTACATTGATCCTCCTCAATCCTCTCATAATATTATTCATCTTTCAACTACTAATCATTCTATCTCATTAATCATTATCCTCGAGTAGCCTTCAGCCTTGATAATAAGTGAGTCATTTGTGAAAAATTAATTAGCGTCTGGCCAGCAGAGAGTATATAATGTTTTACAATATTATATTTCCTAGGCCGAAATAAGTGCGTGAAATTAGCAGTGCCGGTTGTAATCTCCTTTTTGGACAGTAGCATCACAAGCATTCAACCTGAGATGATGAAACTTTTTTTGTTCTAAAAATACCTAAAATTATGGAATAACATTTCTCAGGTTTCCACCGTGTGCTTTTTACAATTTGACGTCATAGATGGCCAGCAGATATATTATAAATAACAATTACTCATGAAATAAATGTTGAATTTTTTTTATTATTTATTAACTATCTGGCTTCGCCCACTCGCTATCGCTTCGCAATTTGATTCCTATTCACTACTTGAAAATCAATGAACCAAAACTAATCGATGAGCAAAATAAACCAAAAATACTGCTATTGCTACTTTAAACTTAAGCTAGCAAACCCTCTCTGTGTCTCAGTCTCTGTCTCTATCTAGTTATTTATGTGTATGTCTGTCTGTCTGTCTGTCTCTGTCTCTGTCTATCTATCTATCTCTCTCTCTCTATATATATATATATATATATATTTATTTATTTGTCTCTGTTTGTCTGTCTCTATTTCTCATTCTCACTATCTCTATCTCTATATCTATCTCTCTCTCTCTCTTATTCTCTCTCTCTATCTATCTATGTATCTATCTGTCTGTCTGTCTCTCTCTCTCTTTCTCTCTCTCTCTCTCTCTCTCTCTATGTCTCTGTCTGTCTCTCTCTTTCGATCTCTGTCTGCCTGTATGTATGTATATCTCTCCCTCTCCCCCTCTCTCTCTCTCTCTATCTCTGTCTGCCTTTCTGTCTCTCTCTCTCTTTCTCTCTCTCTATCTCTGTCTCTGTCTGTCTGTCTGTCTTACTCTCTCTCTCTCTCTCTCTCTCTCTCTCTCTCTAGTATTAAATATTAAGTATTCGAAGTAGAAGCAACAGTAGCCGACGCCAACAGCTGCCACCGCTACTCTGCATACTAACTGTTTCACCTTCTTATTCGTCCTCTCCTCCCAAATTATCTTTTTCAGGCCGTGAATCGATCCGGCACACATACGTTTACTTTTATTATATAGATGGGGCATCACTTGTCAAGGCTAAAAGTCACTCAAGGATAAGTGTTAATTTGATGATTAGATTTGCCAGTTGAATAGTAAAAAATATTATGAGATGATAGAAGATGCTGAATGGGATGAATCGGAATTTCCACATGAGGTTATAATTAGGCAGAGGAGTGGAAAATTCCATTAGATATTAGAACTACGTAAACAGAAAGGTGCGTCACGGACAGGAAGTCCAAAATAAGACGTGGTGAAGAGCAACAAGGTATTTAACTTTGGTCAGTGAAATCATCATTCATATCTTATGAATGAGATGATCCTATTGTTTGCATTGGTTTCTTCGATAGCTTTCTAGTTAGACGTTAACGTAAAAATATTCCGGATTTATCAGAGTAGAAGGCAGAGTAGTTATTTTTGAAGGTGAAAAATCATCCTACCTTCTATTGATATCAATAAGGAAAAATTCAATATCAATCCGGATAAAGTCTGTTTTAGTCTTTTAAACATGGCAGTCGTTTATTACTAAAAAGAATTAAATATAGAGCTTGTCTGCGCTTGGCTATTTAGCCTTTGCGAATTCACAAAAATGTCGACATTACTTGTCTTATGCATAAAACCTTAGCCTCTATTTTTATTTGACTATAACATATTGTTTAGAAATTTACCGGCAGAATACCTTTCTTAGGTATGACAATGCTCCTTCTTATTGTAAAATAGTTATTGCTTCTTCTTCTTCTTCTTCTTCTCCTTCTTCTTCTTCTTCTTCTTGCATACTACTACTACAACTACTATTGCTAAAAAATAATAAACAGTCATTTATTAACTTCGTATTAATCAAATGATTCTATTGTTGGCATTGGTTTCTCTGATATCTTTCTAGTTGGAATTATTTCTAGAAAGATATCAAGTACCTACAGGAGGGACAAACATCCTAAGTGAAAATGTTTCTGTGAAACGAACTGGATTCGAACTTGACACACCCAGATCGTAAGTCCGTGTCGTTAACCACTTAACTAAAAGGAGCTGGTCGCTTTTTCTTCGGAGCTCTGGCATTGTCCGCCCTTCCGAGAGCGAGCGATGGGAATATGTAATTGTAGAGTGGTGCAAAATTAATAAAGCATCGCAGAGCATGTTATTATTGAACAAGAATATTTGGGGCGTATTTTTCCATGTTTGTTTGTTTGTTTTCTCATTTTAATTGGTGCGCATTATTGCAGCTACCAGGGAAGAGAGGAAGACGGCTGCTGCTATCAGCACAACCAGAATAGAGAAAAGCAATTATTTCATTCCTGATGTTGAAACACTGCTGCGATGACGGCTATACCACAACTGCTGAGATACGTAAGTATCCACGGAGCGTCAAAATGTCAAAATAAGACGAATAGCTGTTTCTGTCGACAATAAGACGACTGACAATCCATGGTGGGTGTGGGGGCGAAAATACCCCCATATTATTCTACTATACATTAAAAGTTGATTACCACCTGACTCTCGGAAAGGTAGTATTTCTAAGATAGCATCCAAGTTATTGTCTGTGAAATCCTTAAAATGCTAATAATCTTTTGGTACTTGTCAAGATTACGACCTAATCTCCGGCAATTTCGCCTCGGCGGCTCTCGGGCAGGTTATGTAAGCAGCCGGAAGATGCCGAAGCGATTAGCCAATCAGAGGACAAGTTTTTAAAAAATCGTGTAATTCATTAAATCAAGAAAAAAAATTTAAACCACAAATGAATTTCAACACGCTATGTCAACGTATCCAATCCCCCGAAAGAGTCATCGAATTCTGTGAACCTTCAAAAGTAAAAAAAAAATGCTTATCTTCCTGTATTCCTGTGTTCCTGTTAAATAAAGTTGATTTTATTGTATAGAAAACGTTGGTATTCTATTTTGAACTCTGGTGGTCTTATTTATTTTCATCCCAAGTCAGCTCAGTCAGATACAAAACAAAATGGCCATCTCCCATCTCGACACCAACCAACGATTCAATTACAACTACCGTTCTCACAATTTATTTACAAATGATTCCGAATTATTACTAATTTGTATTATTTGATTTAGTCATACAACTATTCTCATCTAGATTGTTATATTCAAAACGTTTCGGCCGATGAAACATCCGATCTTCTTCACGTGCATCTTTTTGAACATCGGAATCTTAATGTCGAACTCGGCAACTATACGGAATATCAAACTGAACCATTTATTTAAATCACAGGGGTTGATTGTTCTCGTTCCGCCAGCCATGACTAGGTAGAAGTGTTAATCAATTACCAAGTTATTCTTAGTGGGGCAACGGTTAAAGGCGTTTGTTAACAATCAGTGCTAAGTTCAATCCTTACAACAGGCTAAATAAATAAATAAATAAAGAGTTCAGTTTTAAATTAGGTATGGATTCGCGAGTTCGATATAAATACTCACAAGTTCGAAGAACCTGGAGATGGTCGGATGTTACATCGGCGAAAACGTTGTGAAAATAACAAACAAGATGAAAATAGTAATCTGGATTATACGAATACTACAAAATAAAACACTCCAAAACATAATAAATAAAATTATATGAACGGGACAGGAGAAAACACAAGATAGAAGAGTTACATGTATGGAAATTTTGTATGACGTCAAGTTCAATCACACAGGCTACACGATGGGTACTACCCTCCCCCTTCCATACAGCACTTCCCCCCTAACGGCCCCTAGGAAAGAGTTTAAGTTTACGTATTAACATTTAAGGTTCTCTTTATTTCTGAATTTTCCGAGTACGTATCTCCCCAACATACTCCAAAGTCACGTGCTGAGTCGCCACTGCGTAACAGAGAGGAAACTTGACACTATGTTCTTTTACGATTTGATAACGAAATGTTGCTTTTATACAAACGAAAGGGTAATATGACCCCGATTGTATACAACGCAGTCATTTGTTTTATAAACAGAAGCAAGAGACAAAGAAACGGGGTTTCTTCTCACGGGCAATCTGGCCATCTTCAACGAAAAATTCACGGAGTTCTCAAATTGCTAGTATCACCTCTCACACACACTCTCAGGTAGGTTTAATCTGGGAAACCCAACGAGTTTCGACCGTCACCGTAATATTTTTTAATCAAGCGAAAAAGGATTTAAGTTTGGTGCAATTATAGCCATTATTTATTGGTTCTTATGATTGTTAATTGGGAGGTGACGATGGCTCAGTGGTTGACGAAACGACCTGACGGGCTGGGCGTACCACGTTCGAATCCTGTTCGTTTCACATAAACACTTTCACTTGTTGACAAGTACCCGATGTCTTTCTAGAAAGAATCAAAACTACTGGACATAAGTCTATGGAATTTAGAACAGGTATTTAATTGCTTCACACCGCAGCAATATGTGACACAAGGTCGGAAGGTGGGGGAAGGGTCAAGCCAGCGCCCCTAAAGGAGGAGCATTTTTGCTTAGGAAAATTAGCCTGGACAACTCTGTCGGCATTCCCAGTCAGGGCGCCTCAGGCAGTAAGCAATGAACTTACTCCATCTCAAAGAGGGGAGGCAAAGCCTGGGAGGGTGCATCTCCTAGGGCAACCCAGGACAGTATACTACAGCCCGGCAGATAAAAGGCGACCGAAATGGCTCAGTTCCTGCCGGCCTGATTATTAAGAACGAATCCTCGCCTGGTATTACCCCTGCATATGTTAGACATGAAGGTGCCAGCCGAATAGAGACCACAAAGGCTACCAGAAATTAACACAATCTCTTTCATGGGCAAGAACCAACAGCCCAACGACTGAAGTCAAGGAGAAGCTTCCTTAGCCATTTTTAACGCCTAACAAGACAAAAACTACAGCTGTGGACCATAGGGCTAGATAATATCACATCCTCTTACTGACATGGGAATCCTTCCTTATGAGGCCCTCCATCCTGACCCAGAAACACCCTGAGTCCAGTGGATCAAGCGTGGATCTTAACATTTTCTTTAAGATACGATATCGTTACAAGCTTAGATCCGCGCTGCTACATAAATGGTGACCCCGACATTTATTATTCAAAAAGTTTGTTTCAAGTATTTCAAGTAGTGAACTTTGCAAAACGAGCAAGAATATATATATATATATATATATATATATATATATATATATATATATATATATATATATATATATATATATATATATATATATATAACTCATTTCACTAAATACACACGTCCCAACGTGGTCGTGGTCGCTACATCTATTCGGACTTTTACAACTATCTCTCCATTAACAACAGGAGGACTCGGGAATCTTCGACGACTTCGTCGATAGATTTCGACAATGAAGAAAAAAAGAAAAAAGTGTCTGTACAATGCTAAAATTATTTGTTAAAAAAAATAAATGAATGTTTATTTAAATAAACACCTTGCGTCGTTTAATCTGGTCTCTACCGGATGTCATATTTTTAACTCACCGACGCTTATAATTGTAACACAACTCATTTCACTATATATATATATATATATATATATATATATATATATATATATATATATATAGTAAGCTATGAAAATATATTCATGGAAATTAAGCTACACAGAGTCTCCCGCGTCTCATCCCCGGGGAAATCTTCAGGCTAAAATGCATTTTAGCCTGAAGATTGCCCCCGGGGATGAAACGCGGGAACCTCTGTGTAGTTTAATTGCCATAAAATGCATTTTAGCCTGAAGATTCACCCCGGGGATGAAACGCGTGAGCCTCTGTGTAGCTTAATTGCCATAAATATATTTCCATAGCTTACTACCTAGCTCTAGTTACGTATCGAGCACTGTTGAAGTAAATACTGAAAATTGATACATAATTATATCTCCTTATAAAATTGTATGTGGATACATGAAATAGTAATATATATATATATATATATATATATATATATATATATATATATATATATATATATATATATATATATATATATGTGTGTGTGTGTGTGTGTGTGTGTGTGTGTGTGTATCAGCATGTGCTGATTTATTTCCTACAGAATATGTAACCGAGTGCGTTTAGATTTTAATTGCAGATTTATATTGAAAGTCTCATCAAATTTATGGTCGTTTCATATGACATGCGAACTATTTATTTATGTGCGTATTGCGTGTATTTCTTACTAAATTAAGAAATGCCAAAGGGTCATAAAAAATGAATAAATAAACAGTCCGACGTCAGCCTATAATAAAACAAAAATTTAAATAAATAATTATAAAACATGCTCCTATACGTACGTACGCACCGCTGTTGGTCCCTTTCTCTCAATCTGAAAAGATGGTGTACCATGCGAAGTTTATAGTGAAACAATGATTGTGTCAAACCAACCACAATTCTCGTTCACCAACACTGCTAAAATCTTGCGAAAAGAAAAATGTAAGCAGACCCGAATCTATGGTTAAATCTATGGTTAAATCTATGGTTAAATCTATTGTAGAAAAGTCCCGCCAAAAAAACACCCCACCCAAACCAAAACAGCAGACAAATGCGTGTTGTAGCAAAAGAAAAAAAAACAGCGTTTTATTGATTTATTTATTTGTTTATTCATTATTTATTTATTTACTTATTTATTTATTTTGTGTATTTATCTTCCTCCTACAACGGTAAGATGTGACACAAGGTCGGAAAGTAGGATTCAAAAGCCAGCGTCCTAAAAGAAGAGCACTCTGGCCTACAAAAAATTCCTGGGCAGCCCCCATCGGCATTCCCCGGTAGGGGCGCCTCTTGCAATTAGCAATAAACTAACCCCTTCTCAAATGGTGAGAAGGAAAAGCCTGGGAGGGTGCACCTCCTAGAACTGCACACGTCAATACCCTCAGACCGGCGGAATCAAGGCGATACTGATCTACGGGGTGTAGCATCCATCGGAACAAATACTACACTTTGATCTCAGCCAAGCGTTTTAGTGGTTACTCAAGAAAATTGAATCTATTCATGTAAATGATCGTTTCCTTGGTATTTCTGGCTCCACATAAACTCACACAGATAGCTGTCCACCATTCCACGATGCATTACATAGTGGTGTGTATTCTGTATTTTGTATAGCTTAACCAAGACCTAGCCCCAAATCTAACATTAACCCTACGCATGTCTAGACAGAACTCACAAAGGGGTTTGCGTGCATTGCGCATTACTGTCGAGACTTTTTCGTGTTTTTTTTTTGTTTTTGTTTTTTTTTTTGCAAAACTCATTTTGCCAATCGTAGCCGGATCTATCTACAAAAGACCCCGATGCTGAAAAACAACAGAGAAATGCTACTGCTATTTCATGCTTTTTCTTCTTAGGTTATTTTCCGTACCAAACGTTGCATAGACGTCTGGAGCCTTTCTGTTCGGCCATGTTTCTTTTCTGTTCACGTGACCATCTTATATTTGGGCGAAATAACAACAACAAAAATTGTATGATATACATTTAAAAAACAAATTATATCTGAACCAAGATAAATATTTATGCCTGAACCCTGGTATTTATTGCCCATATATTTATATACCCCCCCACCCCAAATCCCGATCAGGTTGGCGACATCTTAGAAGCGACCACTTACCACGTCTTGTACGGATAAAGTCAAAACCAAAAGAGAGAGCGAGAGTGCTTCAGTTCTAGCACGTGATTCCCTCAAGTCCTGCACCCTCACCAAACACCTGAATATTTAACACTACTATTTCACCAATAACTAGTATTTCCCAAGCGTATCAGAGAAGGCCACTTTACTACAGGGAGCAAGGAGGGAGTTCCAAAGGCCGGCAGCACGAGAAAAAAAGCTATTGGAGTAGAAAGCTCTCCGGCATTTGGGGACCTCCACAGTGAATGGCTGAGATTTAGCTGATTGTCGTGTTGGTTGAGTGCACTTACGTCGAGGGAGCACCAGAACAGCAAGTTCATCGGAGCACATTCCATTGAAGTACTTGTAAAACAAGCACAAGGATGCAACATAGCGGCGATGGGACAGGGGCTGGAGCTTGGTGGGTAGTGAGGGACTTATTAGATTAGCGACTCTTTTTTGGGGACCTTGTCTAAGAGGGAGCGACTGGTGGATGATGGACCAACCCAGATCTGATATTTGCATATCTCGTTTGAAATATGACATTTTATTAATTAACTATTATTGGTTGTTATTTATTGATTATTTTTAAAATATTTTTTCTATCAAAAACCATTCATAAAGATGTGAGGTCTACCTAAAAAAAGTTTTTAACTTAAACTGATGAACTTGAAACGGTCTTTTCTTTTAACTTATCTTTTTTAGTTGCATAGTAAATTTTACTTTGTTAGAAAAAAAGATTCCGTAATTTAGTGTTGTTCTTTGTTTTTTATCTCCTGCCCAAAAAGTCCAACTTCGAAAAGAGATATTATAAAAACTGTATTTAGAAATGTCATTAATTTAAATGTTCCAGTTCATGAATTTTCGAATGAAATTAAAGTAGAATAAATAGCAGCAGTAGTTGTGACTCAAACTAGTGTGTATAAACATTTAGACGCCATTACCGGACGGCCAATATTCTAATTTATTACGGTTAAACATCAGAAAATAAAGCCGAAACGCGGGAAAAAGAAAGCTGAACTGTCACTATCGTCTGCTGATGTCATTTCATGCTACGACATGACAGAAAGGCGAAACGAACATGTTTTCCCAGGAGACCTTTCACATTTTCTAGAAAGGATTTCTTATCATTTTTATATGGTGCCAAGGAACATGGAAAGAGGGTTGGTATCGTTCTAACCTCATCCACGAATCAAACCAAAATATTTGGCAGAAAATAACAATGTCTCAGGTTGGGATAAAGCAGTCATGGTATATTTAACATGAACATTTCGGTTTTCGTCGATTTTACGGCATATCAACCATTTTTGCTTCAGTTAATGTCAAGGCTCTAATTCGAATATGAATCACGTGTTTTCTTTATTAGCGCAATTAGACACACGAACAGAAATTCTAAACTTTGATGCGTAATGGCGTTCAAAATTATATTGATACATTTCTAATAATTGGGTGAACCATGAAATTGCAGTAGAGTGTTACGATAAGCCACGTATTATTTATTATTTTTATCAAGCTCTATCTTAAAAGATATTGAGTTCTTTGTGTATTCAAGCTCTGTTTTCTCGTTTCTATTTTGATTATATCGATATAAAAATACCCCCTCCGCTTGCCCTTATGGTTGAGATCAGAATGTAGTGTCTGTTCTGAGACTACGCTTATTTTTTTGTCCTCGGTATTCTAGGCCGGTGCCATTTTTATTTTATGTCCTAATCCAGAGTGCCCCTTTTGAGGGAGCAGAATTTTTATTCCCACAGTAAAAACCGACCTTGTGTCTAACTATGCCCTCGTGGAGACGCAATTACGAGGGGAGTTCAATAAGTAATGCCCCTGTCCCACTTCCAGTTGTCTGATCTAGATGAAATGTTGCATGTGTAATGATTTGTATCTGTATGGGTTATGTTGCAAAATACAGCTCTGAACTAATTGTGGTTTCTGATTTACAGGTGTTTGAACTGAGTCAGGTGTGAAATGGAGCCAGTTGAGTGTCGCACAGTGATCCGTTTTTTGTATTTGAAAGGACATGTACCAAAGGAGACTTTTGATGAAATGAAAGAAACTTATGGTGATGATGCCCCATTATATGACCTTGTAAAACGCTGGCATCGTAGATTCAATCATAGCCGGAAGTCTGTGGAAAAAGCTCCCAGACCTGGTCGTCCCTCTTCTGCCATTGATGAAGCATCTGTCCGTCAAGTTGAGGCTGCCATTTTGGAAGATCGACGTATTACTATTCGCCAAATAGCTCAAGAGGTCAAGATTAGTACAGAGTCTGTAGAAACTATCATTTATGACCATTTGCATATGCACAAGGTGTCTGTCAGATGGACTCCCAGGTTGCTCACACCTTTCCAGAAGCAAGAACGCGTCGAGTGCTCGAGGATGAATTAGGAAATGTGCCAAGAAGATGAGTCAAAGTTTTTCAACGGACTGATTACACAGAATAAAACTTGGGTCCATCACTATGATCCTGACCTTACACCCTCTGACTTTCTATCTCTTCCAAGCCATGAAGTTGTTTTCGAAAGGAAAGCGTTTCCCAAGTGATGCAGCCTTGATTTCTGAAGTTACGACGTGGTTGGAGGAACAACCTGGGGTATTCTACAAAAACGGCGTCCAGAGCTGTATCAAACGATGAAAGAAATGCATAACTCTGGGTGGTTCCTATGTAGAGAAAGACTAATAACTGTGCCAAGTTTCATTAATCTACTGCTATGGGAAATGGGTCAGAGGCATTACTTATTGAACTCCCCTCGTAAATACGAGTAGAGGCACTGCGTTGCTGTGGATTGAATGAGTAACAAAATGCCTTTTGCGCTGAATCGAATACACCATATTACTTTTTATTCTTATTGTTTGACATTTTATAATATTCAATTTCTTTTTTTTGGGGGGGAAGGATTACTTAGCATTGATTGGTTAGGTGTCTTCGTGTAAATGGAATAACATTAATTATTGGTAACTTTTTTAGTCTCAACCCTCTCGAGACACATACAGTTTTCCCGGGAAATCAATTTGAATCCCTGTACATTTCTGCTCCAAACCTTGAACTCCACATTACCATTTCTGTTTTTTTTTTCTTCAAGCTATCGCTTAAATATTAAGTAATATTTTTGTTTTTGATTAGCGATAAAAATCGTACATATTTCAGGCAATGTAGTTGTGTGTTTGATCCTTGCCAAACTCAGATATGCTGATGACTGCGAGATAACGATTATGTACGTAAAAATTATTTTGAAAAGTATATATAAATAAAAATACGCCCCGTTATGGGGATATGTAATGCAGACATTTGTATCTAAGGGAGGTAACTCCTCGCCACTGTAATTACCGTCAATAAAAAACCAACAAAATACCGATTCAAAACATCACTTTCTTTTGAAATTTATTATGTTTTCAAAAGAAAATCCAAACACTTATTTATTATATTTTCAAAACAAAATCCAACCACTTCAAGAAATGGAGATGACCGATAAAATAAAGGTAAAAACCACACGTACTTATTAAACACACACGACCAAGAGAAGCAGAAAATAACAAAAAAATAAATTTTAAAAATATCAAAACACATACAGACACACCCGCAAACCCACACATGCGCAAAAACGCCAAACAATAACACATTTCCTCAAATGAAACAACACGCTTTCAAATCGAAAGACATTTCTTCAAATGGATTTACATATCTGATGAGAGTGAACCACCGCTTGAAACGCGTTATATAAAATGATAAAATGATAAAATAACAAAATATATACCTTTCTCTCGTTGGAACTGCACTAACACTGCACTACCCACTTTATATATATATATATATATATATATATATATATATATATATATATATATATATATATATATATATATATATATATATATATATATATGTGTGTGTGTGTGTGTGTATGTGTGTGTGTGTTCTGGATAATAATATCCTAAACTAACAAATAGATCATTACGAATTTTGGAATATATTCAAGGCAACATGGTTAGTAACATGGGAACATTATTATTATTTTTTGAATGTTAATATTTAGGTGGGCATATATAGAGAGAGTTATATATATATATATATATATATATATATATATATATATATATATATATATATATATATATAGATAGATAGATAGAGAGAGAGAGAGAGAAGAAAAAAGAGTGATAAATATGCGACGATTGTCCAAATTTATTTCAAATTTCAATTGTTCAATGCAAGGTGTATTCAGTAATAAACGCCAAGGCTTTTCAAAGATCGAGATCTTATCATCAGAGGAGAAATACAGATGGATAAGTTGGCTTTCAAAAAACCAAAGTTCAAATATTTGAAAAATATGAAAATTATTTTTAAAAGAATTTTTGTTAAAAAAACGCAGTGAATGAAAAGAAAAGTTCCGTAAAAAAGATATGCAGATTGTCCGGGTGGTAAATTTCCGTTGAAAAGAAGTCCGATGAATTGTAGAACGTGAAAAAAACTCTTTGCGTGGGAGCAGTGTGGAGAAAGTGCTTAAAATTACAAGTAAATCCAAACGTACTTAAAAGGGATTGAAAAGAGAAAAGCTGGCCATTTTTTATATACTTCCTGGACCAAACAAGGCAGATGACATCTCGTTCAAGGTTTAAATCCAATATATATATATATATATATATATATATATATATATATATATATATATATATATATATATATATATATATATATATATATATGTGTGTGTGTGTGTGTGTGTGTGTGTGTGTGTGTGTGTGTGTGTAAAAAATATTTACTCTTAGAATATTTGAGTAGATGTGCGCAAGGCAAGGAAAGCTAGTACGTGCGTTTTGAAGTGTTCTTTCCTTCTCGCTTCTCCGGCCAAAAGCAAGAGTTAAGGGGGGGGTACGTTATTGTTGGTTCTTTAGATGCTCGCCGCTTGAATCTTACTTTTAGCTGTTTATTTCCTCGTTCTTATAGGAATTTCGAAGTTCGCATCGACTTGTTAATTTACCATAGACTTGTTTGATTTTGGCTTTTAAATGATATTCATTGGTTGGAAAATATTGAGTTAACGCGTGTCTGTGAAAACTCTCTAGCTTTTTTGGAATTTAAGAGGAGATCGTATCCAAACTAAACAGAGCAAGTAAGAGGGTAGCAATTTATTCCATTTGCTTTTTGCCGTTCGTTCGGATCGCATCTCGACCCACAACAAATATAGCGAACAAAAAGGCACTAATTTTGTATTTTGTATTTTTTATATTTATTTAACTGCCTTAACAAATTCACTTATTCCGGATTAAATTAATCTACACCGTGCTCAATGGGTAACCCAACGATAAAATGAATTTTATAAACTTGTAAAGGTTAACCTATTGACACGTCATCGACAAGTAAAGTGAACGAAAAAAATCACTCTATAAACTAGGGCAACGTGACCTAAACGCAATTAATTGTGTTCTTCTTTCTAAATAATTTAGAAATCATATAAGTAAAACAGACGAAAAAATCAGCTGACAGCCGTTGAATCTAACCGTTTTCTTTTTTCTTTTCTTTTTTAGTAGAAGAAGTGCGGAGTCTACGTGAATGGTTTTCTTGAAACACATTTCAACTCTTTCGAATTACGCACCAGCTGTTTAAATTCTAGCAACGCGGGAGTTAACAGTTTCTCCCCGGAGAGAACATTTGATCCTGTATTCCTATCAGATATTGGCTTGATCTTCAACCCTCTGGTAAGTGGGGTTGCCGCAGTGGTTCGCGGGTTTCGCATTCTAGGCGCATACTGACAGATTAAAGAACTCTTGCGTTTTGGCTTCAATATCGACTCAGTTTTCATTGCCGTCCACACTCAACAGACTTCGAATCTCTGGTTCCTCCCTGTAAGAACTTGTTTTAACACCAAAATTGCAAAGAACTTTCTTTTCTTCTTCCGGGTGCTTAGGATCAAAAGGAATTTCCATGAACAGAGTTTAGAGAGACACATAACTACGAGACTGCTTCCCTGTAGACTACAACAAAGTCGTCTTCAAATCTATTGTCAACAAATATTTGTCATAAACCTTCCTCATTAGAATTCAAATTTTATCTATTCCATTCATCAAGTTCAATCCACTCATAATATTCTTCATCATAAAAATAAATATCCACCCATATTATTAAGTCTTACCCTCGAGTGGCTTTTGATCTTAATAAGTGATGACTCTTAGTAAAAAGTACCGTAAACACAAACTTTTGTTTTATTGTTGTTTTTGTTTGTTTGTTTTTTTGTTTTTGAAACTCTCAAGTCACAAAGCAAATCTTCAAGCAAGACTTTTTAAACACTTTTTTGCTGATTGCCCATTATTGACTGCACTATTACAGATTTTCTCAGAAATCGCGAGTACCTAGTTTCCGTGACTGAATACGTTTTCTGGTCACTTCTGTATACCTTCTCTTTGCTTCATCTATTAAAGTCTTACAATGATTTCTTGACGCTATAAGTCACTGTCTATTTGTTATTGACTTGTGGCGGTTAAATTGTCGGAATGCTTGCTGCCTCTGTACAATAGCAGCTGCACAGTTCGAGGTGAACCATTGTGGAGAGTGTGGCTTGCTGTAGAATTTTGCATGGGGTCATATGCTCCGATGACTGTTTTGACCCATTCGGTTAACTCAGTTGCGCACTGATCAGCAGAGAGATCAAAAGTTTCACTCCATTGGGCGTCTCTGATGTGATCTCTGATGGATTCTCAATCAGCCCGCTTGTAGTACCTCGTCGTTTTTGAGCAACGGATAATCAGCTTTGGGACGAGATTTTTGGGTGATATCAATCATTACCACAAGGTGATCAGCGTTCCCGAGCGGGATTAAAAAAGTTTGGGCCGTTGAAATAATTCTAAAGAATGCTAAGTTTAGATTAATCCGAAAAAAAATTATTTGGATGTTTTCTTTTTTTGTTAACTTATTCAGTGAATTACTGTTGTACAGTGAACTTGGAAAATTTTAATACGAGGGCAAAATCGCAAAAATTATTGATTTTGTTTAATAAAAATAGTTTAAGATCTTTTGCAGAAAAGTCCCGCCATTAATGGGAAAATCAGTTTTCGCAAAATGTCCCGCCAGTTGTGCGCAGTGCGCGCGAACGTCATTGACCTACTTTTGTGATTCCTATCAAGACATGCGTCTGGTTACGGTTAAGGTTTGTGTTATGATCCAGGTTCCCACGTTGAGGGCGATGAAACTCGTATTTCTCGCCGTATAAAATGCAGAATCAACGCCATTATTGAACGCATTACGGAATCGTTAACAGATATCTTTGTGGGTTTATGTAGACGCATGAATATAAGGGAAACGATATCTTATGCAAATATTGAATGACATGAATAGATTCCATGCTCTTGAATAAATAATAAAATGCTTTCTTTTTTTTTTACTAAAGAAATTCTAGAATCCGTGATCTCTTCTACAAATGATATTTAGTTTAAATCCTGCTTGAATTTTTTTTAAATTATTACATATATTTAATTACTTATGTAAAAATAAGTAATTCTCCTTTACATAAGTTTACATTGTAAAGAATTTTTGAAATATTGGAAAATCATATATGGAAAGGAATTAGAGAAGCAAAAGCCAAATCATAATTCAATTCAATTGCTCAGAGCAAGGTATATTCCGCAAAAAAGGCAATTTATTCAAGTTAAATTTTCCTTAAGCCAGGCTTTTAAAAGATCAAAATTTTATCATCAGAGGAAGTCGCTGGGATAGATAAGTTGGCAAAGGCCAAGATTTAAAATTTGAAAAAATAAAATAAAAGTTGTAGGGGAAGAAACACAGGGCAAAATTCTGCCCGAATGCAAGCAAATGTCCGATTGCTAAAAAAGTCCGGTGTCGAAGAGTCCAGCGGAGAGAATGAGATGTAGATAGGTAGGTTCTCTCACAACATTTCGGGCCTTTTAACGACCTACCTATCTACATCTCATTCTCTCCGCTGGACTCTTCGACACCGGACTTTTTAGCAATCGGACATTTGCTTGCATTCGGGCAGAATTTTGCCCTGTGTTTCTTCCCCTACAACTTTTATTTTATTTTTTCAAATTTTAAATCTTGGCCTTTGCCAACTTATCTATCCCAGCGACTTCCTCTGATGATAAGATTTTGATCTTTTAAAAGCCTGGCTTAAAAAAAATTTAACTTGAATAAATTGCCTTTTTTGCGGAATATACCTTGCTCTGAGCAATTGAATTGAATTATGATTTGGCTTTTGCTTCTCTAATTCCTTTCCATTCTTCTTCATATATATATATATATATATATATATATATATATATATATATATATATATATATATATATATATATATATATATATTACCTCTATATCAGGTGGTTACACATAGGGTCAGATGTGTTTTCGATATACAAGCGACTAAAATAA
>OY744539.1:24951712-25029212 GCA_963556195.1 Sepiola atlantica | reverse complement strand
AATAATAGGAGTATTAACACACACCATAATCATTCGCAGTAACAAGTGGTGTTCCCTAGAATCTACACAGACTCCCGAGATTTTGTAGGATTCTTCGCCTCTGGGTGAATACTGCCGAAGCAATCAATTGGTTTAGTAATATCGAAAATAAAAATTAATGTACCTTCCTACAATTTGACATACTGGATTTCTATCCATCCATATCTGAAGAACTCTTCAACATCGCCCTAGAGTGTGCCGAGATGTAAACTCGTATATTCAAGGATGAAATCCACATCATTAAAAAATATAGATCAGTAATAATGATGGCCAATGGATTAAAACAAAAATGACAAACTCTTTTGATTTGGCCATGGCTGCGGAGGAAACAAATCTTCTGGGGTTATTTATTTTATATAAACTAACAAATATATTTGATAATACAGATATCGGCTTATATAGAGATGATGGATTATCTATAATAAGGGATTCCAACAAGATCAAGAAGGAACACTTTTTTAAAACTATACATATCAAAATGAAAAAATTTGGCTTAAGAGTAAAAATACTGACTAACATAAAAATAACTCACTTTTTAGATGTCACTTTAAACTTAAATGAAAATAATTACGAGCCATATTGAAACGATAACGCTAATTCAATATACGTAAACCCAAAGTCCAATCACCCTCCATCAATCATAAAACAGATTCCTAATTCTATCAAAAGTAATCTTATCAATAATTCTAGCAACGAAAATGTACCTAAAAAATCGAGCAACATTTATAATACACCTCTAAAAAATAGTGGGGACCATAATATCGAAATTAAATATAAGAAACAGGACACCAATAATTATAATAAAATTTAAAAGAAAAGAAAAAGAAATATAAGCTGGTATACCCCACCCTATAATCATATGCTAAAAACTAAACTGGGCAAGAAATTCCTAAATCCGATTGAAAAACACTTCCCCGTAACCTATCCCCTGCATAAAATATTCAATAAAAATAATCTAAAACTGTCCTACAGATGCTGCAAAAACCTAGAAATGATAATTAAGGTATACAATAACAAAATACTAAAAGAGAACAGCAGAGAAGAAAAATAACAAATTGCATAAAAAAGTGACAAATATAACAAAATTAACACTAAGAAGAACAAAAATATAAGCACTACAAATAGTAATAGCCCACACCCTAATAGTAATCACCCAAATAGAAATGAAAAATTAGTAATGAAGATAAACGCTGTAATTGCATAATTCGTACACTTTGTCTACTACAAAATAAATGCCTAACCAAAAATATTGTTTACAAAGCCACAATATTTGCCAAAACAAAACTGAATAACAAGAATTACTACGTGGGTATGACCTATATTTAAAGACCAGACATTACGATCACAACAGCACATTTCAAAGCAAAGAACGCCGAATTAAAACAGCACTAGTAAACCATTGTTTGATGCTCAAAGAAAGCGGACTCTCGCCAATAATCGAATGGAAAATAATACGTGTTGATTATGTCTGAATGAGAAATTTGAAATGCCCCGTGTTGATTATGTCTGAATGAGAAATTTGAAATGCTAAACTTTAAAGATCCCCAAACCTATTAAACTGTAGAAGTAAAATAGCAAACAACTGCTTACACAGAATAAAATATACCTTAGGTTAAAAAAACATAATAAATAAATGAATAAATAAACTAACCAATAAAAAAAAACTAAACTAAATTAACACCTAAAATTAAAATACAAGCAAACACGTGTTAAAATCAGGTCGCCTATTATTTCGACACAACAAAGAAACAGGAATGGGCCACCCTATAGAAAAAAAATAATAGAATAGAAATAGGAAGGAAAATCAACCGAACCTGATTAGCTAAGAAAATAACAAAGAATCTGATTGGTTAACTAGCTAGACTAAACACCACGTGTATTTATAAAAAGCCCCTTTCAAGTAAAATTGAAAGTAGAGCACTATCGGAGAAATTTTTAAAAGACATTCACCTGAGGCCCCAGTGCAATATTCCGACTCTGTCGTTGAGTTCTATCGTATGTCTGGATATTTTAATTTGCTGCTTTCAGTGTAAATATTACTTTATTTCTCCGTAATCAAGTGACAATCTCTCGTGGCTCTGAAAACTAAGTTAACGCCTACAGATTCAAGGTATATCTGTGAACCGGGTCCGCGCCCTGAGACCGTCTGAGATTATTATTTCCCTGCGCTGATGAGAGCCGTAACCTCGAAATGACGTCGTACGTAGGTAAAATATAATTATATATATATATATATATATATATATATATATATATATATATATATATATATATATGATATTAAAATTAAATTAAAGTAAAGCTCAATATTCTTATCTTTCATCTTTTATATATATATATATATATATAGAGAGAGAGAGAGAGGGGGAGAGAGAGGGAGAGAGAGAGAGTAAGTCAGTCAGTATTATCCTTCGATGTAGTTCGTGGTGCGTTGTTTGTTTTTGTCCATGTGCCGAGTTCTTCGTTTGTCGAATTAATGAAAGGTTCAGATGGACACTATCATTTCGGGACAGAGTGGACCTGTGATTAATAGTAATGAACGCCCCATCTTCTTCCATACTCCCCAAACATTCAAATTTTTATTTAATTTCAGGTCGTATTCAGGACAAATTTGTTTTAACCGATAGCTGTTACCATGGCAGGTACCCCTACATCGAATCAGAATGAGGCTGATTGAAAAATAGCAAAAAAAAGGAGCGGTTCACAAATTGGAGCGTTTCACAAATTGGAGCGTTTTACTATCGGATACAGTTTGTGTCATAGCGAAGACAAATTTTATTTCATCCATTGTTAGGACCGTGACACTCCAAATCAGAGGGTGCCTGAGAGTAACGGCAACTGCCTCGCAAGCTCCCAATTTGGGTTCTCACTACCGGTTGTCGTAATACACATGGCCGGCAAATGTCGGGTAGGTCTTCTAGTGATAAATATACAAATAATTCAATAAATTCCCAACTCTTTTATCAAATGGAACTCAGAATTGCATGTTTATTTTGCTTTGGTTAACGTCGGTGAAATTGGCGGTTTTGTTTATTTGTTCTTGAGTGCAGATAGTCTTTGACGTTTGCAATTGAGAAGTTGCGGTAAATCCCAAACGGAAGATATTACAAATTGTAACAACATTATAAAGTCGCTGTCGATGGTTGACGACAGATGTCCGCAAGCCAAATTCATTCTCCAAAACGAACATTAATATTTTGGCAGTGATGGTCCGTTAGAAACACATGGTTTCTTTTAAATTAGGACAGTAAGAACATATATATATATATATATATATATATATATATATATATATATATATGACTCGTATAAATATATGAACTATCAATCTATATATATATATATATATATATATATATAACTCATACATATGTATATATATGACATATATATATGACATATATATATATATGACATATATATATGACGTATATATATACATATACATATAAGTATATGTTAAGAAGGCTGAGAGCAATATATATATATATATATATATATATATATATATATATATACATATAGTAAGTTATGAAACTATATTATGGCAATTAAGCTACACAGACGCCCCGCGTTTCATCCCCGGGGAAATCTTCAGGCTAAAAATAAAAATATAAATATAGTTTCATGAAATAAATATATTTTCATAGCTTACTATCTAGCTCTACTTACGTATCGAGAACTGTTGAAGTAAATACTGAAAATTGATACATAAAAAATTTTATCTTCTTATAAAACATTTGATGTGGATACATGAAATAGTAATATATATATATATATATATATATATATATATATATATATATATGTGTGTGTGTGTGTGTGTGTGTGTGTGTGTGTGTGTGTGTGTGTGTAACTCCCTTGACTTTTTTCTATTTTGACATCTTAAATCTGAATCGTCTATGTGTTAATCTAATTATCAACTAAATATATGTGTATTTTTATGAAAACCTGGATGATGCGCGACTTATTGGACATTTTGTATATTTTACAGAAAGAAAACGAAATAAGCAGTAAGAGAAAGTTTTATTTACAGAATCCCGACGGTTTATTTAGCAACAGTTACATTCGACAGGCTGGCGCGAAATGAGTCACATGCTTAAGTGACCATGTCCTTGTCTGTAGCGGCACACGCCTGGGATCCTGTGCAGTTCTAGGAGGTCCACCCTCCCAGGCTTCGCCTCCCCTCTTTGGGGAGGAGTAAGTTTATTGCTTACTGTCTGAGGCGCCCCTACCGGGGAATGCCGACGGGGCTGCCCAGGCAATTTTTAAATGGCCAGAGTGCTCACCTCTCGAGCGCTGGCTTTTAACCCCACGTTCTCGACCCGATCTTGGGTCACATCTTACTTGTGGTAGTAAGATAAAACTGGCCTTGTGCCTAACTCCGCGAGGAGTAAATAAACATCATAGCAGCCTTATCCGATGGATACTGCACTTCATAGATCGGTATTGTCTTGGCCTTCGGGGCTTGATTTACGCCGGTCTATGGGTCTGTCCTGTGCAGTTCTATGAGGTCCACCCTCCCAGGCTTTACCTCCCCTCTTTGGGGAGGAGTAAGTTAATTGCTTACTGTCTGAGGCGCCCATACCGGGGAATGCCGACGGGGCTGCCCAGGCAATTTTTAATGGCCTGAGTGCTCACCTTCTCGAGCGCTGGCTTTTCAAATCCCACTCTCCGACCTTGTGTCACATATTCCTATTGTGGGTAGGGGTTAAATAACGCCTTATCAAAGTGTAGTATCTGTTCCGATGGATACTGCACGCCTGTCCTGTGCAGTTCTAGGAGGTCCACCCTCCCAGGCTTCGCCTCCCCTCTTTGGGGAGGAGTAAGTTTATTGCTTACTGTCTGAGGCGCCCCTACCGGGGAATGCCGCCGGGGCTGCCCAGGCAATTTTTAAATGGCCAGAGTGCTCACCTCTCGAGCGCTGGCTTTTAACCCCACTTGCTCGACCCGATCTTGGGTCACATCTTACTTGTGGGAGTAAGATAAAACTGGCCTTGTGCCTAACTCCGCGAGGAGTAAATAAACATCATAGCAGCCTTCAGATAGTCGACCGTGTTGTTGACGTACTTGTTGGTCTTGATCGCGATCACGCTCCAGAAAAAATAGTCAAAATATATGCAGTATAATGAGGTGGGCGGCCATAAGTTTGGCGACCAGTGGTGAGGAACATTTTTGAGCAGTCACACCTGGGTTGTCTTTGCCTAGTGTGCAGGAGTGCAGTCATGCTTGAAGAGGTAGAAGCGTATGGCGACGATCTCGTCCATTTAGGGCTTCGCCACGCTCCTCAGCACCTCCTGGTAGATTTCGACGGTGATGCTTTTGAAAGAACGGATGCATGACGTCTATTTCGCTGGAGATGACGCCAAGGACCATGACAGAAGAGGGAAAGTTCGTATGCTTCACGACTGGATCCTCTTCGATGTTTATGCAGATCCACCTGTCGCTCTGCCTGTTGCTCGTTTGGTCCTGGTCAAATTCTTTTCATTCATTTTCGAACGTGTGCTTGAGTTGTCTAGCAAAGCTGACGCCTTGACCTTCCTTGACCTTCGCCGACTCCTTGGAGACATTCGTGATAAGCATGTCTTTCTTGATCGTTAAGCAGATCGTCGATTTGTGACAGCCCATGTCGGCGGCGATCTTGGCGTAGCTCTAGCTTCCGGATTTTGCTGCAATACTCTTCATAATATTATAAGGTGATAAAATATATTGCGTATATATAGTTTCAATATTTACTTTCATTCCCGAAGCAAATCATAAGGTTACGCTGATTTTTGGTTATTGTTTTTTTTTGGGGGGGGAGGGCGATTCTCAACCGGTATTCACTGGTGCGTTTTTTAAATTATGTTTCGCTACCCTGAGCGGTTTGTTTATTTTAAGAATATGCAGTGGATATATATATATATATATATATATATATATATATATATATATATATATATATATATATATATATATATATATATATATATATAAAGTTAGGTACATAGTGTGTTTATATAAAGTTATATATATAGTATTTAGTAGTTTAGTACATATATTTACTCAATGCTTGTGTGTATGTGTGCATGAATGATGTTCGTGTGTTTCCTATAGCAAGAAAGGTTAGAGAATCTACATAAAATCTAAAAGTGTATTCTTATGTAAAATTTACCGGAGAAACAATGAAAGTGTTCCCGAATATTTAAGTGCACCCCTAAGAGGACCATAAGGGCATAGCCTCATTAAAACTTCAAATATATGCTATCTTTATGAAATTAAATTCATATCTATAAAATTTTCTGGGGAAGACAATCGAAGTAGTCCCAAATCTCTAAGTGCCCTCCTAACCTTAGGGAACTATGGGGACCGAATTTTCTTTTAAAATTTCAAATATATCCCATTTTGATTAAATTTAGATCATATGTATAAAATTTCTCGGGGAAGACAATGGAAGTATTGCCAAATCTCTAGGTTACCTTCTTTGTGTTGAATATCTACGTGCCCTCATCTCTAAGTGACCCATCGGAAAAGAACTCCCTTCAAACGTCAAATACATATATCTGATTTTTCTCATGAGTATTATTTTTAAGCTCGACTTAACAAATGTCTTAATTGTTTAGTTAGGAAAGTATCAGGCTGAAAACATTGAGTGTGCGGTTTCGATTCTACCCCCCCCCTTAAAAAAATGAAATTATATGAAATCAAAGTATATTTTTCCTTTTTTTAATATTTGTAAGTGAAGAATTTTGGTATATTTAGTACGCAACGCCTCCCTGTCTCTCTTTCTTTCTTTATTTCTTTCTCTCTCTCTCTCTCTCTCTCTTACTCTCTCTCTCTCTCTCTCGATATATATATATATATATATATATATATATATATATATATATATATATATATATATATATATATAGTCTAAAGAAGCTTTGAGTCATTTTAAACAAACAAAAAAATGTAAAATGCAGTTTAAATTCCCAGAGAAACTAACTTGATCCAAGATATTGCAGACTTTACATTCGTTGGAAAATTAATTAATATAAAAATAAGTAAATAAAAAAAAGATTAAATTAAAAAAAAATAATAATAAAATATATACTTTTCTAAATTGTTACACAATGAAATTAATCTATTTATAAGCGTTAGGTTAAGAGTATTAACATCTATCTGAATATCTGAGTGGGTAAAATCTCTAGCTGATAACATTCAAGATTGCTGTTAAAGTAAACTCTCCTTAATATAATATTGCATATGATGCTATACCACACTTCTGGTATATATATAAAGTTAGGTATGTGTGTATATTTATATATTTATATGCATTTACCTTTAAACTCATTAACTAATCATTATGAATTTTGCAACACCAACTGCTAGGCATAAGAGTCGGTAATGTGGGTTATATTTAGTTTAATTTAGTTTCATGCAAAGAGGTAAAGCCTTTCGTGAAAATTCAGATACTTCGATTTTTGTGAAATTTTATCAATACTGAATTTTTTAAGGTATTTTAAGTGGCATATTATAGGCACAACATCCTATTTAAAAATTAAAATATTTCAGATTTGTATTAAATTCGATTGATAGTCATTCGACATAAATTAAGCCTGATTTCCTGAAAAAAAATTATATATATATATATATATATATATATATATATATATATATATATATATATAAGTGAAATTTGAAAACTGAGACATGGTGCAATTTAAATGAAAAAATCATTTATTAATTTTTTTTTTTCAAGCTTTCGTAGTAAAACAACTTTGCCAGGCAGGACTGTCTTATGGTTTTCTTTTCTTTTTCTTTTTCTTCCTTATTTTGATGGTATTAACCCCGAGGGGTCGAATAACGGTGTTAATACCATCTAAATGAGGAAAAAGAAAGACAAAAACTATATGCAAAAAAAAAAATAATAATTGATGTTTTATTTTAAATTGCACCATGTGTCGGTTTTCAAACTTCATTTAAATACATTTTTTTGGGTGCTTCAAAGATGTTTTCAATTCATTTATATAGTCATCCACATACAGACTGTTTCGCAGCTAATCAGTGCGGCTGGACCAGTTAGTGCCTCAAGCCGGGATCGAAACGCAACCGTCGAGCTGACAGTCGGCGATGTTAACCCCTACGCCATCATATATATATATACATATATAATGTGCTTGATTAGCTGCATCATTTGCAGTCACGTATTTGATTTTAGTCTTGAACCACGCGAGTTCTGTTCGAACTGTATTTTTTTTTCACCGCAAACGAAATATGAAAAAACTGGAGCATCAAGCTGATCCCGGAGTTAAACCCTGTCATGTGTAATATACTTTGATGTGTGCTTCGATGCACGTCGTTTGTCCATAGTCCGCTTCGTCGACAAAACCAACTGTTCGTCTATCTGAAGTCGCAGTGGTTATGTGGCACCCAAAGTTTATGTTTCCTTTCTCGCCTGGTAGTAGCAACAATGGATAATATATATTTTTTTTTAAACTCAAACAACCTTGTTGCTTAATGGCTCATGGTCTCTTAAATCAGTGTTACACGTCAGTGTTCCATCGCGTGCTTTCCGATTCTAAATAAGATGAGAATCGGAAATTTTCATGAGAGAATGGAACATTGCATTAAGGGTTAACAGAAGTAAATCCACATTTACAGAAAGTTTCGTCATGGGAGGAAGTCCGAAGTGATACGTAGCGAAAAAGGGGAAAAGGGGAATATATATATATATATATATATATATATATATATATATATATATATATATATATATATATAGGGGTTAACGTCGCCGACTGTCAGCTCGACGGTTGCGTTTCGATCCCGGCTTGAGGCACTAACTCTGACGCGTCTAAATGTTGCTGCAATACTCAAATAATCTTATGAATTTCGCAAACCATATCTACATCAAACTTTAAAAACTGGGACCCAAAACGAGAAAATATAAACACTTGACAAATGGGGTATATCTCAAAAATATCGTGAAATTTCGGCATCACATAAGATACGAGTGACCCAGGAGGAGAGCTAAAGATGAGTAAGTTTTTAAGTAACAATTTTTAAAAATCGCCTGGTGTTAGATTCTTTCCTGCAACCTCTAGTATATTCTCCCATTATCATAGCCTTCCATTAAGCTATCTATATATTACACACAATGTTTCAAGCAAACTGCCAGTATCCTATATCTCAGAAAAGCCACTATTCACCCATCCATGAAGTATTGTTGTCACCTCTGGGCTGGTGCACGAACCACCAGTCTCTCCCCCTGACACAAGATCCCAAAAAAGAGCCCTTGACCAACACACTGTCTACTAACCTTCAGCCCCTGTCCAATCGCCGCGATGTTGCATTCCTGTGTTTGTTTTACAAGTACTTCAAGGGAATGTGCTCCGACGAACTTGCTGCACTTGTGTCCCCTCAACGTAAATACTCCCGACTAACGCGACTAACCTGAAAAACAGTAAAACTGCACATTTTCATTACAGAGGTTCCCAGATTCTGGAAGGCTTTCTTCTCTTAGAGCTTCTTTCCTCGAACCGGTTGCCTTTGAAATTCCCTACCTGCTCCCTATTTCCCCAACTGTACCAACACGCAGAAATGTAATGTAGGCAAACATATCACTGCACAAGGACGCCCTTATAAATCTGGCCCCTAATTTACAATAGCCCCTTACATCTTAGTGACAATGTGTCTTGTTTTTTTTGTTTTGTTATGGAAATCGCTTCAAACATGGCATAAAGCCACTTGATGTAGGAGCTAACAAGAACGAACTATGATTATCGCAAAAACAGGAGATGTCTATTGGCTTTAGTCTTTTAAAGACGAAGGCTATATCAAAACAGCGAATTGATGAAGACCACTAGACCAACGAGTCAAACGAGCTGGAGCAAAAGAAGCAGGGAATAGATCACACAATACCGAAGAACACATGCCATAATAGTATTTCTAGAAAAGACTGAGACTAGCAGCATCACGTCTGTGAGAGAGATGATATAGAAAAGAAGAAAGGGTGGGTCAATCAAATTACAGATACGTTTCTGCACCTTATCAAGAACCTTCAGATGGGGCAGAGATTCACCAGCCCAAATATGACAACAGTACTCCATACATGGTCTAATAGTAGATTTGTAGAGATACAGAATAACCTCAGGTGTGAGAAAGTGTTTGGCGCGATAGAGAGAACCAACTTTACTTTTGGGGTGGATATAAGTAATAAAAAACTTAGCTTTTTATTACACTAGCTTTTTAATACACACAATGCTTTAAACAAACTACACCATCCTCTTATGTTACTTTTAGTGAATACGTTTACAGCTCGTACTTGCCAGTGAAGCATACGCAGACATCAGCTGCTTCTCAATTCGACGCTTCCGAAACCCAGTCGTTTCATGACGCCCTCCATCTTGAAGGGTCACAATAAAACGCATCGTAATGACGTCATTAAAAAACCGAAACGGAACCGAAGGCGTTTCAGTAAAAAAAAGAAAAAAAGAAAATGGTTTATTAGTACGAGTGCTATTAATTAAAGCATTTGAGTTCTACAAAACAAAACGGTTGACCCCTGGACGGAAAAAGGAAGATAGTTCCGCTATTTGGGCTGCTGGCTACCATTACAGTCTTTTTAAATTTGTGCCAGCAATTTAAAGAATAAAGTCTGTATAGAGGAAGTCGCAAATTTTAGTTGAATGAAAGTAAGAAATAATATTAATATCTACTTGACATTATTTATTCATTTAGTTTTATTCCTGTTTAGGCGTCTCTTATTTAAATCAATATTCTCACATCTACGTTATATGAGGAAATGCATTTATAATATATATATATATATATATATATATATATATATATATATATGAACAAAATATACGTCCTGTAAAGTTAAGGACGACTAAAAATGTAATCTTCTGCATTCCTCTTTATCACTTAGGAAGTGAAACATACCTAGAAAGAAGAGCAATAAACGCTACCATCACCTATAAAAAAACAAGTACATAAAAAATACATTAAATATTTAGATTATAAAAGTCGTACATACCTCCAGGCAAGGCGTCATGGTCATGAGGTAAAACTCCAGACTATAGACATTGATATCGAAGGTTCGATCCTTGACCAAGTAAGCCATGCTGGTGCATGGATTACCTTTACGTACGTATAAAATAATTATATACGTTTTATACGTACATAAAATTGATATATACATACATACATATATATATATATATATATATATATATATATATATATATATATTACTTATATATTACATATATATAAATATATGTAATGTAATATATACATATATATATATATAAATATATAAACTCGAGAAAAGGGTGGAAATTCCACGATGACTTATTCACCGGTTTCCTTTTTCTTGTTAGCGTGAAATACTTTTCGTCTAAATATTTTTTTATAAATTAAACTAAAGTTTCAACCTCCTAATTTATTTATTATGTTAACATGATTTTGATCTTTTGTAATATAGCCTCGTCCAAAAAAAAGTAACTTCACCCCCCCCCCTCACTGGAAAAACAGAAAAAGTGCGATCTTTAGTAAAAAAAAAAAAAACAACAACAAAAGAACTTTTTATTATTTACTTAAGAGAATCGAATTCATTTATGCCATTGCGTATTTGCATAAAAAGATCGCTTTCCTCATATTTCTTCCTCCACATAAACTCACACACGCGATGCGTTCCACAGCGGTGTTTATCCTGCAATTTTGTACGACAATAAATGAGCGTTTTATCGATCTCAACGCGGAGATCTAAACCATAACCTTTTGCCTAACCCTAACCTGCTTCTAACTCTAACCAGGCCCATGTCTAGGCAGGACCACGTAGTAGGTCAAGGGTGTGTATGCGTACTGTGCATAGGAGCTCTTATAAATATCTTCTGTTTATGAAAATAAGTATCAGCTAACTCGTCTTTAAATAGATTCGACAAATATCACTGTTTGAATTTATTTATTTATTTAAATTGCAACAATTAGATGTATTAAATCAAGAGAATCAAAAAGTAGGGTTTGAAACTGTTTAAATCGGCGGCATGATAAAACTATTAATAACGATCTATCCGATTTTGGAACAATTCATTTTAAAATGGATAAAATCTTACCCGAGAACCTATACACAATTTAAAACTTTATCCTTTATTTATTCCACGGGGATAGATTGTTCTCGTTCCGTCGGCTATAGTTTATGTGGACCCGTTTGTCAAAAGTTAAAGTTTAAAGGCGTTAATTAGAAATAAGTTCTAAAACACAGGCGATAATAACTAAGAATAACATAAAAACTAACACTGCTACCCGGGCATGGCTGACGGAACAAGAACAATCTACCCCATGGATTAAATAAAGGGTTCAGTTCAAAATTCTGTATACGTTCCTGCGTTCGAAATAAAATAAAGATTCATGAGTTCGAAAAGATGCACTTGAAGAAGGTTGGAGTATACATCGACCGAAACGTTATGAAAATAACAGCGAAGATGAGAATTGCACTCTGAAGAATCCTAATAATGCATTTTTTAATTAGTTTTATCACATTTTGTTGTATGCCTTCCAATCTCAGTATTCCATTCCAATTTCCATGTCTAGACACGAGAGGCCAGGCCCGAGTGCAATTCTGTATATGAAGTCTAATTAAAGTTTTATAATCTTTAAAACAACCTTTGAATACACAACTGTCGAAATCGCTCAGAACTTTCCGGTCGACCTAATATATTTACATGTAAATTGTTTACTAAGAAACCAAGCGATCAGTACAAGGTCCGTCGCTTTGGATTTTCCCAGTTAGACATTTTTTTTCACATTAATTAATGTGTCATTACAGTTTGTGAACCCCTTCCTCCATTTCCCCCCCCCCCCCCCAAAAAAAAAATAAGATAAGAACGAATGGCTGATATCCAGTCTCCCTTGGCTCTCTAAGGTAATGGTTTTCTTTAGCCCTTGCGCCCTCTTCGCCATATTTCAGAACGTCACCGACTGCTTTCAAGTTTCCTTGATTTAAATTGTGTATTTTATTGGGCCGTGAGAAAGTTCTTACTGATTCTATATGACGAGACGCGTACTATGAAGCCAAGAAAATAACACGACGTTTATTATGATAATAATATGCCCCCTTGAACGCGATGAAAACATTATGATGATGACGATGCTGCTTCTGTTGCTGCCGGTGGTGACGTTGTTGTTGCTACGCTAGTTGAACCTGAATACAGCGTCGAACATGAAGATGTCGATATCGTCTGCTTTCGATTAAGGTCCTTCTCGTAGATTTAGAGTACTTCATTTTTCTGAAGAATTTCAGGTTACCTACGACACCGACGTCAACAAAACCAGCGCTTGCTCCAAGTGGTCGAATGAGTTATCTATAAGCATGGAGTGGCGGTTTCACATGTACTAACGCAACCTGGTTATCGACCATCCCCATTGCAAGTAGATGACTATACGCCCTTGCTTACCGTAGATTGTCCAAAGACGAATCTGACAAGAACGACCAGAGGCTGCCGGATCTCGGTGCAGACGCCTTTGAATGGCACTGATGTTGCCGCTGCTGCTGCCACCGACGACGACGACGACGACGACGACGACGACGACGACGACGACGACGACGACGACGACGACGACGACGATGACGACGATGACGACGATGATGATGATGATGATGATGATGATGATGATGATGATGATGATGATGATGATGATGATGATGATGATGATGATGAATTAAAGTTTCACTCGGAAAGTTTAGTAACGGAGGAGAATCTTATTGCTAAAACTTTCAGGATAAAAACGATCCTTTTGTTAAGAGCTATATACTAGAAAGGAGTATCCGGCGTTTGCTCGGAACAATAAATAAGAAAATCTAAAGGTTTAAAAAATATTTGCCCAGATCTCACTCTCTATCTCTCTCTCTCTCTCTCTCTATATATATATATATATATATATATATATATATATATATATATATCTTTCTATCTATCTATCTCTTTCTCTCTCCCTCTTTCTTTCTCTATCTTTCTTTCTCTCTCTATCTCTCTGCTGTCATTCATTATCATTACTACCATTTTAAATAAATAAATGAATAAAAATACATATATGTTGTATATTTTTTAAGAATATTTAGCTCACAATAACAGTTATTTTTACGGAAGAAAATAAATATTTTTCCACTTCAAAGGTAAAGTTTAGAAATTAAGCTAACGTGTCAAGAAAGTGACGTAAGAAAGGAAGGGATGGCAGATAGTAAGCTAGCGCTGGCGTCTAGGGATTTTGCCTGTAAAATGAAGTAGAATATTTATATGGGGTCTCCTTCCCTCTTATCCATCTATTCAAAATATTTCATTTTGAACATGCAGACAAATGGATACAGACATAAACCGGAGACAGTACTGGGAAACGAAAATCACAATATCCTCTGGGGCAGGGAGGTACACACAGATAAACTCATCCAAGTAACGAGACAGGACATCATAATAGCTAACAAGAAAGAAAAAATCTGCCATCCCAGCAATGCACAGAGTGAAGATCAAGTAGACAGTAAAACGAAACAAATACACAAAATTTTCCAGAGAACTGAAAGGAGTATGAAACATGAAGAAAGTCAATATAATACCAATAACAGTCCCCCAAAAAATTATTAAAAAGTGGGAGAAATTGGAATTAAAGGGAAGACTGAGATTATACAATGGACGGCAATGATGAAAACAGCTGAACGCTTAAGGAAAATCCTCGAATGCGGAAATCCACCCACATAAACTACGATCACTAACCAGCCACTGGAAATTGCAAAAAAGTAAAACTATAACATGGAAGGAATACCAAATGAACCCAAAGGAACTGAAACTGCAAAAAATCTTATAAACTGTGCCCTCACCGCCAAAAAGGTTATCATTCTTGGCTGATACGACACAAAATAGTTGTGAAGGGTCTAGGAGGATGGAAAGACCGAGGAGGGAGAGCACTAACCAGACCTCGACTGAAAAAGAGCGTGGAGTACTGGGACCTTTTTTAAGCTTATTTCCACCCAAATCCAAGAGAAGACCAATGATTGTTGCCAGTAATAAATCAATAGTAAACGGCTGTTGCGATAATGCAAAGTAATTTGCCATGGTTATCGAAAGGGGTGGAGAGTAATGGAAACTTAGGGAGATTGTTGTCACTCAAACTGCAGAGAACACAACCGGTTATTATCAGTGAGTAATCACTGATGATGACCTGTATGAGAACTCATAGTGAGTACAAATAATAATAATAATAATAATAATAATAATAATAATAATAATAATAATAATAATAATAATAATAATGATAATGATAATGATGATAATAATAATAATAATAATAATAATAATAATAATAATAATAATAATAATAATAATAATAAGAAGAAGAAGAAGAAGAAGAAGAAGAAGAAGAAGAAGAAGACGAAGAAGAGATAATGGACGACTCGGCCCATTCTAGCCATTCGTTACGGTTCAAAGACGCGACTACGATTCCACAACATTACATTAGTACAGAATCTATGTAAACAGACACGAACAATTTTGTAATTGACAAACTTGAACGCATGACTGATTACGTTCTGTTTTTGCTCAAAGCATCGTGTTACAGGATGGAACTTGTTACTTGAGATTTGAGAGTAAGAATATCCTTAATCGATAAATGAATAAATCAATTGTAATTCACGTTGGTCATTTTATAAAACCAACAACGGATATTCTTAAGATGCGTCCATTGAATCTACTCTTTTACCGGTGAAAAGGTTATTTCAAACTGAAACGTGACAGACAAAAGAAAATGCTATTTCAAATTTAAGTATGGCAGATCAAAGAAAATGCTATTTCAAATTTAAGTATGGCAGATCAAAGAAAATGCTATGTCAAATTTAAGTATGGAAGATCAAAGAAAATGCTATTTCAAATTTAAGTATGGCAGATCAAAGAAAATGCTATTTCAAATTTAAGTATGGCAGATCAAAGAAAATGCTATTTCAAATTTAAGTATGGCAGATCAAAGAAAATGCTATTTTAAATTTAAGTATGGCAGATCAAAGAAAATGCTATTTCAAATTTAAGTATGGCAGATCAAAGAAAATGCTATTTCAAATTTGAGTATGGCAGATCAAAGAAAATGCTATTTCAAATTTAAGTATGGCAGATCAAAGAAAATGCTATTTCAAATTTAAGTATGGCAGATCAAAGAAAATGCTATTTCAAATTCAAGTATGGCAGACAAAAGAAAATGCTATTTCAAATTTAAGTATGGCAGATCAAAGAAAATGCTATTTCAAATTTAAGTATGGCAGATCAAAGAAAATGCTATTTCAAATTTAAGTATGACAGATAAAAGAAAATGCTATTTCAAACGTAAGCCTCACAGTAAAAGGAAATTTCTATTTCAAGCTTAAGCCTAACAGGTAGGAAAACTTTATTTTAAACTTAAGCCTAACAGGCTTAGGAAAACTAGTTTTCCAACTTACAACTGACAGACCAAGAAAAGCTATTTCAAACGCAGGCCTGACAGACCAAGGAAAATCAGATTTCACACAAAATTATGATTGAATAACTAAAATGCTACTCAAAATCAAGCCTCTCAGACCAAATTAAATGCTATTTCAGAATTAAGCTTGATCGAAGAAAACTATTTCAAACATAAGACTTACAGACCAAAACATCATATTTTAAATTTATACCTGACAGACAAATGAAAATGTTATTTCAAATTTAAGCCTAACAGACTAAAGAAAATTACATTCAATTAATTGGGCAAAAAATAAAACACTCATGCTTCAGTTGCCATGTTAAGAAAGGGTGGTCGAAATTTATACAGAATGGGATACAGTAGCCAAGCACCTGTTCAAATTCATCTTGAATTGATGCGTTGTTTATTACCTCTCTTGGAAGTCTATTCCAAGGTCCAGGGATCCTGATTGAGAAAGCAGCCCTCCTCCGAGTCAATCGAAAATGGTGATGAAATAGTTTCTTGTGATGTCCGCGTAGACCTCTTTCTGATGGAGGAGTGAATATTAGGTCTATAGGAATATCGTAATGACTAGTGAAATGAGATTACTACGTAATCGTCGGCGTTCAAGAAATTGAAAAGGTTAAGCTTCCTGGATCGGCTTTCATAGGGCTGATCCCATAGACCCTGCAGCATTCGAGTATTGATTTACTTCTCTCCAGGAGTTAGGCACAAAGCCAGTTTTTATCCTACTCCCACAAGTAAGATGTGACCCAAGGTCGGGTCGGGAAAGTGGGGTTTGAAAAGCCAGTGCCCGAGAAAGTGAGCATTCTGGCCATTAAAAATTGCCTGGGCAGCCCCGTCGGCATTCCCCGGTAAGGGCGCCTCAGACAGTAAACAATAAACTTACTCCTCCCCAAAGAGGGGAGGCAAAGCCTGGGAGGGTAGACCTCCTAGAACTGCACAGGACAGACCCATTGACCGGCGTAAGTCAAGCCCCGAAGGACAAGACAATACCAGTATGGGGTGCAGTATCCATCGGAACAGATACTACACTTTGATCTTAGCCAAAAGGCCAAGCCAAAAGATTCGAGTAGCCAATATTTGAAGTCTTTCCAGCTGCTAGATATCATATATTAGACATGACCGGGTAGCAGTTTTAAGTAATACGTAATTGTAGTCTTAGTATAGCCTGTACTAAGGATTGAACCTTTAACCCCAGAAGACTTCTCTTGTGGCTTATGATTATACTTAGCACGTTTATCCGTTGCGCCATCGGTCCTTGAAGGTGGTAGGTTACATAAACCGAACCGTTGTGAGAATAACATCAAAGATGAGAAAAGTAGTCCGAATTATCTAAATAAGACAAATAATTGATCCTTATCTAAAAATATTCTGAAACATAAAAACGTAGATATTTTTTAAAAATCCACGACGGAGTTGAGATTTTATTTGCATGTGTTTCGTTTTCAAATCCATTTTATTACTTTTTATTTGCGTGAATTTAGTGTGTATTCAAAATGTACTTGATGTTATTTAGCGTATGTTCTGTTTAGTTGAAATGTCTGACTTTTTGAAAATTTAATTTTATGAAAATTGCTAAATAAAGATAAAAATATACTACTTTATGGTAAAAAAAACATCTAACAATAAGTGCTAGATGAATAAATTTCAACCCAGAAAACAGCAATTCTTCCTCCGTTATCAGAAACATCGCACATGGAACGTGAGGGCAAAAGGACAAGATAATGGAAGCGAGAGTTACGAGGTTACCGAAAATAAACCCAAATTCCACTATCTACTTTCCTTCTTTTGCCTGATACTATGTTTGTTGTTATTAAATCTGATTCTAAAGTCTAAATTTGTTGCGCCGATGTATATCTATTTGAACATTTTATGTAAAAAATACAATATATGAAATTAAGGCTAGCACAGGTAAAGTGTGGCAGTTTTATTTGTATGCATGTATTTGGGACTGTGAAGTAACAATCTATCACTAAACGTTGATAAAGTAAACATCCCGGTTTATTACAGGTATTGTTGCCTTATTGTGTAGTGTTGTTTAAGTAGGTTTTTTTATGTGGTGATTATAGTTGATAGGTTACGATGTCGTTACTTCAAAATTTTATACGTTAGCTATTTGCGTGCTCGCTTATTCTTTTAGTATTTTGCGCGTTCATTAATTCGTTCGTACTTTGTTTCTTTTTATCGTTAAGTGGCAAACTTTAAATGTTCCTCATAATTATATATGCGTACGAACCTTTCTCTATTACCTTTTTTTCCACTTCTTTGTGTCGAATGTTGATTGCACTGCGCGATATTCGTACTGTCTCTTCCTCTTGTTTTGTTGTCGCTGCTACTGTAGCCAGATTCCTCATTTCGTCACATGTCAACTCACCTTCTTTGTCACTTTTCTTTTCTATGGCCGTGATCGTCTCATCAGTGTAGCTAGCACCATTCGTTGCTGATGTGAATAATAGATCTTATTTCGCAATAGAACGAATGAATTATTACTCTATGAAACATTTCTGGTAGTTTTTATATTTATTCTGGAGAAAAATATTCGCGTTTGAGAATTACAAAGAGTATTCAGGTGGGCACTATAATCCTTATACGTTATTAGGTGATAGCTAACTGATCAGATGATTAGACAGACATACATCTTGGGCCTACATTCCGCCATCGGTGCTTTCAACTTTTTTTAAGTATTACAGCATCTTATTAGCTAACCGTTCCCTGCAAGCTCCCACCATAAACTGATCTTAAATCCTTTCGTTCTTTGTTAATCGGTGGCGTCATCCTTCGTTCTCCTGTAATATATCTTTGTAATTGGGTACTTTTGACCTCATACTTCGAATTTGACTTTACAGGTCAGATATGCCTGTCATTTTTCTTTTGAACTGGTTTGTTTCGCAGGTTTTTCCTGTCACTTTGACCTGAACTTATCTGCCCGTCTCAAAATTCATACTATCGTATATAACTACTAAAATATACATTTGATGGTTGCCATTTAGCATTAATAGATGGTTTCTTAAAAATAGAATTGTGTCTGCGTTCTAACGGAAATATTGTAAAATCTCTAGTTAGAGCATGTGGGATTTTGTACATACGTTGGCCAGTGAAAACAACGATAATTTAGTTTTATTATATCTAACGAGTGTTTGTCTCTCTAATAATAACTGAAATTAATATAGGATAGAGAATTTTAAAAAACTTGGAAATTGTTGCAATCTTTGTCACTTGACTATTTTTATATACTTTCAATTAAATTATATATAGAATTTAATTTATAAGCAGAGTTTGTCGATCTTGCCAACGAAACTCTTATCCTCTCTTAAGATAAGGAATTTGAACTCCTTTTCAAAGGAAATCTTGATGAAAAAAAATGTATATTTAAGAAAATATTGTTTGCGCGTTAAGGAGACTCCCTCCTCCGACTGGATGGACCAGTCGTTGAGCCAGAAAGCAGAAGAGCAAAGCAGCAATCAAACAGCACTTTTCAGGGCTTACAACTGCTAATACGATAAACCTTTAACTATATATTATTGCAAGCATGAAAGGAAGACGAATTCTTTCGTTCATGATTAAAAGTTAATCAAGAGGAAAAAATGTCAGCCGACTGGTTTCGCCCTCTCTTAACAAAGGCTGTATCGAGGGATGAAAAAAAACAAGGTATTTAAAAAAACGGGGTGAAAAGAGAGAGTACAGAAAATAAAATAGCGTTATGTTATGTTCGAATGTGCGTGTTGTGTTTTCTACAAAACCTTTATTGTCGTCCTCTCGTAAAGACGTTCTACCCCCCCCCTCACCACCATAAAAATAATGTAATTTATCATTTTAAATGTAGTTGCAGTGCTGACTACGTAGGTAGGACGACGTTAAGATTGAATAGTAGAGTCTAACAGCACATTCCGAGTAGGATCAGGAATGGAACCTTCCGATCAACGGACGTTCAAAACAACACATACGGAACTTCCATTACAGACCATTTACTTAAAAACCCGCCGTGCGCTAGGAATTTTAGCATGGACTCCTTCACCATTCTCAGTCATGCTCACTCATTATACCATCTCAAAATCTTGGAGACGATCCACGTTCGTCTTAAACGTCCCTCCCTTTGCAAGCAAAGGGAATGTCTATTGGGACTAGATGTGATCAGTCTCTAAGATTCATCCTCCATTGTACATATAACATAACGCTATTTTATTTTTGTACCCTCTCTTTTCAACCCGTTTTTTTTTTAAATCCCTTGTTTTGTTTAAAATCCCTTGATACAGCATTTGTTAAGAGAGGGCGAAACCGGTCGACTGGCATTTTTCTTTTTCCTCTTGATTAACTTTTAATCATGAACGATAGAATTCGTCTTCCCTTCATGCTTGCAATAATAAAATTGTGTACTGCCCAAAAAATCATGAAATATACATATATATATATATATATATATATATATATATATATATATATATATATATATATATATATATATTATTCGATTTTTATATCATATCCGATGTTTTATAAGACACATTCCCATATTTCACAGAAATAACATCTACAACGAAGTTTGTTTATGTTTATGTAGGTAGTTAAGCCCGGGACAACTAGATTAGATAAATAATTGTGAAAAACAAAAATTATACTTAACATTTTTATTAATTGGATAAAAGATTATTAATTACTATATATAAAATAAAAAATAGAATTAAATAAACAATTGCATTAATACTATATTTTATTCAGATAAAAAAAGCATTTATCGATAACGACGCGGGAGATATTTCTGATTACTGATTGAGACAGCAAGATTAAGAAAGGAAGGAATTAGTGTTAAAATCAATAATTAATTAATTATAAAAAAAAAATTTATTATTAATCATAAAATATTTTAATAAAAATATTTTAAATACTACAGATAATGTTCTAGATATTATTAAGAACGTTAACAATAGAAGGGTAGGAATTGATAAGACCGTGCACTTCCGGTAACTCGGAATAACGGAAGTAACCCAGTTTACGAATATGGATCCTAGATGTAAAAAGGTAAATATATTAAGGAAGATCGACGACAATTACCCGAAAATAAATGAAAAACTGGACAAAATAAGAAAAGAAGGTTAGTGGAGAAATATGTATCTTAATTTAGGAGATTCTGAATCAAAATATTAGAGGGTGAGGAACAATCAAAATATTAGAGGGTGAGGAACAATTAAAATATTAGAGGGTGAGGAACAATTAAAATATTAGAGGGTGAGGAACAATCAAAATATTAGAGGGTGAGGAACAATCAAAATATTAGAGGGTGAGGAACAATCAAAATATTAGAGGGTGAGGAACAATTAAAATATTAGAGGGTGAGGAACAATCAAAATATTAGAGGGTGAGGAACAATTAAAATATTAGAGGGTGAGGAACAATCAAAATATTAGAGGGTGAGGAACAATCAAAATATTAGAGGGTGAGGAACAATTAAAATATTAGAGGGTGAGGAACAATCAAAATATTAGAGGGTGAGGAACAATCAAAATATTAGAGGGTGAGGAACAATTAAAATATTAGAGGGTGAGGAACAATTAAAATATTAGAGGGTGAGGAACAATCAAAATATTAGAGGGTGAGGAACAATCAAAATATTAGAGGGTGAGGAACAATCAAAATATTAGAGGGTGAGGAACAATTAAAATATTAGAGGGTGAGGAACAATTAAAATATTAGAGGGTGAGGAACAATCAAAATATTAGAGGGTGAGGAACAATCAAAATATTAGAGGGTGAGGAACAATCAAAATATTAGAGGGTGAGGAACAATCAAAATATTAGAGGGTGAGGAACAATCAAAATATTAGAGGGTGAGGAACAATCAAAATATTAACAGTGAAAAATAGTAGATGCCGATACGTTATGATAAGTTCCATTAGAGAAAAAATATTTGATAATGAATACTGACTGTAACCTATGAATTTATTTGCCTTGTTTTTCATTGTTCTTTATATAACTAGCACTGAAGATAGCCACACCAAGAAATAAATACATATGAGCATTAACATATATCTTGGTGTATTCCGAAACAATTGTATGCTAAATAAGAAAATAAATTCTGTGAAATATGGGAATCCGTCTTCCAAAACATTGGATATGATATAAAAGCGAATTAAAAATATTGTATATAACATAGCTTTGGCTTTACACTATTGAGCTATAACAATTCCTTTATGTTATAAAATTTATATTTGAACGTAAAAAAATCAAATAGAAATACATATATATATATATATATATATATATATATATATATATTCTATATATTAATACGATAGCGTGTGTTCGTGTGTCACGCTTACATGAAAAGCTCTGCGCATGCGTGCTGCACCTAGATTTGAAAAAGCATTCAAGTAACCTAATTTTCGTAATATTTTCAAGTATTTCCTTTTGGTGAAACGGTTAACGACGTAGGATTTTGACGTCGGTTTTTGACGTCGCCCCGACTGGTTTACAGTTCGATCTCAACCAACCTCTAAGATTTTTTTTCTACATCAAAAGGGTGGAGGGAGGTAGGGAGGGGACGACCGGGAAGAAACATATTAATACGATAGCGTGTATGTTATGTTGTGTGTCACGCTTACATCAAAAGCAACGACCTCCGAATCTTTGTATCCTACTCATTAATTGGAGTCAAATTTAATTTAATCTAAAACATTTACAAAGTACGGTTTAGTCGTCAAAATCGGAATTAGTCAATCGATCAAATCGAGAAATTATGTATATAAAGAAGTTTTGTAAATTGTTTCATGTATTGTTCATTTTTTTAAAATAAATATACAAGTCAAATCTTATCATATTTTATTCAAACATGTATATGTTAGGAACAAGATAATTAGTATTGAAAACATCATTTCGTGTAATTTACACGGGTCCCGCTAGTAAAAAGATTATTATAATATAAATTAAATTTAAATAGATCGATTCACAAAGGCATCTGATTTCAATTACAAATGACAAGCTCGACATTTAGAAATATACATATATATATATATACAGGGTGAGCCATAAGTAGGTGGACAGTAAAAACATTTATTTAAAGATCACTTATACGTACAATTACATGTAATAAAACAATTATATTAATGAAAATTAAATGTTATTTATCAACGCAAGTATTCAAACTGTTTTCCTTCTTGATTTACACAGCTTTGAAATCTGCCTCTTACCCTTCGACAAATTTTCGCACAAATGATGCCCACCTACTTTTGGCTCACCCTATATATATATATATATATATATATATATATATATATATATATATATATATATATATATATATATATATATATTCCAAGATGTCAATTAGTCTATTGTCTCATAATAATTTATACCCAAAGAAATTCAATTATTTACTCTACACATTTTCTGAAACAATTGTAAATCCGTTGAGTTGCTTTCGATATATAAGATGATGTCATAAAATCTTGATATATATATATATATATATATATATATATATATATATATATATACATATATTGTTGAATATACGAGACAACTCATGTCTAGATATCCTTTGGTAGATCCTTTCAATAGTCCGAATTAAGAGGGGAATAAAAACCAAAAAAAAAAAATAATTAATAGAATTAACTTTAATATAAGTAATAATATTCTAAAATATTTATAGCTCCAATATAGTTTCGTACTTAGTACATAATTCCCGCCAAAAACCTTCTATAAATACTACACATGGTCTAGACCTGATTAACCTCATTCCCCCGAAGATGGACCCAGATGGGTCCGAAAGTACTTGGGAGACAAATGCAAATTATGGCAAATTCATCAGCCAATTCCCCTTCGAAACTAAAATCCTAATTCGGACTATTGAAAGGATCTACCAAAGGATATCTAGACATGAGTAGGTAGGTATTCTATATATATAGTTTCATGAAGACCTTTTGGGGAATAGAGCTGACATTCTTTACAGAATTAAAAGATATGGTTTCGCTTGCAAGACCGACGAACCATGTTAGAATTTATTTTTAAACGACACCTTCATGCCAAAAAGTACAAACATATATTTTATCATGAATTCCGTTTCATCTTTTTAGTCCGTAAATCTTTTATCAATTTGCCATTTCTCTTGCAGAAAGTAATGTCAAGATATATCAAGAGATTAGATTATCAAACATGTTTCTATAAATTCTTTTATCACTTGGGTTCCTTGCAAACTGTACAAGTCTAGGCTTCTTCTTTTTGTGTTTTCGAAGCATTTGGGTATACGACAGTTTCCCACTTGGCTACATATTCTTTAAATTATCATTGAACGCTTCAAGAAATGTTAAGCTTCATTGGTTGCGTAGTAAAGGGTAGAAGACTGCTGTATCGAACGGTTCTTCTTCTCTACATTGGTAGATGTTTGGGTCGGTTTTGTAGGTCCTATTTATATAGAGAGAGGTAGCAGCTTTTGATCGCCCCATTCCTGTTATCATGCGGTTGGGTGTCATCCAATGCACTCACGATGCTTCAGAAGTGGAGGGATTCCCATGTCAATACAAGCAGGATCATTCTTCAGCTTTCTGATCCATATCCCCAGTCTGGCTTCTTCCTGGGCTGTTCTTAGGGGATTGACGTGACTGAAGAAGTTTCTCCATGACTTAAATCATTGGGCCTGGAGGTTCACATCCCTGAAGGAGATGGCGTTCATTACTGGTAGTTTTTGTATGTAGGTTACAGTTAATATCCTTAATACGACCTATATCAAATCACCCGTCTTTTTGTTGAAGTTGTTCCCTTGATACTTTTCTCATACGGAGAATAGAAAGTGGACTTTGGGTTTACTTTCAGCAGCCGCGTAACTCTCGCTTTTCTTATTTTGTCCTTTAGTCCTCACATTCCATGATCGATATTTCTGACAAACGGGTAAGAATTGCTGTTTTCTGGATCGAAATCTGTCTATCTAATACTTATAGTTGGCTAGTTTTTAACCTTGATGTAGTATTTCTTTTCAGCTCCTTACATCAAGTGGCTTCATGCCTTGTCTAGGGCGACTTCCATAAAAAAAGTAGGTATATTGTCGATGCAGGTTGACGATAATTTAAAATTATTTTTTATTTTACTAATTTATTTTGCTAATCAAGCTCCATTACCATAACTATGAGTTGCTTCTAACCCTAACCCTAACCCTAACCACACAAAGGACCTAAGCGGCGCCCCTAATTATGAAAATCTTATTACATTGTGATGGTCCGCTCAATTGGAATCGACTGGTTTCATGCCTGGCGAAACTAGCTTCACATCTCATCATCCGGACAAGTACGTCCTGAATTTTATCAGCAGTCGGGAGCCATAAACTAATGAGTCCATCAGACAGTGAAATCCTGAAATGTTTATATGTTATCAATTATCGGCTACCTAGACTGCTCTATTATTTATTAAAGTAGTTACATATTCTAATTTCAGTTATTTTGGTTCAACCTCTTGATTACAAATTCAAATATTTTAGATTTGTATTGAATTTGATCCATATTCATTAGACACCAGTTGAGCAAGATTTCATTGAATTTGATCCATATTCATTAGACACCAGTTGAGCAAGATTTCATTGAATTTGATCCATATTCATTAGACACCAGTTGAGCAAGATTTCATTGAATTTGATCCATATTCATTAGACACCAGTTGAGCAAGATTTGCCTGAATTTCAATTTCTTCTCTAGATCCCTTAAGCTTAAGACTTAAATTTTACAAATTTTCTAGAATCAAAATCATGTACCGAATTTTGATCAAATTTATAATAAGTATTCTAGACATAAGGTCTAGTATCATTATACGTTGATTTTAATCTTCGAAGGAGACATAAAAGTGGTACAAAACCGTTCTGTTCGGGGAATTAATTTTACCTGTACTGGGACGGGTATTCTTCTCGTATATATATATATATATATATATATATATATATATATATATATATATATATATATATATATATATATATATATTCAATATTTATTAAGACATGAGAAGTTCAAAGCAAGGATAATGAAACTCCTTGCTTTGAACTTCTGATCTCTTAATAAATATTGTATCTATACAATTTTTTATTCTCATCGTTCATCTCTTGAATTGACTGCTTTATTCAATATATTGAGCTTCATATTATCACGATAGATTATTATTTAACGATACATCACTTATCTTTAATTTAATATTTATATTTATATATATATATATATATATTAAACAAGCATTACCCTATCCAGCCGCCTCACTATGCATCTTGTAAACTTTAGCTCAATTTACAAACATCTACAAAAACATAACTGCCCTCTCTCTCTCTGATTTAAGACAAATTTTAGTTAATAACACTAGAATTTTACATTCCGAAACCAATTAAAACATATTAAAAATACTGGAAGTTATCTACATAAAAACACAACAACCTAAAATTAACAACATCACATATGAAACCAGTGGTAACATTTTAAAATGCTTAACGTAATGCGATTTTGTTCTGTGATGCCATCCAGCGTTGCTAGATTTAAATCGTGGACGACTTCCTGGAACAAGGCGAAAAACAATATATGCACGTTTCACCGCCGTCTTTTTAAAATTATCTTCTTTCCCCAGCTGTTTTGTTCATTTGCTTTTGACACGACGAAGAATCGAAAACGTTTGTGAAACCTGTGAAACGTATGGAACATTTAATATTTTATTTATTTTAATATAAAAAGACCATCAGAAAAATAAACAAATAAAAAAGGTATAATTAAACGAATTCTGTTATTTTTTACAATGTTTGCATATATATATATATATATATATATATATATATATATATATATATATATATATATACGAGTTAAAATCAAAATAACTCAAAACACCATGTCAGTTAGATATAAAAAATCTATTTCACATCAGGAGGAGGGAATGGTTACATTTTTAAGATATTTTGGAGACAAGATTTAAAGATTTCAGTCTTTAAATCTAGTAGAATTCTTTTGGACCTATGGTTCTGTTTAGCCTCTTTGGGGAGCCTTATTCAGATCTAAGATGATGATGATGATGACGACGACGACGACCACAACAACAACAACAACAACAACAATATTCTGCTCAAGTATCGAACAGAGACCGATTCTATGTCTAATTCATTAGAGCCACAACTCGATGTTTAGAAAAAGTAAACTCTTAACAATGATATTTTTATGACATTAAAAGCAAAGTTACTTACCAAACCTATCTATGTGTGTAAATATATATATATATATATATATATATATATATATATATATATATCCCAGTCAAATCCCTAATTAGTTGCCCCCCCCCCCCCCCCCCACGAGGGCAGAGTTATTGAAAAAGTCGGTTTTTAATATGGGGAAAATTCCAGCTCGCCAAAAAGTAACACTCTAGATTGAACAAAAATTTAAATTAAACTTTTAAAAAAATGAAAGAATAACATTGTCCTAGTTGAGAAGAGTTCATCCTCCTCAGAACAGATGATACACATTGATCTTATTCAGGTATTTTCATGTGTATATGATATTTTTGTTATTCTATAAATCATATTGTCTATATTATTAGGCATCTACATGTGGAGACTGTATTGTACTATAGTAAAAGTGTCTAATGTTCTTTTTTTATAATACATTGTCTTCAAAAACTCATCATTTATTTTCAAATGTTAATAACATTTTTATAATAACAAAACATACACAATTAACTAGTAAATGAAATAGTATATATATATATATATATATATATATATATATATATATATATATATATATATATATATATATGTGTGTGTGTGTGTGTGTCATTTAACTGAATACAAACCGCTCACATGATTGTACACATTTTCTTTTATTTCTAAAGTTATTCTCAAACTTTTTTCTCCAAATAAATAACTTTAATTTATCAAATTTTTGTGGTCTTCTTCTGAAAACTTCATTTTTTAAGAAATGCCCACAAAAAAGATGAAAAGGCGCAAATTTCACATAAAAATATCTATTCTAACATGCTCTTGATTTGCATACATCAATTAGTACTATATCTATTGCGGCACAGGTCCTTGCGGTGCAGTGGATATAGTACTAAGTAAAATTCAGTTCTGACTGACAGTCATCTGAAGGTTGAAGGTTCAGTGTGGGCGATACGAAGAATTGTGAATTACTGAAGTCATGGCAGATGGAACGAGAGCATGCTACTCCGTAGATTTAATAAAGGGTTCCGTTCGAAATTCCGTCCAGATTCCCAAGTTCGACAGAAAGATTCCAGAGTTCGACATAGTATACCTGAAGAAGGTTGGAGGTTACATCGGCCGAAACGTTGTGATAAAAACACCCAAGATGAGAACAGTAGTCCGAATATACCAAATTCTACACCCTCATCTCGAAAATTCCGAAACATAGTTTTGTATGTTATAAACATTTGTAAATGGGTGATGAGTTTTTGAAGACTCTGTATATTTAAGATAATAGTTGAACTGAACGATGAGCGATACTTAAGTGCCCTTATCGGTTATCTTAAATGTGTGCCTGTGTCTACATCTGGAAATTAATTCGCTCCTACGTTGCTGAACGGTCATTTCCACGTCTGAATTATTTCAATCCTAACTTTATTTTAATTCTGTACCTACATGGCGCCTACATGTAACAGAAAGTATTTATGTCAATAAACAATACATCCAACTCAGATCTACGATGATATATATATATATATATATATATATATATATATATATATATATATATAGTCATCCACATACAGACTGTTTCGCTCTTTCAGTGCGGCTAGACCAGTTAGTGCCTCAAGCCGGGATTGAAACGCAACCGTCGAGCTGACAGTCGGCGCTGCTAACCCCTACGCCATCATACGATAGTGACTGAATGTAAGAAGTATCTCAATGTAAACATTGAAAATGCCGGGAGCTCGAATTAGTTTTATCTAATGAGCTATGCCTTAAAGCTAATGACAGTTGACGATACCCTTACAAATAAGCTCTACCCCGGGAGAGCTTCATATAGTCATCCACATACAGACTGTTTCGCTGTTTCACAGCTCATCAGTGCGGCTAGATATATTAGGATGAAATAAAATACACGATATATCATAAAATGAGATGCCGTGGATACAATTATATAGATAGATAGATAGATAGATAGATAGATAGATAGATAGATAGATAGATAGATAGATAGATAGATCAAAATAATGTGAGATAGATATGAATAGTATTGGGATATATCTGAATAGTGTAAGATAGATAGCTATAGATGATATATATGTATATATATATATATATATATATATATATATATATATATATATATATAGAGAGAGAGAGAGAGAGAGAGAGAGAGAGAGAGAGAGAGAGAGAGAAAGAGGATGTGGGTATAGTGAGAGAGGGGCGTTACTATCACGCAAACACATGCATACAAAACCAGAAAAGATAATGTAAGTAACGAAAGTACAAAAGTAAATTGTAAACAAAAAAGGTTTGAAAGGCGTACATCATCCCCCTTTTTTTCGTGGTCCCTTTAAGGGTATATTTTATTGGCCCCGAAGGTATTTTAATTGGACCATCCAAGGAAAAATCAGACGCCCTCTTATCACTGATCAAACCATTAAGCCGGCCCGAATCATTACGCCTTCACAAAAATATAAAGAAGGCACAGCCACGAGTGGGATGGAATCAGAAGCGATGGGCCAACGCGTGACCCGTCAAGCCCTGTTGACACGATTGCCAAATGTGAGAACGATTGGTGTTGATAAGATGCGTGTTGGGTGGGAGGGGAACAAATGGACATAGATCGTGGAAATTCGACCAGGAATTATTCAATTAAATGTCACATATATGGGTTATCAGCCTGGAAATGTCCAGTCGTCACACCTCCACTATCCTTGATCGCGATAATTGGTTAAATGTATATATGTATTTATAGGGGGTGGCAGGTGCTCTGTTTCGGACAGGAACACCGACACAGTCCCAGAATCATTCCTACCAGACAATAGCTATTCGGGAAAAACGAAAATGACCCGGTAATACCTGGTGTGGTATCAGCTCTTGCTCGGGCTATGCCATCTCCCTCCTAAAGAGAAAGTTTCTAAGGAATATCAAATTCACAAGCGGTCCTCAGTCGCATGTATATCCCGGTCATGGAAAAATAACAGACAGCGACTAGCATTCCCAAATGGTCACCCACCCGGTCCTGGCCAGGATCCACGTTGCTTAACTTCGGGAAATTTTAATTCAGGAAAAGGAGCAGGTTTATTACCCATAACTTGCGAGAGAATGTCAAATTTTGTGTCACATCTTCCGTCATGGGGAGACAGGTACTTATTTCCTGATAAAATTCCGTTTCAATATTTACGTCAGATGATGACGCGAGAGTTATTTTTTTCATCAATTCTTCTTAATGATTTTATTATTGGGTTGACAACTAAGTTACCGCTGGGTTTTTTAAATTGAAATTTCAAAGTTTTAATAAAGATAACAACTAATTAATTAATAATGTGTTCGTCTTTGTTGTGTACAACTTCTTCGCAACGTTCAACAAGATGCGCAACATCTCATTGCTAGAAATCAAACAGCGAAAAATGTGAAAGCAAAACGTGTAACATATTAGTTACTAAAAAGTTACTAAAAATATGAAAGCAAAACGTGTAACATATTAGTTACTAAAAAGTTACTAAAAATATGAAAGCAAAACGTGTAACATATTAGTTACTAAAAAGTTACTAAAAATATGAAAGCAAAACGTGTAACATATTAGTTACTAAAAAACGTGTAACATATTAGTTACTAAAAAGTTACTAAAAATATGAAAGCAAAACGTGTAACATATTAGTTACTAAAAAGTTACTAAAAATATGAAAGCAAAACGTGTAACATATTAGTTACTAAAAAGTTACTAAAAATATGAAAGCAAAACGTGTAACATATTAGTTACTAAAAAACGTGTAACATATTAGTTACTAAAAAGTTACTAAAAATATGAAAGCAAAACGTGTAACATATTAGTTACTAAAAAGTTACTAAAAATATGAAAGCAAAACGTGTAACATATTAGTTACTAAAAAGTTACTAAAAATATGAAAGCAAAACGTGTAACATATTAGTTACTAAAAAACGTGTAACATATTAGTTACTAAAAAGTTACTAAAAATATGAAAGCAAAACGTGTAACATATTAGTTACTAAAAAGTTACTAAAAATATGAAAGCAAAACGTGTAACATATTAGTTACTAAAAAGTTACTAAAAATATGAAAGCAAAACGTGTAACATATTAGTTACTAAAAAACGTGTAACATATTAGTTACTAAAAAGTTACTAAAAATATGAAAGCAAAACGTGTAACATATTAGTTACTAAAAAGTTACTAAAAATATGAAAGCAAAACGTGTAACATATTAGTTACTAAAAAACGTGTAACATATTAGTTACTAAAAAACGTGTAACATATTAGTTACTAAAAAACGTGTAACATATTAGTTACTAAAAAACGTGTAACATATTAGTCACTAAAAAACGTGTAACATATTAGTTACTAAAAAACGTGTAACATATTAGTCACTAAAAAACGTGTAACATATTAGTCACTAAAAAACGTGTAACATATTAGTTACTAAAAAACGTGTAACATATTAGTTACTAAAAAACGTGTAACATATTAGTTACTAAAATCTTTATACGGGACTATTTGCTTCTCACTCCTCTTTTTCGCGTCTCTGTAAAGTTTTTGTAAAGTAAAATACCATGCGATGAGTGCAAACGTTTCCAGATTTCTATTAATTTATATTTGCAAAATGAAAATTAAAATGCAAAAAGTCCTATTCTTTTTTATGAAGAAAAAAGGAAAATTGTAATATATTACACTTGGTTTGATTTAATTATTTGTTAAGTAAAATTTGCAAAATAAAGATAAAAATAAAAAATATTTATTATATATCAACTCCATTAAAAAAATCTGTTCGATTTTATTAATTATCGCAAAAATCAGAAAACAGGCTATTATTTGCAAAATAATATGATATATTAGTTTTGCCCTGTCACCGGTTGCAATGTGAGACAAAACTAATCACAAACATTTGGTGACCATTACAGAGTTGAAAAAGCTCAAGATAACAAAATAGCACTAGTAAATACGAAAAGATTAAATAGATGAAGTAGTAAGAAGTTCACAAAGTATCGAAATCTCTATTGAAAAGAGAAAACCAATGCATTTTAGTAGCTTTAAACGGCTTATTTGAGTTAGAGTTGACACTAATAAGCCGGAAGACCGGGGTTCAATCCTAGGTCGAGGCATAACAAAGACTCAAAAAATGGTACTTGATGACTCCTTGCTAAACACTAAGCATGACAAAGCGAGGATCAAGAGTTAGTGGTGTAATCCCGGGAATTGAGTGGTGATCTCCCCTACATCTTGGTGTGGTAGCTAATGAAAGGGAAGCCGAAGTGTCGTCACTTTAATTTCTAAAGTTTCGATCTATTGTACTTAGTAGTCATAATTCAGTGGGTTTGCATGTAATGCGCCATCAATTTGTTTGTTTACACTGCACATGCTGGTGGTAGTCTCCCTTTATTCAGAGATTACATCTTATTTTGCTTACATTGAACCTTAGTTATTACTTCATAGGTATTCAATTGGCAGCATCGGTCTCATTCATATATGATTTTCATTTCGTTTATTCACATTTAGTACTTGTTCAAGTTTCTAGAAATCCCTGGTGGGTTAGATACCTAGTAGGTCTATAGTTAGTGCGTTAGGGGCGTGTTCACTTTCAGCAGTCTCGTAACTCTCACTTTGCTTATTTTATCCTTTAATCCTCACATTTCATGTTTCTGACAAAGCGGGGAACAGATTCGGGGTGACGAATTACACATTTCATGTTTCTGACAAAGCGGGGAACAGATTCGGGGTGACGAATTACACATTTCATGTTTCTGGCAAAGCGGGGAACAGATTCGGGGTGACGAATTACACATTTCATGTTTCTGACAAAGCGGGGAACAGATTCGGGGTGACGAATTACACATTTCATGTTTCTGGCAAAGCGGGGAACAGATTCGGGGTGACGAATTACACATTTCATGTTTCTGGCAAAGCGGGGAACAGATTCGGGGTGACGAATTACACATTTCATGTTTCTGACAAAGCGGGGAACAGATTCGGGGTGACGAATTACACATTTCATGTTTCTGGCAAAGCGGGGAACAGATTCGGGGTGACGAATTACACATTTCATGTTTCTGGCAAAGCGGGGAACAGATTCGGGGTGACGAATTACACATTTCATGTTTCTGGCAAAGCGGGGAACAGATTCGGGGTGACGAATTACACATTTCATGTTTCTGGCAAAGCGGGGAACAGATTCGGGGTGACGAATTACACATTTCATGTTTCTGGCAAAGCGGGGAACAGATTCGGGGTGACGAATTACACATTTCATGTTTCTGGCAAAGCGGGGAACAGATTCGGGGTGACGAATTACACATTTCATGTTTCTGGCAAAGCGGGGAACAGATTCGTGGTGACGAATTACACATTTCATGTTTCTGGCAAAGCGGGGAACAGATTCGGGGTGACGAATTACACATTTCATGTTTCTGACAAAGCGGGGAACAGATTCGGGGTGACGAATTACACATTTCATGTTTCTGGCAAAGCAGGGAACAGATTCGGGGTGACGAATTACACATTTCATGTTTCTGACAAAGCGGGGAACAGATTCGGGGTGACGAATTACATATTTCATGTTTCTGACAAAGCGGGGAACAGATTCGGGGTGACGAATTACACATTTCATGTTTCTGACAAAGCGGGGAACAGATTCGGGGTGACGAATTACACATTTCATGTTTCTGGCAAAGCGGGGAACAGATTCGGGGTGACGAATTACACATTTCATGTTTCTGACAAAGCGGGGAACAGATTCGGGGTGACGAATTACACATTTCATGTTTCTGGCAAAGCGGGGAACAGATTCGGGGTGACGAATTACACATTTCATGTTTCTGGCAAAGCGGGGAACAGATTCGGGGTGACGAATTACACATTTCATGTTTCTGACAAAGCGGGGAACAGATTCGGGGTGACGAATTACACATTTCATGTTTCTGGCAAAGCGGGGAACAGATTCGGGGTGACGAATTACACATTTCATGTTTCTGGCAAAGCGGGGAACAGATTCGGGGTGACGAATTACACATTTCATGTTTCTGGCAAAGCGGGGAACAGATTCGGGGTGACGAATTACACATTTCATGTTTCTGGCAAAGCGGGGAACAGATTCGGGGTGACGAATTACACATTTCATGTTTCTGGCAAAGCGGGGAACAGATTCGGGGTGACGAATTACACATTTCATGTTTCTGGCAAAGCGGGGAACAGATTCGGGGTGACGAATTACACATTTCATGTTTCTGGCAAAGCGGGGAACAGATTCGTGGTGACGAATTACACATTTCATGTTTCTGGCAAAGCGGGGAACAGATTCGGGGTGACGAATTACACATTTCATGTTTCTGACAAAGCGGGGAACAGATTCGGGGTGACGAATTACACATTTCATGTTTCTGGCAAAGCAGGGAACAGATTCGGGGTGACGAATTACACATTTCATGTTTCTGACAAAGCGGGGAACAGATTCGGGGTGACGAATTACATATTTCATGTTTCTGACAAAGCGGGGAACAGATTCGGGGTGACGAATTACACATTTCATGTTTCTGACAAAGCGGGGAACAGATTCGGGGTGACGAATTACACATTTCATGTTTCTGGCAAAGCGGGGAACAGATTCGGGGTGACGAATTACACATTTCATGTTTCTGACAAAGCGGGGAACAGATTCGGGGTGACGAATTACATATTTCATGTTTCTGACAAAGCGGGGAACAGATTCGGGGTGACGAATTACATATTTCATGTTTCTGACAAAGCGGGGAACAGATTCGGGGTGACGAATTACACATTTCATGTTTCTGGCAAAGCGAGGAACAGATTCGGGGTGACGAATTACACATTTCATGTTTCTGGCAAAGCGGGGAACAGATTCGGGGTGACGAATTACACATTTCATGTTTCTGGCAAAGCGGGGAACAGATTCGGGGTGACGAATTACACATTTCATGTTTCTGGCAAAGCGGGGAACAGATTCGGGGTGACGAATTACACATTTCATGTTTCTGGCAAAGCGGGGAACAGATTCGGGGTGACGAATTACACATTTCATGTTTCTGGCAAAGCGGGGAACAGATTCGGGGTGACGAATTACACATTTCATGTTTCTGGCAAAGCGGGGAACAGATTCGGGGTGACGAATTACACATTTCATGTTTCTGGCAAAGCGGGGAACAGATTCGGGGTGACGAATTACACATTTCATGTTTCTGACAAAGCGGGGAACAGATTCGGGGTGACGAATTACACATTTCATGTTTCTGACAAAGCGGGGAACAGATTCGGGGTGACGAATTACACATTTCATGTTTCTGGCAAAGCGGGGAACAGATTCGGGGTGACGAATTACACATTTCATGTTTCTGGCAAAGCGGGGAACAGATTCGGGGTGACGAATTACACATTTCATGTTTCTGGCAAAGCGGGGAACAGATTCGGGGTGACGAATTACACATTTCATGTTTCTGACAAAGCGGGGAACAGATTCGGGGTGACGAATTACACATTTCATGTTTCTGGTAAAGCGGGGAACAGATTCGGGGTGACGAATTACACATTTCATGTTTCTGACAAAGCGGGGAACAGATTCGGGGTGACGAATTACATATTTCATGTTTCTGACAAAGCGGGGAACAGATTCGGGGTGACGAATTACATATTTCATGTTTCTGACAAAGCGGGGAACAGATTCGGGGTGACGAATTACACATTTCATGTTTCTGACAAAGCGGGGAACAGATTCGGGGTGACGAATTACATATTTCATGTTTCTGACAAAGCGGGGAACAGATTCGGGGTGACGAATTACACATTTCATGTTTCTGACAAAGCGGGGAACAGATTCGGGGTGACGAATTACACATTTCATGTTTCTGACAAAGCGGGGAACAGATTCAGGGTGACGAATTACATATTTCATGTTTCTGACAAAGCGGGGAACAGATTCGGGGTGACGAATTACACATTTCATGTTTCTGACAAAGTGGGGAACAGATTCGGGGTGACGAATTACACATTTCATTTTTCTGACAAAGCGGGGAACAGATTCGGGGTGACGAATTACACATTTCATGTTTCTGACAAAGCGGGGAACAGATTCGGGGTGACGAATTACACATTTCATGTTTCTGACAAAGTGGGGAACAGATTCGGGGTGACGAATTACACATTTCATGTTTCTGACAAAGCGGGGAACAGATTCGGGGTGACGAATTACACATTTCATGTTTCTGACAAAGCGGGGAACAGATTCGGGGTGACGAATTACACATTTCATGTTTCTGACAAAGCGGGGAACAGATTCGGGGTGACGAATTACACATTTCATGTTTCTGACAAAGCGGGGAACAGATTCCGTGTGACGAATTACACATTTCATGTTTCTGGCAAAGCGGGGAACAGATTCGGGGTGACGAATTACACATTTCATGTTTCTGACAAAGCGGGGAACAGATTCGGGGTGACGAATTACACATTTCATGTTTCTGACAAAGCGGGCAACAGATTCGGGGTGACGAATTACACATTTCATGTTTCTGACAAAGCGGGGAACAGATTCGGGGTGACGAATTACACATTTCATGTTTCTGACAAAGCGGGGAACAGATTCGGGGTGACGAATTACACATTTCATGTTTCTAACAAAGTGGGGAACAGATTCGGGGTGACGAATTACACATTTCATGTTTCTGACAAAGCGGGGAACAGATTCGGGGTGACGAATTACACATTTCATGTTTCTGGCAAAGCGGGGAACAGATTCGGGGTGACGAATTACACATTTCATGTTTCTGACAAAGCGAGGAACAGATTCGGGGTGACGAATTACACATTTCATGTTTCTGACAAAGCGGGGAACAGATTCGGGGTGACGAATTACACATTTCATGTTTCTGACAAAGCGGGGAACAGATCCGGGGTGACGAATTACACATTTCATGTTTCTGACAAAGCGGGGAACAGATTCGGGGTGACGAATTACACATTTCATGTTTCTGACAAAGTGGGGAACAGATTCGGGGTGACGAATTACACATTTCATGTTTCTGATAAAGCGGGGAACAGATTCGGGGTGACGAATTACACATTTCATGTTTCTGACAAAGCGGGGAACAGATTCGGGGTGACGAATTACACATTTCATGTTTCTGACAAAGCGGGGAACAGATTCGGGGTGACGAATTACACATTTCATGTTTCTGACAAAGCGGGGAACAGATTCGGGGTGACGAATTACACATTTCATGTTTCTGACAAAGCGGGGAACAGATTCGGGGTGACGAATTACACATTTCATGTTTCTGGCAAAGCGGGGAACAGATTCGGGGTGACGAATTACACATTTCATGTTTCTGACAAAGCGGGGAACAGATTCGGGGTGACGAATTACACATTTCATGTTTCTGGCAAAGCGGGGAACAGATTCGGGGTGACGAATTACACATTTCATGTTTCTGACAAAGCGAGGAACAGATTCGGGGTGACGAATTACACATTTCATGTTTCTGACAAAGCGGGGAACAGATTCGGGGTGACGAATTACACATTTCATGTTTCTGACAAAGCGGGGAACAGATCCGGGGTGACGAATTACACATTTCATGTTTCTGACAAAGCGGGGAACAGATTCGGGGTGACGAATTACACATTTCATGTTTCTGACAAAGTGGGGAACAGATTCGGGGTGACGAATTACACATTTCATGTTTCTGATAAAGCGGGGAACAGATTCGGGGTGACGAATTACACATTTCATGTTTCTGACAAAGCGGGGAACAGATTCGGGGTGACGAATTACACATTTCATGTTTCTGACAAAGCGGGGAACAGATTCGGGGTGACGAATTACACATTTCATGTTTCTGACAAAGCGGGGAACAGATTCGGGGTGACGAATTACACATTTCATGTTTCTGACAAAGCGGGGAACAGATTCGGGGTGACGAATTACACATTTCATGTTTCTGGCAAAGCGGGGAACAGATTCGGGGTGACGAATTACACATTTCATGTTTCTGACAAAGCGGGGAACAGATTCGGGGTGACGAATTACACATTTCATGTTTCTGACAAAGCGGGGAACAGATTCGGGGTGACGAATTACACATTTCATGTTTCTGACAAAGCGGGGAACAGATTCGGGGTGACGAATTACACATTTCATGTTTCTGGCAAAGCGGGGAACAGATTCGGGGTTACGAATTACACATTTCATGTTTCTGACAAAGCGGGGAACAGATTCGGGGTGACGAATTACACATTTCATGTTTCTGACAAAGCGGGGAACAGATTCGGGGTGACGAATTACACATTTCATGTTTCTGACAAAGCGGGGAACAGATTCCGTGTGACGAATTACACATTTCATGTTTCTGGCAAAGCGGGGAACCGATTCGGGGTGACGAATTACACATTTCAAGAAAATAACAAAATTAGAAAAAATTAAAGACATTTAAATATTAAATATTCTTTACGCTACATTAAACAAGGAAAAGCACTTCAAACAATTAATACCAGTAAAATTTTGAAATGTCTCACTTCACAAGAACGGATATTTATTTAATGTTTCTATTCGATGTCCGTGTCAAACTAAAGAAATTTATGTTTTAAACTTATGCCTGACAGACAAAAATATTTATTGACAGACAAATCAAGGGGCAGAGCTCCTTAAAGGCATGCTTGGACACTTCTAAAATAAAATTTGATTTGAAAATTTAGTGATTAAAATGCTATTTTAAACTGAAACGTAATGGACCAATGAAAATACAATTTTGAATTTAAACATGACAGACCAAAGAAAATGCTATTTCAAACTTAAGCATGACAGACAAAAGAAAATACTATTGTATACAAAAGCATGACAGACAAAATAAAATACTATTTTACACAAAAACATGACAGACAAAAGAAAATGGTATTTCAAATTTAAGCGTGACAGACCAAAAGCATGGTATTTAAAACCTAAACGTGAAAGAAAACGGATATGCATTTTCAAACTTTAACATGACAGACCAACGAGCGACTATAATACTAACCGGTAGTTCAATCTACGCGTTTAATGATGAAAATGGTGTTTCAAGCTCTTTGGGGAGTACTGTTGCCACATCAGGGGAGTCGTCACTAGGAACACCTAGACAGAGATCATAATTGACTTCGAAATCTAGTGGGGATGATCTCTTCCCTTCCTTACAACTCCTTGCTATGTTGCTAGTCTCTATCTACTCTATCGTTACTTTCATGAAAGGTGCTCGACTCAGCTACAATCTCTGGTTTTTCCTTTACATTCACAGCAAGAACTTACTTTCTATCTCCGTGTCCCTAGCGTCACGCGACATTTCCAGGAACAACGCTTTATCACAAAGGCTTTCCGCTTGTTGAATACATTGCCCCGAAACTGCTTCCCTGAATACTACAACATAGTCATCTTCAAATACAATGTAAACAGATTCCTGTCATATATCGCCCCCAGAAGAAACCCAACTTAATTAATTCCAGTAATCATCCTTGAATCTCTCATGAGGTTCTTCCCATTTCAAGTAGCTTTTTTCCCTGTAAAACATTCACAGCAAGAACTCGTCTAGCTACAACCACTGTAAAGAATGTTCATTTCTTCCTCTGTGTACATATAACCAAACGAGACTTTTATGAACAAAGTATCTTCCCAAGAACTTCCCATCTGTGGAACACAATACCACGGCGTTGCTTCCCAACTGACTACAACATAATCGTTTTCAAGCTCAATGTTAAAAATTCTTGTCGAGATATTCACTTAAATAATTAGTTTCATTCATCGTTTCCAATCCTCTCAATGTATTGTTTATCGACAACAAACAATCTCATGAACTCTTGTCCTCGAGTGGCATTTGGGCCTTAATAAGCGGTGTAATACTAGTAAATAAGAGTTATCATTTTTTTATGGAAATCGCTCCAGACAAGGCATGAAGCCACTTAATGTAAGGAGCTAAAAAATACTTGCCAACGATAAGTATTATGCCAACGATAAGTATTATATGGATAGATTCCGACCCAGAAAACAGAGATTCTTCCCCCTTTGTCAGAAACATCGCTCATGGAATGTGAGAACTAAAGGACAAAATAAGAGAAGCGAGAGTTATGAAGCTGCCGAAAGTAAATCCAAGGTCCAATTTCTACTCCCATTGACCATTATCCTCGAGTGGCCTTCGTCCTTCATAAGTAGTGATATTTCATTAAATAAAACAAAAAAAAGAAAAAGAAAAAAGAAAATAGAAAGCGTGACGGTTCGACCGACGGACCAAGCCTTTCGCGGGGCTGCGAAGACGCATCTAAAAGTCATCCTCTTAGCAAAAGGTCAAAGTACTACATTGGTTTGTTTGTACTTTAGATTCATTTATACATCTGTCAAACACGTGCAACAAAGCCTCGTATTTTTCGTTTGTAATAACAAAATAAATAAAAAAATTGGGCATGTGACTTCATTTCTACAAAAGATCTGATCAAATCTCGGCGACATTGACTGAAAACTTCTGCAGTTTGAAAGTAACAAAACGCGATGTGTGTTTCAATTTCCAAAAGTTCAGTCAGGAAAAAAGGGTGTTTAGTCTGCAAGGATTTGACATGTTGTGCTGACGGATTCCATGTTCGGCCGCTTTTATCTTTCTACATATTTATACAAGAAAATACGGAAAGGCATCTGGATTTCTTCTTTTCCAGACTGAAATAGAAGGTATCTTGGAATTTGGTACAAAATAGTGTAGTGTTATATAATATATATATATATATATATATATATATATATATATATATATATATATATATATATATATATATATATATATATATATATGTATATGTATATATATATATATAACACTAAACTATATATATATATATTTATATATATATATATATTATGTATATATATATATATATATATCATATAATATATATATATTTATTTAGATATATATATATATATATATATAAATATATATATATATGTATTTAGATATATATATAATATATAAATATATATATATTTAGATATATATATAATATATATATAAATATATATATAATATATATATAAACATATAAATATATATAAAGATATATATATATATAATATATATATAAATATATATATATGTTAGTATTATAGATGGTTTCAAGAAAAAAACATACATAGGTTTGACTACCACGACTTTGTCGAGAAGATTGACGATGCATTTGTCTGCTACTAGCGCCATAGCCCACCACTTAACTAACGACCATTCCTGCCCCCGATCGGAATACAGAAAACTCCTAGTAGAAAATACCAAAATCTAAGAATATAGTACTAACAATCAAAAACTCCATATATTAGAAGCCCTATATATAAAAAAAAAAAAACTAATTAACAGAATTAACTTTCATATCAGTAATAATATACTAAAATGTCTATAATTCTAACTATATCTTCGTACTTATTACATAATTTCCGCCCAAAACCATCTATAATACTAACACATGGTATGTACCTGATTATCCTCATTCCCCTGAAGATGGACTCGGATTTGTCTGAAAGTACTTGGGACACAAATAAAAACTATGGCAAATTGATCAGCCAATTCACCTCCGAAACTGAGATCATGATTCGGACTATTGAAAGGATCTGTTTAAGGATATCCAGACATAACTTGTCTCTTATATTCAACAATACTTGTCTGCAAGAGAATATATATATATATATATATATATATATATATATATATATATATATATATATATATATATATATATATATATATATATATATATATATATATATATATATATATATATATATATATATATATATATGAAGGTTTATAACTAAAAGATAACTTTTAGAGTAATAGACCTATTGTGAGATGAGGAAAGCTCAATATACTGGATAGAGCAAAAATAAGGTGAGTCAATGAAAAATAGTTAGACCTGTAAATGGAAACAGATCGATATCTTCAGTTGTTCAGAACAAGGAGCATTTAGTAGATAAAAATATTTATTCCTCTTCTCTTTCAATTGTATTCCTTAAGCACGGCTTTTCAAAGATCAAAATCTTATCATCAGAGAAAGTAGTGATTGATAAGTTGACAGATAAGAACAGTCAAAATTCAAAATTTGGAAAAAGTTTTTTAAAAAAGTTCTTTTTAAAAAAAGTTCTTTTAAAAAAGTTTTTAAAAGTTCAAACAACTGAAGATATCGATCTGTTTCCATTTACAGGTCTAACTATTTTTCATTGACTCACCTTATATATATATATATATATATATACATATAAATATATATATATATATATATATATATATATATATATATATATATATATATATTGTGTGTGTATTTAGGCAGCATATTTTCATTTAGGCAAACATTATTAAATAACACGGAGTGGTTTTGTTTGATGCGACTTTTTTTTATTTTTTCAATTTTCCGAATTGTCCTTCTGATGTGTCGGTCAAATTGATATAAATATGATCCATGGCTTTCTTGTTCCATTCTTTTTTCTTTTTTGCAAGTACTTTCGATTTGAATCGTCAAATCATCTTCAGGCGGTATTAGTTTTAGTGTCTTTACTGTTGACACTAAAACTAATACCGCCTTGGGTTGCACATGTCGGGATTTTGGAACTTTGATTGGACTTTTTGTATTATTTGATTTATTTATCATTAACATTGAATATGGACACATTTCGCGACTGGATAACTTTGCCGGCCCCTTCAATTTCACGTATATGGACTGCTGTTTATAACTTGGAGTAATGTCTTTCCTGATTATGCTTCTCAATTTGTATGACCTGATTGGACTGTATGGAGTCGACAAAAAGTATGTTTTTGGGTTGATATGTTTGATGTTATGTATTTTTATGTATTTGTGTATATAATTTTATATATTTTCAAAGCGTAATTTTATTACCTGTAGTAGTATAACTGCGGTAATGGTCCTCTGAAGAGAAGAATTATCTTTGAAAACTCATGAGCTAAGGACTTAAGGATACTTTGCTTGAACTTTGAATTCTAATAAAATTTGATTGACACCTTATTTTATTACTTCATTTTATATTATAATATTAATGCTCTATCCAGTATATTGAGCTTCAGTTTTTATCCGGATGTTTCACTAATTATAAGATATTAGTTGACGCTTATATCTTTTGTTAGATTGCTTCATATATATATATATATATATATATATATATATATAGCATAGATTTATGTAAGCTAAATTACATGATCAATTTGCGTTCCAAGAAATCAACAACCTGTGTACGATTATTTCAGAGTTCATATATTTTTTATCATTACTAATTACCATCAGATCTCATCAGCAGCACAGGGTATTGACACTAAATTAGAGGCATATAGACAGCATCAATGGGTCAGATACCAACATCCTTAATTACACAGCAAATTAAAAGAGTAGAAAATGACCCTTGGGTTTACTTTCGGCAAATTCGTAAGTCTCGCTTACTTTATTTTGTCGTTTATTCCTCATATTCGATGAGCGGTGTATTTTTTATTATTACTATCAGATGCATCGTCAGCACAGGGCATTGACACTAAATTAAAAGGTATATAGACAACATCAATGAGTCATATACCAACATCCTCAATTACACAGTAAATTAGAAACAAAGAGAGGGGGTGATGTATGTAGTTCTCAGATTATAACAGACTAGGCTGAAACATTGTTTTAGAATCTATAGTAGTAGTAGTAGTAGTAGTAGTAGTAGTAGTTATTTCTTCAGGTCATATTCAAATATATCATTTGATTCCTCCTCCGTGACTTCTTTAACATCATATATTGACATCATGATTGTTTCATGAGTATAGACATATAATATTATAAGGTGATATAATATATTGCGTATAGATTTTCACTTAGTCTGACGATTCCCTGCGGGGATGAAATATGGACGTCTATGTGCAGCTTAATTAACATAAATATATTTTAAAACTATATATATTTTTCATACTATATATATATATATATATATATATATATATATATATATATATATATATATATATATATATATAGTGAGTTATGAAAATATATTTATGGCAATTAAGCTACACAGAGGCTTCCGCGTTTCATCCCCGTGAGGAATTTTCAGACTAAAATGCATTTTAGCGTGAAAATTCCCTACAGGGGTTAAACGCGGAAGCCTCTGTGCGGCTTTATTGCCATAAATATATATTCATAACTTACTACATATCTCTACTCACCATTGAGAAATATTGAAGTAAACACTAAAAATCGATACATAAAATATTATATCTCCTTATGATATTTCATGTGGATACATAAAATAATATATATATATATATATATATATATATATATATATATATATATATATATATATATATATATATATACTAGCAGGGTTACCCGGCGCTGTTAGGATAAGAGTGTAAGATAGCAACATAATATTAATGAGAGTTTAGTTTAAGACCAACATTTATGTTGTCAACTAAATACTTTATCCACTGAGCTATTCATATATAGGTTAATAATCTTAACCTAAATAGATTACTTTTATTGTGTAACATGTTAGAAAAGTGTCATTAGATTATTCTAAGGGGCAGCTAGAGATGCAGAACTGCTTCCATTATGTTCACATTCAAATTGCATATATGAATTCACTTATATTTAAGGTACACTCCCCAGTATGTCTTCCTTTATTACATATATATAGATAGATAGATCTAGGTGTATAGAGAGCAGTAAATAGAGAGAGAGAACGAGGGAAAGAGAGTGAGAGGAAGACAGCCAGACAGATGGAGAGGCGTTACGTACTAAATATACAAAAGTTCTTCATCTATAGTTTATTATATAAAAAAAAAGAAAATATATTCTGTAATTTCATATAATATTATTTTTTTAATCAAAGGGTAAGATGGAAACCGCACACTCAATGTGTTCAGCTTGATACTTTCCTAACTAAACAATTCAGACATGTGTTAAGTCGACTTTTTAAAATAACACTCATAAAAAATATGATATACGTATTTGAAGTTATAAAGGAGTTCTGTCCACGTAGGTCATTAAGAGGTGGAGGCACGTAGATATTCGACACAGAGAGCGTAATGTAGAGATTCAGGACCACTTCTATTATACGTAGGATATAAATTTCAACAAATACGTTTGATGTTTTAAAAGAGATGCGGCACCCATGGTTTCATAAGGCTAGGAAGTCACTTAGAGATTCGGGACACTTTCATTGTCATCCTCAGAAAAATGTATACGTATGATTTTAATTTCAGAAAAATAAGATATGTTTGAAGTTTTAAAAGGGGTTATGCCCTCATAGGCTCCTTATAGATGCACTTAGAGATTCAGGAATACGTTCATTGTCTTCTCCGGGAAATTTTACATTATAATACAATTTTAGATGTAAATTAAGCACATTTATTAAATATTTTTCATCCATTTTTTTTAATTATTCAGGTTTATGATAATGATTATGATCGATATCGACTTGAGGCACTATAGTAAAACATTGTTTAGTGTGAGATTCGAACCTACGATGGCATAAAAATAATGGGACTGAAAGCGATCTAACGAAAATATTTTGACTTTTTAACCTACTAAAATGAGTTTGACGTATAATTTTTGTTACTGCTCTGCATGAATTTAAAATAGTTCAATTGTTCAAATAGACAAAAAAAAACAAATATAAAATTTAAAATTCTTATTAAAGTAAAATATATTGGTGACATTTATCAAATATTTTTTACCCATTTTTAATAAAATCAAAGGATAAATGTTGTTTCTTCAAAATTAACATTCCATCAAATACAACCGATTATTTCACGTGAAAATAAAAAAAGGTATAATTAAATAGACGAATTCTGTTATTTTTTACAATGTTTGCATATATATATATATATATATATATATATAGTCTTGGAAGTTTTTCAACCTTTTTTTTATATAGAAAAAGAAATATAAAAAAAGTCCTTCGTTGGAAAACTCTTTTGCTTTTAAGTCAATCAATATCTTGTAATCACTGTATTATTTTGTTTCCAAGAATTTATGCTAGTCTTAATATTCTTATATGGATCATCAGTCGTTTACCATGAAAAACTGTTTCGGGAATTTAAAAACATAACAGCATTTTATATCATTGCTCCCCAGCAGTGTTGATCAGACACCACCTCCCTTTAAAAAAAACAAAAACAAAGCGTTCCGGATATCAGATCTAGTTTTTTGCTCCAGATTAATGTTTTTCTAACCTATTTTGTTATTAAAAATATTTTCCTAACTTGTGCGATTTAGATAATATAAAAAAATATCGTAACATTTGTTTGAATGTTATTTTTACTTATTCTTTATTTTTGAATAATGAGTATTAAAAAAAGGTTCAAGAACTTCTGACATCGATAAGGACATCGGATCGGGCGTGTTCGTTCCAAATCTGCGGTTAGTTTGACTTAGATCAACCGTGTAACTGTGATGCTGCGACACACATAGGTTTTGGTTATTTACATACATAAGGATGCAATTATGATTTTTTTTCTATTGTATTTTTTTTTAGAAAAAAGGGATAAATAAATCAAATGAAGGGGACAATTTTGATGTTAACGGTTCTGAGTATTTTTGTTTTATATTTTTGTTTGTTCGTTTGATTAATCTGATGGGTGATAAAAATTCACTGAAGACCCCTTTTCTTGAAAACATTTTGAATTTATTGTCAAGGACACAATTTGTCTTCTGAAAATCGGCAGAAACAATTGTATGAATAATGGTGTGTTTTTTAAACAAATTCGGAACATTTATTAAATTATTATATTCTGTAGCTCTAGTAATATATACACTATTGAGCTATCAACCCAACTTTTTGTGAATGTAAAAGAATTCAAATAATATATATATTTATATACAATTTTATCTATTGATCACTGAGGGGACATTTATCGCACTGACAGTGAGATTAAATTTCATATTAAAACTAGAAAGACAATAGCTTTCTAATATATCGATCATGTGTATGCGATCGACGTCCTAAAGTTAAGTAATTTATATCTTCATATTTATTCACCTGTTGAATTCAGTCTGTTGTATTCTGTCATATGAAATAAGAAGGGCCAATATTCGCAGAATGCCGATCGCCCCCCCCCCCATGTTGGCTAACAAATGAGCTCCTTCTGATTATGACGCTCAGATCTTTCTCATGAGCCCCACGGCTTTTGTATTTGTTTCGTGTCATTTTTCATGGTCTGGATGATGTATGTAGCAACACCAGGCCCAGGCTTATTTTATATAGAGATAGTATAACAGTGCACTATCACACACATTGTACGATGAAGAATGTTGATCAATATAAGCATACAGAATATAATCCCAAAGTTATGCCTTCGATTTTCCAAACACTCTCTACATAATAACATGAACATTATAGAACTCGGAACAGAACCGAATCAAGTCAGCAGATATTGCACACAAATAGTTCGATATCTTTTCAGACAGATATTTATAACAATAATAGCATTTTATATATTTTAATTTTTTTTCAAATCTTTGAAGATTTTACAGAAATCTCTATATAAATTAGGTATGTGTATATGTTTATATATTTTTATGCATCGGATTCCATCCTAAACTAATTAACCGATCATTATGAATTTTCAAACACAGCTGCTAGGTGTACAAGTAGGTAATGTTGGATACATCGAGTTTAATTTAGTTTGATTCGAAGGGAATAAAGCGGGGATGGAAGATTTTTGTGAAAATACAGATATCTCCGATTTTTGTGAAATTTAACATAAAATTTAAGGGAGTTTCAGAAGGTATAATATGGACACAACCCCCTATTTGAAAAATAAAATATTTCAGATTTGCATTAAATTTTATCCACAGTCATTAGACACTAATTAAGCAAGATTCCCTGAATTTTACTTTCTTCCTAAGACTCTTTAAGCTTAATCTTAAAATTTTAGACATTTCGAATAAGGATTCTAGACATTCCGTTTAGTGGCATTATGCCTTAGTTTTAATTTTCGTAAGGGACATCAAATAATGCAAAACTGTTCTGTTCTAGGAATTCATTTTACCCATCTTGGGACAGGTATTCTTAAAGATTTTATACATTGAAAGTTGCCTGCTTTTAGTTCTTTGGCAAGCAAAACTATGTGAATACGGCGCTACACATCCATTTAAGGCTGTCCAGGACCCACACACGCACGTGTACGGATTAACGGCTTAAATCGTGATTCATCCGAGACGCTAGAAAAATAAAGAGAAAAACGCAAGCGCTTCCAACCAGAAACCATATGTTTTCAGTCTGTGAGGTTCATCCTGCAGACTGAAAAGATTATCATGGAAGGGGCAGGGTCACGAATGCGATATGATATACTAGCTCTATTTACCCAGCGTTGCCCGGGTAAAAACACATTACTCGTTGGAGGGCTTAGAGAAAAATATTTTTTTTAATTGTCGTTTACAATTTATTTTAATAGGATTTTCAAAAATAGTTTTAGTTTTACCCTTATTTTATTTTTAATTTTAATTAGATCAACCGTTTTTATATTAATAGGTCACCACTTATTAAACCCAAAAGCCACTAGAGGATAAGGATTAGTTAGATAGTTGAGTGATTAACAATACTGTGAGAGGATTGAAAACGATGAATAGAATGGACAAAATTTGATAACTTTAGATGACGGTTCAACAAGCATTTTTAACTTGAATCCGACAATGCAGAAAGCAGTACAATGGCAATGGGAAGCTCTTGGATTAAAAATGTGGTTTTATTTAAATTCATTCATTCATTTCGTGTGAATCAGATGATGCTAGTGCTGACATTGGTGTCCCCGGTATATTTCTAGAAAGACATCGGGTACTTACGTGAAGGACGACGTGAAGGTTGTCAACACTCCTAAGTGAAAGTGGTACTGTGGAATCGACTGGATTCGAACTTGAAACACCCAGATCGTCAATCCACTTAACCACAGTAACCTCCCTTTTATTTAGACTAAAAAAAAACGAAATTGAATTTCCTAAACTTTAACGACGGTCATCAAAATGTATTAACGTGTTTTTTAACGTTATGATGGAAGTTGTGGTTTTATTAAGCTAAAGGAAGCATAACATGTATTGACTAAAGTGTACCGACGATTATCAAATTGAATAAACATAGATATACTATTTTTTTGATTTGACAAAATTCTTAATGTTTTTCTTCTATGTATTGTATCCAAAATTTTGATGAACTCATTGTGAGATTTTCTTCTATATTTTTCACTTGTGCCATTTTTCCTATTTATTCACTTGTGCAATTTTACATGTGCCATTTTTACCCTGCTATTTTTACTTAAATCCGTTATTAGGATCTATAGGTTTTAGTTTTACTGGTAGCTTAAAATCAGTAAATATTTATTGTTTTATCATTAGTATCACCAATTGAACATTAATTTTTAAACCAAAAAATTAAAAGAATCGTTTTGGGAATTGGAAATTAGGTTAAAATTTATATGATTTCGATACCCCAAAAATTTCCGATTTTTCAGATTTCCGATTTCGTTTTTAATTAATCGCCCTAACACTATTAACCACTTCTACAATTAGAAGTTTATTTTGTTTGGGGTTTGAAAGCATTTAAACGAAAAAATGGAAATCTATTCGTGGCCTAAAAAATTAGTTCCCCCCCCCCAAAAAAAAGGCAAGTTGCCACTGTACACGTAAGGGGCTACTGAGAATTAGGGTGAAAGTTTAGGGGGTCATCCTAAATTGGGAGCTGAGCCGCGAGATGGTTGATTACCCTATTTTCTAAATTTCTGCATGTTCGTACAGTCGGGGAAACAAGTAGTAGGGAGGGAGTTCCAAAGGCTGGCAACTCGAGGAAAGAATCTATTGGAGTAGAAGGCTCTCCGACATCTGAGGACTTCTACAGTGAATGGATGGGATTTAGCTGATTGTCGAGTTGGTTTAGTGTATTTACGTCGAGGGGGCACCAGAGCAGCAAGTTCATCGGAGTAGATTCAATTGAAGTACTTTTAAAGCAATCACAAGGATGCAACATTGCGGCGATGGGACAGGGGCTGGAGCTTGATGAATAGTGAGAGACCTATCAGATTAGAGACTCTTTTTTGGACCATGTCTAAGATGGAGAGACTAGTGGATGGTGCACCAGCCCAGATGTGACAACAATACTCCATGCATGGGCAGATGATGGCTTTGTAGAGATATAGGATAATGTCAGGTGTGAGAATTATTCTAGAACGGTAGAGGGAGGCCACCTTCTTTGCAACAGCCTTGGCAGTCTTCTATGTATTTGTTCCAATTCATGTTACCTGTGAATGTTAGGCCTAGGAGTTTACACGTTTGACTCTCAGGCAGGGTGTTATTTGCCATGGCAATCGCTTGTTGAAGAGGTTTCTTGTAGTTCTTGAAGAGAAAGGAGCTTTGTCTTAGCAGCATTAAATGTTATCATCCATTTAGGCCCTCATTCCACTACAGACTGGGAGTCACTTTATAAGGATTCAACCATTGCCTTGGATATGTACGCGTCCATTTTACCCACATAATGAGAGTAGAGCGTGCTGTTGTCAGCAGATATACCCAGCTCAGACACAATGTCATCAGGGAGGTCGATTATGAAAATCAGAAACAATAAACGTGCATGGATCGATACCTGCATTTATGTCATGTTGTTTGGATGAACAACTATCGAGGACAGCCTAGATCCTTCTGTTGGATAAGAAGGATCTTATTATATTAAATATCTATCCAGTAATACCATATAAATACATTTTTATTAGAAGACTTTTATGCCAGACCTTGTCAAAGGCTTTGGATATATCGAGCGCTACGGCCCTAGCTTCAACTGCCTTGTCCAGTATATTATATATGCATTCGGAGATGACCGTAAGGATATCTTTCGTAGATCGTGCTTGTCTAAATCCATACTGGCGGTCAAAAAGAAGTTTAGCATTAACGAGGTGACGGACTATCGCTAGATTGATTAAGATTTTTTAAATTTAGCGAAGAGCTGGAGTAGACTGATGAGGCAATAATTCTGAAGGTCAGTTCTATCTCCAGAATTCTTGAAGACTGGTACAACAGAAGCTATTTTCCAGTTATCAGGGAAGCAAGATTCGGCAAGGTATTTGTTGTAATGTTTTGAGAGTTCAGCAGAGCATTTTTTATTACTATTACTGGTATAAGATCAGGCACACATTCTTTGGAGGTGTCAAGGTTTTGTATGATGTCCTGGACATGAGATAGGGTGATGTTCAGGTCATCAAGTGTGACTTCAGTCTGCAATGGGAAATTTGGAAGAGAGTGGTTTGTGGAGTACAAAGTGGAGTTTGAAGCAAAACGCTGGGCAAGTAGTTCAGCCTTGTCAGTTACCGTGCAAACAACAGCATTGTGCTTATATAGCGAGGAATTGTTGATTTCCCATTATTCACCACACTATTGAAGATTTTCCAGAACCGCTTTTCGAAAAAGTTCCTAACAAAATTATATCGTTTTAACAAACGAACACTAAAATATAAAATACAATATAAAAATGCTAAGTACTCCCTAAGGTTTAAAACCAATTAATACATGAACCGATGGTACTTATGTATGTTCAAAAGACAGCGCCAGTCGGCATTCCAGGATATGGAACTTTTTAACAGATGTTTTTAAACCTTATGTTAAAAAGTTCCATGTCTTGGAATGCCGACGCTGTGAAAAAAAAAATTCACTCAAAAGAAGAATTTTTTTCTCGCCTTGACAGCTTCCTGTGGCTTCCTTTAGAAATCGTCGTCAAATTCTCTCCAACAGCATAAAAGCTGCTGCCACTGACATTTCGATGTCAGATTACTTCAATTCTATGGACAAATTCAAGTCAATTTAATTGTCCATGTGGCAAACAAACTCTGTGCTAAATCTCACAGAAAGGTCACGGAGGAGGACGTACTTCGCGAATTCTACTCTCGACTTCTCAGCTGGGTGAAATCCGCATCCACTCTCATAGACGGCCGAATTCAAAATGAAACAGCAGAATCGGATGATCAGTGAATTCAGCGTCGCCATCTTCATGAGCTTGAAGGAATACGTCAACTCTTACGGGCGGCTGAAATTTAAACGAGGATGAATTTCATGCTGAAATCCGTGATGTCAGTCAAACGGAGCTGGCATCCAGACTTGTTTTAATTACACACAGTTTCGTATAAAATGAAAAGTACGAAACAAGAAAAGATCAATACAAAAATATGAAATACAAAATATATAAAATACAACAATGTAAGATACAAACAAGTTACTTTAGTGAAAACACTAAAGTAAATATATCATTTTTGACCGGCTCATACAATAAATCTCAGAGAATGAGTTGTTTACATGTCATTAATCAAATAATTTATCATAATGCCCGCTGTTTTTTAAGTTGTTTCATATTCTTCTTTTATGATTGGTTGAATATATTTATATTGCTTTTAGAATTAGTGGCTATTTTGTGGCTTATTGACCTTGGGATTTGTTTGGAAACTGTGGATGGTTGGATCGTAACAGACGGACGGATAAATAAATAATGCCCAATTTCTTTTTACGATTAACTTCTCTCTCCCCCTGTAGCATTTTATTAATCTTATCTTTCCAGAAGTATTATTAGTATTATTATTATTATTAGTAGTAGTAGTAGTAGTAGTAGTAGTAGTAGTAGTAGTAGTAGTAGTAGTAGTAGTAGTAGTTAATTCGTGTTTACTGACCCTTTATTTATTAATAACAAGTCGACCCAACTCTGATAGTTGTCAAATGAACAAAAAAAACAGGAATAGAGACCCACCCATCAAATCCGGGGTTGGGGCTACAATGATTGGCTCCATGGGCAGCCCCTAAATTTGACTAATTAGAATGATCTTTTTTCTATATTCTTACCCTGCAAGCGAGTTGACAAGGCTCTAGAAATGTATTCTGAAAATAACTTTTAGGGTCGCTAATTATTATTTTTTAAAGTTATCGTGAGTGAAGGCACCAATGAAGGTGCGGGGCTGGGGCAGGAGCGTTAATCCGATTTGATAACAGAATCTGCCACCGAGATAGGATAGACAGATGGCAGATGCCTCGTTCTGAATTCTCCGGGTTTCTGTAAAAAAAATATTTTCACACACGGTTTTCTGTGAGAGCTGACTGAACCTTGCGGATGCATCTGAAAAATAATCTCACGCCTTATATATTATTATTAATATATTATTATTAATATATTATTTTTAATATATTATTATTGATATATTATTATTAATATATTATCATTGATATATTATTAGTAATATATTATTATGGATATATTATTATTAATAGATTATTTTTTATATATTATTAATGTATTATTAAAAATATATTTGTATTAATATTTAATTATTAATTTATTATTAATAATATATTATTATTGAATATATTATTAACATATTATTATTAATATATTATTATTAATTTATTACTATTGATATATTCTTATTAATATATCATTATTAATAAATTATTATTCATATATCATTAATAATATATTTTTATTAGTATATTATTATTAATATATTATTATTCATATTTTATTATTAATATATTTTTGTTAATATATTATTATTAATAATTTATTATTAACTTATTATTATTTATATATTATTAATAATATATTTTTTATTGATATAATATTATTAATATATTATTTTTGCTATATCATTATTAATATATTATTGTTAACTAGGTAGCCCGTGTCTCGACGTTGCACTGGAAAGGGGATTAACGCAAGAATTCTATTCCCAATTTTGAACGATCCAGCACGAACAGACCTTGCGATGTTAAAAGCAGATACCTATAATTTTCCTTACGCGACTGGTGCTGTGGGCGAGTGTTCCCAGTTAGTTCTCCGGTATGTATTCACAGTTGGGCAGTCTGTCATTAGTAAGACGAATAAGATGACCAACCGAACACAGTTTGTGTTTAGTTATACAAGACTCACTGCTTGGAACAGCAGCTCGCTCCAACATTTCGGTGTCAGGGGTAAAGCTATCCCTACGGCTGTTAAATAAGTGTCTAAGACAATTCTGATGGAAACGCTCTAGTAAGCGAATATGAGCTCTGTAAGTTATCAGTGTCTTAATAGCATATAACAAAGTTTATACGACACAGGCCTAATACACAGAGATCTTAATTTCCAGCCTGATATCACGTGGTGTCTACACCTGTTTTTTTTCAAACGATTGAAAGTCACACCAGCCTGTTCGATACGTCTACTTATCTCTGCATCTAACGTTCGTCCAAATCACACTATCCAGATACATAAACAGAGATACACAATAGACTGTTAGTGGCTCTGAACATATATATCTGGTTCTTGATACGAATTGCCTAGGCTTATTGTGAGACCCATGATTCTACATGCACATGCAAAACTATGTATTATATCCTGCATAGCACTCCGCGAGTGAGCTACGAGACGCACGTTGTCTGCATAGAGAAAGCCCTGAACAATAGTAGAGAATGCCGTTGACGAAGTCTTAAAGCGCTGTTGGTTTTGAAGCCGACCCAAGGTGCGAAATCGAAAATACATACAAGCTCTCTGTTATCTCTCCCAAGCTTTCTATGTCAGCTTGCATCCGCGTGTCTCAGTTTGTGTTGTTTTATTTCGTTCGCCTTCTTTTGTAAGTATCTATCAAGACACCCCCCTCCAGTTAGCATCTAACAAAAGGTCAACTTAATGTGTATTGGAGATGGAGAGTACCTTTAGATGGTCGGCGTTATTCTATACTTTTATACCTTTCTTTTTATTGGTGTTGTTTTGGTTGGTATTTACAAACCGCCCTTTGCCTTGGTTTATCATCAATAGTCTCTACCTCTTGGACAGAGTCCATAAAAGTGTCTCTAACCTGACCCTCACTGTCTTCCAAGATCCAGCCCCTGTCACATCGCCGCAATGTTGCGTATCTGTGCCTGTTTTACAAGTTCTTCAACGGAATGTGCTCCAACAAACTTGCTGCACTTCTGTCTCCTCAACGTAAATACCCTCGACAAACCGATCAAGCAGCAAGATCACATCCCTTCACTGTAGAAGTCCCAAAATACCGGAAATCTTTCTACTCTAATAGCTTATTTCCTCGAACTGTTTGCATTTGGAATTCCCTCCCTGCTCCCTGTTTCCCTGCCTGCGCCAACATGCAGAAATTTAAATGTAAAGTGAACAAGCATCTCGCTGCACAACTCATCACCCAGCTTGCCCCTATAAATTTGGCCCCTATTTCACAATAGCCGGTTACGTCTTAGTGGCAATATGACCCCTTCTTTGGGGTGAATTAGAAGTTTTTTTAAATATTATTTTTAATCTCACTGTTAGAGCGGGAAATGACGCAACTTTATAAATATAGAAACATTTCTTTTTAAAGCAAAGTAGGTCACTATTTAAAGCTTGATATTAGTTTTCTTGCTGAGTCTATGATCTGTCATTTTTATATTTGTTGTGAAGCAGCGATTGATGTCATAATGTTATGACACATGATGAAAGAATGTATACTCATCATCATATGTTTGAGGCATATGATTAAACATGACTGAAATAGGCTTCTCCACTAATTATGAAATATCAATTGGATCAAATTTAATATTTTTTAAAATACACAGGGCTGCTTCCCAGCTGACTACAACATGGTCCTTTTCAAGTCCAATGTTAACAGGTTCTTGCCAAGCTGCCATCTTTAATAATCAAACTTGGCTCAGTTTCAACCATCCCATCAAATTATAAAGGTGTTGTCTAACCGTCCACTTGACAACTTCATTAACCCTTATCCTCGAGTTGCCTTTGGGTCTTTATAAGCGGTGACTCATTAGTCTCAAAACATCAAAATAAGAAAATTAAAATTGGGTATTTATTTACTCCTCTCTAGGAGTTAGGCACAAGGCCAGTTTTTATCTTACTCCCACAAGTAAGATGTGACCCAAGGTCGGGTCGGGAAAGTGGGGTTTGAAAAGCCAGCGCCCGAGAGATAGGCACTCTGGCCATTAAAAATTGCCTGGGCCGCCCCGTCGGCATTCCCCGGTAGGGGCGTCTCAGACAGTAAGCAATAAACTTACTCCTCCCCAAAGAGGGGAGGCAAAGCCTGGGAGGGTGGACCTCCTAGAACTGCACAGGACAGACCCATAGACCGGCGTAAATCAAGCCCCGAAGGCCAATACAATACCAGTCTATGGGATGCAGTATCCATCGGAACAGATACTACACTTTGATCCCGGGGCAAAAAGTGATAAACAATTAACTCGAAATTTCACGGTTAATTGAAGAACATATTCTCTTATATTCTTGGAAATACTATACAATAACCATACAATCCTTTTTGGGGTAATTGTTTTGTTTTACGGCATATCAACCCTTTTCGGGTTATTTAATGCCGAATCTGGTCATTTTGGTGAAGGTTTTTATGATTCAAGTTCTTTATATGTTCAAATGTTTAATCATGGTTTTTGGTTTGGTTGTTTTTGTTTCACGGCATATCGACCCTTTTCAGGTCATTTAATGCTGAATCCGGTCATTTTGGTGAAGGTTTTTATGCTTCAAGTTCTTTATATGTTTAAGTATTTATTTATGGTGTTAGGTTGATTGAAGGGGGGGGGAGAAAGAGGGAAGAGGGAAGAAGAGGAGAGGGGGGGATTGTTCTTTATTGTTTTGGATTTTGATGAACATGATTGAGTTTTGCAAAGGAATTGTCTTGTGGGCAACCATATCAGCGTTGCTGAGAGAGAAAAAAACACACAGAAAAGGTAAAAAAATAGGTTGGAATGCGGATGGCTGTCATTCACGCGTGTGTCTAGCGAAAATAGAAAGGAGCACACGCTTATACGTGTACACGCGATCGCACGATGGGTAGTATTTTTGGCCAATAAATTCTGGAGTCGGCCACGCAGAAGCACGGGATTGAAAACGAGGTGTGCGGATACTCGCGAACTTATCGATTCATTTTGCTACTATTTTACTCAACCACGCCAACAAACGCGTGTGCCTTTCTTGAAACAAATTCCACACACCTATATATATATATATATATATATATATATATATATATATATATATATATATATATATATATATATATATCTGCATAACTAATATATATATAAATAATATATAAATATGCATAAATAATATATATATATATATATATATATATATATATATATATATATATATATATATATATATATATATATATATATATATATATATATATATATATATATATATATGATATATAAATATGCATAAATAATAGAACTTCGGTTTCCAGTGAACATATCTTTATTAGTGAAGAAGAGGTCCAATTCTTGACAGTCCATTTCGTCATCGCTCAGACAAACAAGGTACACAGACATATCTTGATTTTCAAAAAAGGTAATTCATCAGAAGAAAAGGGTCAGAATCGTATCTAGATAAGACCTAAAAGAAAAAAAACGAAACTTACATTTTTAAATGTTACTATAAGTAGATCATTTACGAGTTTACATTCAGACATTAATCCTAACAAAGCGAATACGTGTATTTTTCTTTAAATTTTTATCTTACTGAAGCGGGTCACAAAAAAAGAATAAAGTAATAAATTAAAAAGGAAAAAAAGAGATGAAAAATAAAAAAAATAGTACAAAGAAAAAAGAGAAAAGAACGAGAAAAAAAGATTACGAAAAACATTTTATGTTTAAAATTAGTGAAATACTGAAAGCAAACTTACAATTATTTAAATTCCAAGTCACCTCCCATTAGGCCCTTCTTAGTTTAATCTTATTAAATTTAATTCTAATGTATTTAATTTCTTTTGTATGTATTGTTTTCAATTTAATTATGAAATTAAAGATTTAATTTAATTAATTTGATAAACTCAAATCGATAAGAAATATACAGCTCACAAAATTAATATTATAATCGTCAACCAATTTATTTTAAACCAAAGTTCCAGGCCTATATTTTAGTTTAAGTTTCATCTTAACAATTATCTAGTTTACTGTATTATTTATTATGCGAATGATTTATTACTACTTTTAATTCAAATAAAAAATAAAGAAATTCCATGATGAGCTGGCCCCTGTCATCTCCAAACATTACAATAAATGCCTAGCTGAATCTTGCTTCCCTGATAGTTGGAAAATTGCCTCTATGGTACCAGTCTTCAAGAATTATGGAGATAGAACTGATCCTCTAAGCTACCGCCCAATCAGTCTACTCCCGATCTTTGCTAAAATCTTTGAATCTTAATCAATCTAGCGATAGTCCGGCACCTAGTTAATGCTAAACTTCTTTCTTATCATCAATACGGATTTAGACAAGCACGATCTACTGCAGATATCCTAACGGTCATCTCTGAACGCATATATCATACACTGGACAAGGCAGGTGAAGCTATGGCGGTAGCGCTCGATATATCCGAAGCCTTTGACAAGGTCTGACATAAAAGTCTTCATATAAAAATCCATTCATATGGTATCGTTAGACAAATATTTAATGTAATTAGATCCTTCCTAGCGAAAAGAAATATCCAGGTTGTCCTCGATGGCCGTTCTTCTAAGCAACATTGCATAAATGCTGGTGTACTCCAGGGATCCATCCTTGGACCTCTACTGTTCTTGATCTTCATAAATGACCTCCCTGATGTCATTGAGACTGGGATAAGAATATTTGCTGACGACACTACGCTCTACTCTCGTCATGTGGGCAAAACCGACGCGCACATATCTGAGGCAATGGCTGAATCCTTAGAAAATGACCTCCAGTCTGTAGTAGAATGGGATACAAAATAGATGGTAACTTTAATGCCGCAAAGACAAAGCTACTTTCCTTCAATAACTACAAGAAACCTCTTCAACCACCGATTGTCATGGCAAATAATACCCTACCTGAGAGTTTATCATTCAAACTCATCGGCCTAACTTTCACAGATAACATGAATTTGAATAAATACATTGAAGACATTGCCAGGGCTGCTGCAAAGAATGTGGTCTCTCTCTACCGTGCTAGTAAACTTCTCACACCTGCCATTATCCTATATCTCTACAAAGCCACCATCCGCCCATGCATGGAGTTGTGTTGCCACATCTGGGCTGGGGTATAATCCACTAGTCTCTTTCTCTCTCTTAGACAAGGTCTAAAAAGAAGTTGCCAACTTGATAGATCTCTCACTATCCACCAAGCTCTAGACCCTGTCCCATCGCCGCAATGTTGCCTCCTTGTGCCTGTTTTACAAGTACTTCAATGGATTGTGCTCTGATGAGCTTGCTGCTCTGGTACCTCCACGACGTAAATTCACTAGACCAACCCGACAATCTGCCAAATCCCATCCATTTACTGTAGAGGTCCCCAGATGCCGAAGAGCTTTCTACTCCAAAAGCTCCTTTCATCGGTCTGCTGGATTCTGGTACTCCCTCCCTGCTCCCTGTTTTTCTGACGGTACTGACCTGCAGAAATTTAAAACTAATGTAAACAGACATCTCGCTGCGCAGCTCCCAATTTAGGTTGACTCCCCCCAAAAAAACTTTCACCCTTTTTCTCAGTAGCCCCTTACGTCTACAGTGGCGGCCTGCCTTGTTTGGGTTGAACTATGTTTTTTAAAAATGCATTGAGTATACTGTTAAGATATTATCATGAATTATTAATTATGCCTAAATTTCCAAAGTGTGGATTTTCAACGATTCATACAGTTTTGGAGCACTTCATGCTATTTGTTAATTAAGTTATCCTTAGATGTTATTATGTGATAGGATTCTTACATTTAAAACTTTTGCCTGGGGAGTACTTATTTTCTCTACAAATAATAGAACATTTCAATTCGTATGGTCTATTATCATTTTCTAGTTCTCTAACATACATATCTAATGATGTTGGGTTATCGTTAGAGTCTTTATTCGGTATTTTTTAATGAAGATACGTGATTTCGATAGCTAGTTTTAAAAATGCCACCTGTCGCTCCATATGTATGTTCTAGCTTTATATTGCCCCTTGATGGAAATTAATGTTGATGTTTACAATTACATTAGAGTTCTAATTTGAGTTTGAATAGTTGTTTGTTACTTACTCATTTATTTTCCGATTTTTTTAGTATTATATATATATATATATATATATATATATATATATATATATATATATATATATATATATATATCGTCATTTAATTTATTTTTATTAGCAATACTGATAATTGAAGGCCTTCAACTATTTATACGGAAAAGCATGATATTTAATGTAAGGTTGAAATCATTGTTCCCTTCACCAATGTGATGACTCCATATTAGAGCGTGTATATTTATGAAACATAATTTTCTTCGGATACGTTCTTCATCGTTTACGACTTATTAGATGTTACATATATATATATATATATATATATATATATATATATATATATATATATATATATCGAGAGAGAGAGAGAGAGTGGTAGTTTGCTTGAAGCATTGCTGGGTATAGTAGTAGTATGTTTTTTAAAAGGCTGTGGGCAATTCGAATTCCAAGTAAGATGTAAGTTGGAAGGAACAAAAATAATAAATCGAATACGAAATATGGCTTACTATTTATTTTTTCTTAAAATCTTACATAACAGCAAGAGTGTTGTTAGCTGTTTGTGTGATGTCCGGATGATTATATAATAATTTATTTAATATTTCGGGAAAAGAAACTTCCCTTTGTCAAAAATAATTAATACCAGCGGAATATCTCCGATTGTGCAGAGATCTGACAAAACAAAATGGCTGCCAAAAGACAGAACAGCAGCGAAACCAAGTCCTGCAGAGAATGGAAATTAAAGATTTTTAGGGTTATGTTATGTACATAATTTGGTGTTCGAAAATATGTGTGTAATATTGGATAAGTGTATGGTGATCGATAAACTGTTAGTTTTAATAATAATAATAATAATATATATATATATATATATATATATATATATATATATATATATATATATATATATATATATATATTAAATTTATATTTTGATTATTTACTTTTTATTTTCAGTGTGTTTTATCTTCGTGCACCAACCACTAGCCTATCCCTCTTGGACAATGTACAAAAACGGATTTCTAATCTAATAAGTGCCGCACTGTCTGCCAAGATCCAGCCGCTGTTGTGTCGCCGCAATTTTGTACAAGTACTTTTACGGGATGTGCTCTGATACATTTTCTGCATGTGTACTCCTTCAATGTAAATGCATCCGACTTACCCGACTAGCAGCAAAATCCCACCCCTTCACTGTACAGGTCTCTAGGTGCCGGAAGATTTTCTACTCTAATAGCTTCTATCCTCGGACCGATAGCCTTTGGAATTCTCTTCCAGCTTCTTGTTTCCCCAACCGTACAAACATGCCGAAATTTATATTACAGTAGCCTTTTCCGCTTTAGTGACAATATGCATTGTTTGAGGCGAACAAAAATTTGTTAAATGGTATTGGTACATAATAGAATACAGTGGATCCGATAGGATTTGAACTCAGTATAGTCAATCTCGTCGTCCGCGACTTTATCCATTATAACAATCGCGCACCCCTATATTTTTGTAGTGCGGGCCGTGTTTTTCACAAATATTGGTTGTTCTGTCTTCCTAGCTTACTGTTCAGTGGTACTTGACGCTGTAACAAATTATTGTAGGTTGAGTAAACACCTTCAACTATGAACAATGCGTGTAAAGCAACTGGTATGTTTAATTATTTTAAAGTGCCTACTTTGTAACGGTAGAAAGAAATGATTACCGAATGATAAGTTAATGTTTTCATATTGTTATCATCTGTTAGGTTTGAAACACTTAATAGGATTGAAAACAATTTCCGTCATAATTCAAACCGGCTTAACCTAAGGCTGTACAGACACGCGAGCGCATATATATATATATATATATATATATATATATATATATATATTACTATTTCATGTATCCACATAAAATGTTATAAGGAGATATAATATTTTATATATCAATTTATAGTGTTTACTTCAACAGTGCTCGATACGTAAGTAGAGCTAGGTAGTAAGTTATGAAAATATATTTATGGCAATTAAGCTACACAGATGTTCCAGCGTTTCATCCCCGGAAGCCTCTGTGTAGCTTAATTGCCATAAATATATTTTCATAACTTACTATATATATATATATATATATATATATATATATATATATATATATATATATATATATATGGGGAGTTTGAAATTATCTACTAGACACTATCCTCGAGTGTCTTCGGTCTTTCTGTACAAGGATTTGTCAGTATCACCTGACATGAGAGTACTCCCCCCCCCCTACAAGTAAACCCCGACCAAACATTAAAAATAACATAGTATTCAAAGCCCAAATAAGATCTCCTAGACACGGCTATACACTGGCTCATACGAGGAATGGTGCATTTTCTCAAAGTCATGTTAATTCAAGTAACAGAACTTAGCTCCACCAGACTAGATAGATTATTTTCCTGGAATCCGGTAAAATCAAGAGACCACAAGAAATATATACTATGAGATAATTAATTTGGGGAAAGGAAAATTAATGTTCTTAACTTCTTTACTAACTCAATGTTTGACAGGTAAATGAGAATTTCAATGGAATATCTATGTATCTCATATAGATATCAGGTCTTAGCTGCAGGAAAGAGTTACTTCATTTCTGAGAACTTCAACTGAAGTAAAATGAAACGAAATACATATATATATATATATATATATATATATATATATATATATATATATATATATATATATATATATATATACAAAAACGAATGATGGAAATAACAGTTGTACAAATACAATATTTATTAAAACATCAGAAGTTAAAAAGCAAGTAGAGGTCTATTTATCTTTATTCCATGGATTTTCAAAGATCAATTCTTATTTTTCTGAATGTATTGCTCTATTTAATCTATTAAGCTTTCTATTATCACGATAGATTATTATTTAAGGATACATCATTTATCTTTAAATTCTTATTAAACGTTAAATATATATATATATATATATATATATATATATATATATATATATATAATCAAATATAAACCTAAAGTAAACTTTTAGTAGAAAGAACCTATAGTGAAAAGGTTAAGCTCAATATACGAGATAGAGCAATTATAAAGATAGAAGAAATAAGAGTGATAAACATGTACGAATGTCCAAATTTATTTCAAAATTCGATTGTTCAAAGCCTTGGCTTAAGGAAAGAATAATAAACACTAGTCTATTACAGAATACACCTTGCATTGAACAATCGAAATTTGAAATAAATTTGGACATTCGTACATGTTTATCACTCTTATTTCTTCTACCTTTATATATATATATATATATATATATATATATATATATATATATATATATATATATATATATATATATATATATATATATATATACACGGTTGAACTTGAGTGTAACACGGTTCTGAAGAAGAAAGAGTTCCCGAAATATTATATCATACGGAGTTTCCACCAGACTATCTTGATACAGGTATTACATAACATTGTAACATTGTGTAGATAGACAGATATATGTGCGTCAGTGAAAATATAAATAAATATATATATATATATATGTGTGTGTGTGTGTGTATACATTGTATTAATGATGAAACTATTTAATTTGTTCCACCATTATATGTCTTATTTGCTCCAACTTGTGTGTATCCGTCACACCTCCGCATTGTATTGCCTTCTAAGTATCACATCTCTCTCTCTCTCTCTCTCTCTATATATATATATATATATATATATATATATATATATATATATATATATATATATATAATATATATATATATATATATATATATATATATATATATATATGTGTGTGTGTGAGTGTGTGTGTGTGTGTGTGGAGGATTAAAATGACTTACTAGACACAATCCTCAGGTTTCTTCTGTCTCTCTCTCTGTACAACGGTTTGTCCGGACAACTTGACATGAGGATACTTCACTCTGCAAGTAAACCCTGACCAATTTTGTTTTAAATAACATAGTATTCGAAGCCAAAATAAGATGCCCTCGATACTGCTATGCACTAGCTTATAAGTCGAATTGTGCACCGTATCCTAGCGATGTTACCTCAAGTAACAACACTTAGCTGGATACTCCACCAGACTAGATGAATTCTTGGGGAATCTTTTACGACGCTCAGCAGAGTAAAAACGCTAAAAAAAACAAATATACAATATATAAAAGTAACTGTAGTCTGTAAAAGTTATTTTCTAACTTGCCTGTGGCATTTGTTTGTATTTTTAGACCGTTAAAACCGCTATTTATTAGAAATCAATAGTTTTGTCACCGGAACTTGGGAAAAAAATGGCCGATTTGGGGGGGGGGTACTAACGAATGCACCTGAATCGGCCATATTGAATTTGTGACAACGAGTGGAAAAAAAACAAGAAATTTTTTTTTTTACATCTAATGAAAACCCATTTATAATACGTAAAAATAAAAACAAATTACATAGGTAAGTAGAAAAATATCTATTCTCGTCGTAGGTCAACTTCACTTGTTGCAAATTTATGTTTTTAAACCCTTTCTCGTTCTTTTTTTGGACCCCGTTCGCGACTCTGCTGAGCGTCGTAAAAGAAACCCAATTCTTGTCCTGGAATCTTGTAAGATTAAAAGACCATTCTTGGCCTTTTGGCTAAGATCAAAGTGTAGTATCTGTTCCGATGGATACTGCACCCCATAGACTGGTATTGTCTTGGCCTTCGGGGCTTGATTTACGCCGGTCTATGGGTCTGTCCTGTGCAGTTCTAGGAGGTCCACCCTCCCAGGCTTTGCCTCCCCTCTTTGGGGAGGAGTAAGTTTATTGCTTACTGTCTGAGGCGCCCCTACCGGGGCTGCCCAGGCAATTTTTGATGGTCAGAGTGCTCACCTCTCGGGCGCTGGCTTTTCAACCCCCACTTTCCGACCCGACCTTGGGTCACATCTTACTTGTGGGAGTAGGATAAAACTGGCCTTGTGCCTAACTCCTGGAGAGGAGTAAATAATACATAGTTAACCTGCCTAAATAAATTGGGCTTCTTGGCCTTTTGGCTAAGATCAAAGTGTAGTATCTGTCCCGATGGATACTGCACGCCTGTCCTACGCAGTTCTAGGAGGTCCACCCTCCCAGGCTTTGCCTCCCCTCTTTGGGGAGGAGTAAGTTTATTGCTTACTGTCTGAGGCGCCCCTACCGGGGAATGCCGACGGGGCTGCCCAGGCAATTTTTAATGGCCAGAGTGCTCACTTTCTCGGGCGCTGGCTTTTCAAACCCCACTTTCCCGACCCGATCTTGGGTCACATCTTACTTGTGGGAGTAAGATAAAACTGGCCTTGTGCCTAACTCCTGGGGAGGAGTAAATAAAACATAGTTAACTGTACAAGTGGGGACGAAGAAAATTAATATCCTTAACTTCTTTTCTAACTTAATGTTGAGAGATAAAGAAGAACTTTAATAGAATATTCGAGCATTTGCCCCAGGGAGGAGCCCCTTGATTTTTGAGAACTTCGATTGAAGTAAAATGAAACAAAAAAGGGAATACATATAGAGAGGACTTGAATGCCTGCTAGTCACTGTAACCGGGTGTCTAAGGTCTCTCTCTAAAAGAGTTTGTCAAAAAGACAATGTGGCATGAGGATACGTCATCCTACAAGTAAACCCTGACCAAGTATTCAAAACAACATAGTATTCGAAGCACAAATAAGATCCCCTCCACACTGGCTTATACGAAGAATATATATTTGTAAATTTCCTGGCGTATATTAAAGGTGTTTCTTATATTAACTCGTATTTCTACGTGTGTATATACACATATATACGTTGTATACTTATGTATATCTGTAGGGTATATATATATATATATATATATATATATATATGTGTGTGTGTGTGTGTGTGTGTGTGTGTGTGTGTGTGTGTGTGTGTGTGTGTGTGTGTGTGTATGTATGTATTGTGTGTGTATGAGGGAAGCATATTTTCCTTTTGACAAACATTATTAAATAACACGGAGTTTTTTGTTTGATAAGACTTGTTTCAGTTTTTCAGTTTTTCAATTTTCCGAATGGTCTATTTAGTGTTTCGGTCAAATTTGTAAGTGGGATTCTTGTTCTATTTTCTTTCTTTTTTCGCGAGTACTTTCGATTTGATTGTGCAAATCATCTGCAGGCGGTGTTGGTCTTTGTGTCTTTAAAAATATGTCTTTACTGTTGAGTTTTATTTATTATAACGACTAGTAATTTACAACTTTAAAAAGAGCGTCTATAATATTGAGATGTTACATAGGAGCGTGATTATGTTCTAAGAACGTGCAAGATTCAAATGTTTGATTGTTTCACTGTTAAAAATTTTATTACGTTCTAAGCGCGTTCAATATTCAAATGTATAATTGCGTAATGGTTAAGAATTTGGTAACGCTAATTACTATGCTAGATGCTTTAAAATGTTGTGACTAGTTTCGTTATTCACATACTTGATTAGTTTTTATGTAGAGGGCTTCAAGAATTTTTAATCTTTTGGTGTTAGTATCATGGTTTATTATTTTAGTATTGGAAATAAGAAACGAAAGAGGTTAACAAATTCCTCTTAGGCATGCCAATGGACAACATTACTGACATTAACAACCTAATTTATGTTGCAGTAATATCTGTAATCAGGAGGTTAAACATAGAAAAAAAACAATAAAAGAATGGACCGACAAAGACAGTGTGATAATCTACACTGGGATACCGAATCAATAGCATAAAGAAATAAGTTAAATCTTTGAATACGGTTACAAGTAATAAGAAAATAATAGAAGAGGAAAAATATGGTTGACAAAAAAGAACAAAGGTTAACCAAGAAACATGAAGAACTAAAGCAAAGAAAGGAAGACTGATAAGATATATACAAATCTGAACAGTGGAAGCAAAATATGAATTTTTAAAAGAATGAAAGCCAATTTTACCAAAAACGCAAATGGACGAAAAACAAACGCAGAACAGTTGGAACCGAGAGAGACAAGATAATTCTGAACAATGCATGGGAAAACGACAAGATCACAACATAAATGCTAAGTGACTGAAAAATATGAAAAACAAGGAAAATTGGAGAAGGGACAGGAACGGAAATTAATCAACAACCACTCAAGATGACCATAAGTAAATGCATAATTGGGCAGCACCTGAACACGTGAATTCTGATGTGAAGAGGTCTGAGAGCCTACATGAAAGACTAACAGAAAACTTAAGAATATATATACGTGAAGCGTACACACCAGACTGGATTACTAAAAGAAGAATCACATTAATTCAAAAAGACACGTATAAACGAACGATCTAAAGCCGCTACACAGATAACTTGTCTGCCAACTGTATCGTTATGTTCATGGTAGTTTTCGACTTATCTCTAATCTCTGGTTCTCTTTCCCTGTAAAACATTCACAGCAAGAACTCATCTAGCTACAACCACAGCAAATAACCTTTCCTTCTTCCTCCCCCCTCTCTCTGTCTGTCTCTCTCTCTCTCTCTCTCTCTCTCTCTCTCTACCAAAAACCAAACGGAACTTCCATGAACAAAGTTTCTTTCCTATAACATCACATCTGTGGAACAAGATAACCCGAGTCTGCTTCCCAACCGAATACAGCATGGTCGTCTCCAAATCTAATGTAAACAAATATTTATTGAGCCATTCTCTTAGATAATCAATTCCTCTTCGTAAAATTCTGCTTTTTCCACCTCTTGTTTACAATCCTCTCGCGGTGGCATTCAATGTTCAACCGACGATCTCTTTAACTATTATTTTCGAGTGACCTCCGGGCCTTGATAAGTGGTGACCCATCAGTAAAAAGAAATTAATAACTGTGGAACAGAAATGATGCCGGAAAGCGATGAGAAGAATATACGAAGATCCCGGAGAAAAAGCAGCCATCGCATGGATCGACTATAAAGAAGCCTACGCCACGACCAACCGATCATGGATGATCGAATGATTAAGGATGTACAAAATATCTGACAAATTATCATGGAGAAAACAATGGAAACATGGCGACTGGAATTGAGAGCTGCAAGACAACACTTTTTAAAAATATAATTGTATCTCCTTGCCACAGCGGTAAGATGTGACACAAGGATGGAAAGTGGGATTAAAAAGCCAGCGCCCTAAAGGATGAGCACTCTGGTTTACAGAAAAGGCCTGGGCAGTCCTGTCGGCATTTTATGGTAGGGCGCCTCATGCGATTAGCAATAAACTAACCCCTTCTCAAAGGGTTACAAGGCAAAGCGTGGGAGGGTGGACCTCCTAGAACTGCACAGGACAACCCCTAATACCGACGGAATTAAGGCCCGAAGACCAAGACGGTGCCGGTCTAAAGGGGTGTAGCATCCATCGGAACAGATACTACACTTTGATCTCAACCAAAAGGCCAACACTTGACAGAGATAAAGATACAGAGAGGCATTTTCCAGCGAGACTCTTTATCTCCACTACTGTTTGGCATAGCCATGATGCCACTCATTAACATTCTCAGATGTTGTGTAGTATACAGCTTTATGGGAAAATCAACCACCTCAGGTATATGGATAATATGAAACTACTAGTATAAAACTTATGGTAAAAAATCTACTAGTAAAAAATTTACTGATAAAAAATTACTGGTAAAAAAAATACTGGTAAAAAAATTACTGGTAAAAAACTACTGGTAAAAAACAAAAATGAATTAGAAACACACAACTAGGACAATTGTTGGTGTAGCTGGATTTTCCCTACATTAAAAACTAACTTTTTCCGTCGTGCGGAGGCAAGTAAATAGAGACAGGGAAAGGCAAAGGGAAAAGAGGGAACGAGGATACAGAAGAATAAATAAATGAACAAAGAGAAAAAAAGAGAAAAAAGAAAGATTGAAAGAGAGAAAGAATGAAAGAGAAGAAAGGACACCGAAAAGGATAAAATATCATCAGAGAAAATAAAAACGCTGAGCCAACAAAAAAAACAAAAATGAGCGTGTCCCTAATTGTGTGTGACATGTCTGTGCTGTGATATACGCAAGTGGAAGGCAAACATGATGGCGTTTCTGTCAGCAAAGTACTATCAACTGCCGAAAACTGCAAGATCTTCGGAGACGTGTATCAAGTTTAAATTCGGGGTCGGGTTACCAGCTTTGTCGGCGCAGAAAACGCCGGTTCCATTAAAGTACAGAAACTGGAAGAAGGTTGACTTTTGTTTATAAGGAACCAAAACAAAACCAACACCGCCACTAAAATTTATGAAACAGTGTTTTTTTGTTGGTTTTTTTTTTTTTTTTTTTTGTGTTTTTTTTATCGCAGCATCAAGATTTGCAGAAACGCTCACACAAATTGAGAAAAGGCAGTTATAAATCGGAAAAATCGGAATCGGGAATCGGAAAAATCGGAACATTTTTGGGCATCGGAATCGGTAATTGTATCGGAAAAAATTATAACTATTTTCCGATGCCAAAAAACGATTTTTTTTTATTGCTTTTTTTCTTTTAATCTTTTTTTCTTTTTGTTTAAAACTTACTTTTCTATTGCTGGTACTAATGATAAAATGATGAAAATATTAATTGATTTTAAACTACCAGTGAAACTAAAATCACCCCCACCCCCCAGTAGTGTATTTTTACGTTTGCGAAAATATATGCACATATCACATGGGTGTTTACGGTATTAAAATAAAACTCTATACCTAAATATTTAGAGGTCTTAAAAGAATCGGAATCGAATTCGGTAATTGTATCGGAATCGGGAATTTATAATAGAATCGGTAATTGTATCGGGATCGGGAAAAATATTGGAATCGCCCATTCACTACTTATACTAGAGAAAAAGGAAACTCATTAAGCATGGGGTAGATTGTTTGAAGCAAGAAAAAGTGAGCTTTCAAAGCCAGTTAAATATATAAAATGAAAAAAATGTTTTGTTCATATCTATCACGTTGAAGCTACGGGTTAAATAGTATTACTACATGTTGCCATATTGCCTTTTTTATATAATGGACTATTCCAATCTTCTTTTCTTTTCTTTATTACATTAGACTGTAAATAAACAGAGAGAGAGGGGCGGAAGCAAGAGTGATAGATATAGTATAGCATAAGACCAACGGTCAAACAACATACTGTGAAAGAGGGTGAAAGTGATAGATACACAATTATTAAAAGATGGCTCAGTTGGTGAGTTAATTGCAAATTGCGGCTAATAAGAACAATTAAAATAGAAGTTGTTTGTGGTTCATCAGATTAGAACCCGAGCTTACTTTGACCCTGTCGTTAGGGTCAGGGGCAGGATCAGGGGTAGGAGCAGGGGCAGGGACAGGGACAGGGGCATGGGAAGGGGCAGGGACAGGAGAAGGGTTACCGTTACCGTTAGAGTTAGGGTTAGGGTTTGCCTAGGTCAGAATAAATTCCTTTTTTTTTTCAAACATATTTTAGTCCTTACACTGAGGAATATTTTAGCATGTATTTTATTTGATTAAAATGCTCCAGGGAACCAACGTTGATTAAATCAGGTTGAATAAAATAATAGAAGATTACTATTATCTGAGTTATATATCACTAACTATGCGATCGTTTACTTATTTAATATTACATTACCAATTCATTTCTAAAATGTGCAAGTCTTAGATAAATCGTGCAAATGGAGCTTAGGATCTGAATTCAATATTTGTGTCCCTTCTTGTGTACCCAATGTTTACAGCTAGCACAAAAAATCTAATTGCACCGACTCACTGACCACAAACTGAGCGGGGGAACTTTCGTCTTTTGGTGAGCTTTCCAACACTATAACTGTTGTATTACTGGTTATTACTAGCTATTAAATTCACCAACTCTTTTGGTTCTCGTAGAACTTCGCTGTTGCTTCAAAGGGGCGATATGTCGTATTTACTTAGATCCGATTCTCGAATCGCCGTCGTCCTATACTGACTACTCGTGCAAGCTTTTCAGTCGCTGGTCGCTAATATTCGTACTGCATTTTCTCGCCTGCAACCATTTGTTGTCGGGACTGCTACTGATCGTCGCTCGTCGCCGCCGCCATCATGTCGCTGGGCCGTCGCCATTACTTTTTCTACTTGTGTCGCTGCCGTATAAACTACTGGCACTACTACGACTCTTCTTCTCTCGGGCTGCTATCTTCGCGCTGAAACCAAATTTAACTTATAACAAGGTCTTTTTCTGTTTCAAAGAGCCGTTTTTATTTACTATATAATTAGCCGACTTGAACAGTTCTGTTGCGAATTGAGAGAGAGGTCGCGCTAACTAAATTCACTAGTTATTTTCTTAATTAACTCGAGAAAGGGAGAAGGTGGAGGATTCACTACTGGCTCTTTATTTTTTTGTCATTCCGAATCTTTTTCGTAACAGTTACATGATTGCCGATGCTGACTCTCTGCTTCCAAGCCAATAACTGATTCAAAACCCAATTCAACGTTCCCACGCACACTCTCGTCCTCCAAATCTCGCGAACAACACGCAGGTGTGATGTCAACTTCTGACCTCTCGTAACCCTAAGGTTACTCAACGTCGACGCGCACCGTGGGAAAACACATCGAACCAAACCGCACGTAATGACTCCGCCACAATTCGCGCAAGTCAAACCCGTCTCAACAGATGTGTCCAAGCCATTATCCAACATAACCACTGATCATCATTTTTGGTGTTGGTACACATTTACCTTCAAACCTTTACTTTACATAGCATTCCTCAAAGTATTTAACTTAACAAGTAGACCTTCCATTGTTTCACAGGCAAATACTAAATCATCAGCATACAGCATCTCTTCATCATGTAATTCAAATATATATGTTGATTTTCGCTTTCCTGTGCTTTCCTCCTTATTAGTGCAATGTGCTGGAAACACGCTGTTCAACTGAAACCAACAGGTGTAATCTGAGGAAAAATCAAAGGTTACCACTGACATAAGTGACAGATGTCGGCCGAGAGAAAATTTAGGCCGCGCGAAAACTATGCAGAGTGATTGAAACGACGAGTCCGGCTCCGAGAAATGAGATTGTGTACTTACCGAGGCAAGAAAATTGCGTCAGGGCGATACCTATCAAAACCCTTTTGTATCTAGCGATACGCTTTTCTGAAATTTAGAAAGAAAAATCATTTATCGCGTCGATCGTTTACTGAATTGCAAGTCGCAAGTCGAAGTTGAAGATACCCCAAAGTTATTATCCAAAAGCAAAGACACCACCAGTCTACCTAGGAAAGACTTGAGTTTAAAGAAGAATACATATTATCTTAAACACAAATCCAGAGTGTTGTCATGTTTTTAATTACCAAGACTGTCTGTTTGATTTCACCGTTTTATTTTTGTTTCTTCATGTACCTTTCTTCCCTGCGTTGGGGCGCCTCCCCAGCAATGCCGATCCGTGTTTCCTGTTTCAACAAAACATGAAGTGGAACTTCTTCTAAAAGGTGGATTTTATCAGCTTGGTGTCACCAACGACCAAAGAGTTCGGAGACGCCACATCAACCAACGCCGGAATTATTAGTCCAGGACGTGAGAGAAGTGTCCGGGCGTAAACACGACGGTAACTGGTTGCTGTCCGCGTCACAATAGGGAGTTACTTTCCATTCATCATGTTGATTTCAAGATGAGCGAACGTCCCGAGATCCCGTGGAATATTCCCCTCTCCCAACATACACACACCAACCTCGAGATAATGTGTATGTACTCTCTGGCTATGGATAAATAAATAAAAAATCGAACCGTCAATATTGTGTTGTTGTTGAGATGTTTTTCGAGGTCGATGAAGCGCAAGGGACAAATAAAATGAGACTGTACGAGCACATAGTGGCTAATAAAGGCCGATTGCCCCAAAACGAGTTTTTCTATTATCACAAATATTAACGAGCCTTAAAGTTTCTCTTGCGGATGAAAGAAAGCCTTTCTGACACCCATTTTCTTTCAAACATAACTCAATCTCAATACCAAGAAACATTTTAACATGTACTTTGTGTGATTAAAGTATTTATTCACTAACTCTCAACTGCATATTGTATTTATATGACTTTTAAATATGTTATTCATGGAACGATGTGAATGGCGAATGAATAATTAGTACGATTGAGATGTTTTAGTAAATGATACGGTCAATGGATGTGACTAACTAAATTAGTTAAGTTAGGTAAGACCAGCATTTCTTCGCGCTCCCTTTTTTGGACCTTGTGCCAAATTTTGCATTTTATTTTGCAAATAAATATTAGAAATAAAGATGTCGTCTAATGCAACACATGGCAGGAACACGTATATTTGCATTCGGCATTTTTTCATCCGCCATTTTGTTTTTTTGAACACTAACAACGCAATCATATCAGCTTTATTCTATCTAATCTTGACTTCAAATCCTACTCGAATGCGTCGTTCCTAAGTACTTCTCATTCTTCCATCGTCTTGATTCTCGACTTTGCTCTATTCAGTCAGGTAGGAAGGGGGCGTTTTCTCTACGGAATTCCGACGTCCACTTTACCTTTCTTCACTCTATTTTCTTATCAAATGTACGAATAGAACACAAATGAAAGAAGAAAATAAAGACAATAGCCGTGAGATAAAAGAAATAAAACACACCCAGGCAAACGAGGCTAAATATAGAGAAGACATGATTAATGGAGGGTGGTACGAGTCGGAGATTTGAATCTGGTCGGCGGAAATTCATTTACATTTCTTTCGTTTTTTGTGTTTATTACGCTAGAAGAGGCATTCCCACTTCATCAAATTAGTAAGGAATAGAATTTCTTGCAAAGAAATACGGGTTAGAGGTATCGGTAATAATTGTTATCTCGAGCAGGGTCTCCAAGTAACGAATTTGGGGTACTTTTGATAGTACTATTTACTTGCTTCTCACTGAAGTTGATTAAGACATGGCGCTAGTTTATAGCAGATAATGCAAAAAAAAGGGGCACTGTGCCTGCAGTGCAGAGATGCACATGTGAAGCATATCATTTAACATTGATAACAAAAGACTGTTGAACATTTGTAACTGAAACGGTGGGCAAGTCATGCACAAACAGAAGTTTATTTATACCAATTAGGGTTATATTGCAGAAAGGTTGCGAATTTTATTAACTAGTGCATGGATGGGTGGCCATATATATATATATATATATATATATATATATATATATATATTTCTAAACCATTATAAATTCAAAACTTAACGGCATTTAAACAAACAGTGGAAATACCCTTTACCTATATATATATATATATATATATATATATATATATATATATATATATATATATATATATATATATATATATAGCAGCATTTTACTCTGTAATACAAATGTTGTTGCATATGAAAGACAACTCCTGTCGGGATATCCTTGTGTGGATCCTTTCCATTTGTCGAATCAGGGTCTTTATTTCGGTGGAGAATTGGGCGATGGATATGTCCCAAGTACTTTCAGGCCCATCTGGGTCCATCTTCAGGGGAATCAGGTAAATACCATACTGCTAATGTTCATATTAATGGGTAGTTTTAGCGGGAATGATATCACTTATACGGAATTAAAGTTAGGACTACAAACATTTTAGGATGATATCACTAATGTTCAAGTTAATTTTGTTAATCGCTGTTTTTTTTTTGTTTTTTTATGTCGAAGGTTTCTAATATATATAGTTTTTTGTTTATAATATGTATATAAATTCCCGAAACAGTTTTTCATGGTAAACAACTGATGATCCCTTAAAATAGTGTTAGAAATAAACTAATATAATAACTGTAAAAAATAAATTGACTTACATGAGTGATTTTCCACTGGAAGACTTGGAACTATAAGTTTTTTGTTTTTTTTTTAATATAGTTTTAATGGTTGAGAAACTTTCGACTATATATATATATATATATATATATATATATATATATATATATATATATATATATATATATATATATGTATTCTTTCATTTTAATTCAGTTGAAGTTCTCAGAAATATAGGGACTCCTGACTGGGGCTAACACGTGATCTCTATATGAGATACATAGATATCCGAGTGTTCAACTAAAGTCTTCCTTTACCTGTTAAACGGTAAGTTAGTAAAGAAGTGAAGAGCATTAATTTCCCTCTCTCCAATTGACCAGTTAACTATGTGATACTATATCTTTCTTGTGGTCTCTTGGTCTTACCGGATTGCACCGCAAGTATTCATCTAGTCTGGTGGAGTATCCTGCTAAATGCTTGAGGTAACATTACTTGGAGAAGATGCACCATTCCTCGTATAAGCCAGTGTTAAGTAGTCATACTGAGGGGATCTTATTTAGCTTTTGAATACTATGTTATTTTGAATAATTGTAGGTGAAGTATCATCATGCCAGGTTTTCCTGACAAACCCCTGTACAGAAAGACCGAAGACACCTGAGGACGGTGTCTAGTGTGCATTCAAATTGTCACTTGTTTCATTTTACTTCAATCGAAATTCTCAGAAATCAAGGGATTCCTGGGGCTAACATTTAATCTCTATATAAGATACATAGATATTCGAATGTGTCTATTAAATTTCTTCTTTACCGCTCAAAGGACGAGTAAGTAAAGAAGTTAAGAGCAGTAATTTTCCTTTTCCCAATTGACAAGTTAACGATGTTATAGTATATCTTTTTTGTGGTCTGTTTTTGTTTCCGGATTCCAGAACAAGAATTCATCTAGTCTGGTGAAGTATCCAGCTAAGTGCTGTTACTTGAGGTACACCATTCCTCGTATGAGTAAGTGTATAGCTGTGTTGAGGGGATCTTATTTGGGCTTAGAACTCTATGTTATTTTGAATTTTTGGTCAGGGTTTAATTCTAGAGTGAAGTATGCTCATGTCAAGTTGTCCTGACAAACCCTTGTACGGAGAGACCGAAGACACTCGAGGATGGTGTCTAGTTGGCAATTCAAACTCTCTCTCTCTCTCTCTCTCTCTCTCTATATATATATATATATATATATATATATATATATATATATATATATTAGTCTTCCACATACAGCTATTTCGCCGAATCACGGCTCTTCACTGTGGCTAGACGTGGCGAATATTTCGAGTGGAGATTCGAAACCTGACTGTTTTGTCAGCAGTCAGGAAATCTTTACCCTTATGCTTCAACGTAAGGTAATTTAGAATGTTTATGTTTGTTAATATTCGCAATACCAACTGCCCAGAGAGCTTATTTCTTTTCATAAAGAGTAATGTTTTACGCTGCATGGAAAGCATTAATTCCCCTATTAGAGAGTTTAATCAGGTGGGGGAAATGTAGTCAGCTGTTTCATTGTATCACGGCTCTTCAGACGTAGCCAGTGTTTCCAGCTGAGATCATTGGGTTAGCAATCGGGATATCTTACCTTTACCCTATTACGCTTGGTACGAAATAAAAGAATTTATAATGCTTAAGAACTCGATTCTTTTTACGGGGAACAATGTTTCACGCTACGAGGCAACAGTTATGGTGTGTGTTTGTGTAGTTAATCCAGCACAAGAAACAATGGTATAGCAGAATATAACATTTCTAAAACGTTCCACGGCTGGTGCGACATTTACCCTGAGCGTGTTGAGCCGACCCTCTCCTTGAAGATGGAAGTTTCTAGGGAATATTCAATTAGTAAAAGGCCCTCAGTCGCCTGTATATCCCAGTAAAGAGCGATGATTTTTGAAGGCGTTAGTTTTTTCACTTTTTGTAGGGACGTGTAACCGTCCTTCAATACGCAGCGCTTGGTACTCTCAAATGGTCACCCATCTGGTACTGACCAGGGTCAACGTCACTTAACTTCAGTTATGCCATGTTTCACAGCAAGATAAATTTAGCGGAAAATAATTAATGCTGAAAGCGAGTATTTGGCGCCCTCCTACCCCAGGAAGATTTGATACAAGGTCTGGAGGTGGAGATTGAAAAGTCAGCTCACAAGAAAATGTGTACTCTGACCGACA
>OY744539.1:24939212-24949212 GCA_963556195.1 Sepiola atlantica | reverse complement strand
CAAAGATTTTTAACGGTCCGTTTCATTTGTCTTGTCCCAAACAACATTTGTATGTCAATATCGTCTCTGCAACACTACAAAATCATCAGAAAAAGTTCACAAATAATAAAAGAGTTCTTGGATTAGAGTGTCTTAAAAACACCCACACTATACATCAGTTTCATTTTAGGGTGAAAACAAACAAAAAAACAGACAAAAATATTGAGAGCCAAAACACTCACACGTGTGAGATCCAACTAATCCGCCATTTTGAATTTTGAGATAGATAGATAGATAGATAGATAGATAGATAGATAGATAGATAGATAGATAGATAGATAGATCTAAAGTTAATGCGTAATGCTTGTATCTTTGATTCGGGCACAGTTATGCTAAAAGTTAAACTACTAAAAGTAAAGCTAGAACATTGGATTTGTACGGATTGAAACGTAACGCAATTTGAAAAGTTGTTCACTTTCTTACTTTTTTACTATGCTTGCTTCTCCCTTGGAAATTACTCGCAAGTGGCTAGGTAGACGTGCCACTACTCCTAGGCGGCGTGTCTTTCCCCTAAAGATCCTCTGCCCTAGACGGTTTTAGGGTGTGGGACATTTTTCTTTCTTTTCTTTTTTACTGGTTAATTTCACTCAGGAATCTGCCAACATAACAGGAAATCGTAAATTGAACTGGTTCTCTTTTCTTCATTTTGAAACTGGAGCTCAACGCCAATGATCCATTCATCTGGAATCATAATTGAAACCGAGTCAAATAGTTGAGCCGGAGACATCTGAGTCGAGCCATTTCGCTTCGTTGAACCAGAATACTATTTCAAAATGAAAAAAAAAAGAAAATGATTCAGCTATTTTGTATATAACATCTGATCACGGGCCAATGCTTTTGTAAAACGACGTAAAGAAAAACCGATTGAAAAAATAGAGGAACATTTTTATCAAGATTTAAAATTGGAATTGGAATATTCCGACATCTGACTTTCCTAAGAGTCTACTCGTCTTGGCCTTTTGGCTAAGATCAAAGTGTAGTATCTGTTCCGATGGATACTACACCCCATAAACTGGCATTGTCTTGGCCTTCGGGGCTTGATTTACGCCGGTCTAGTGGTCGGTCCTGTGCAGTTCTAGGAGGTCCACCCTCCCAGGCTTTGCCTCCCCTCTTTGGGAAGGAGTAAGTTTATTGCTTACTGCCTGAGGCGCCCTTACCGGGAAATGCCGACGGGGCTGCCCAGGCAATTTTTAATGGCCAGAGTGCTCACTTTCTCGGGCGCTGGCTTTTCAAACCCCACTTTCCTGACCCGACTTTGGGTCACATCTTACCTTGTGGGAGTAAGATAAAACTGGCCTTGTGCCTAACCTCCTGGAGAGGAGGTAAATAAATACTCGTTTTGTCATGTTTACCAAACAAGTCGTGTTAGCTTTTATATATATATATATTAATAAATTAAATTCTATCCGTTGTTATATCTCTGAAAGAGTATTTGATATCTGTGATAAAACGTATGAAGGTTTAAGTTTGAAAAACGTTGACATAAGATCATTATACGTTGTTGACTCTATGTCTACGCTCTTTAATCATATATATGCATATACTATCGGATCCTGTCTGGCGTTGCCCAGGATTATTATGTTTTTATTTGGCGGGATGTGTTACTTTCTACATTTAAAAATAAGCTACACATGATACGAAAAAATAAATAAATCGTTTCTTAACTAGGTTTTAGTATATTAAAAATAATAACTGTGCATAACTGCATGTTTAAACAAAAAAGAGATCCATGGGGTGGGGAATGGGCTGGATTTACCCTTCCCCATGAATAGTAATGTGTTCAGTTAAAAAAAGAAAAAAAAACATTTTACCCCCCCCCCCAACCCCCAACCCCCCCCCCCCCCCAAAAAAAAAATTTTTTTTTAACCCTCCCCCATTCATAGGTAAACATTTATTTTTAAATTAGGAGGCGCCTCGGTCATATCAAATAACTAATGTTTAAATATGCTATTGAAGGCGCCTACGTCATATCAAAGAACCAGTTTTGTTATTCTTCCAAAATTCTTCATTTGACTATAAATTGACTGAGTTATTATGTGGGTTGATGTTAGTTTCTCTGCCCAAATAAAACTCGGCTCATGATTCAAAGGAACCGCTTGGTTTTTAGCCTTTTTGTGCATAAGCAAGTGTAGTTCTCTCCTTGCCATCCTCCATGATTAAATAGGAATAGTGCCCTGTGGTTGTGGATGGGCTAGATTGGTGACATGGATTCTTCATTTGACAAATATATATATATATATATATATAAACATTTTTTTGAAAAACCATAACAATGTAATTTGTAGAAAATAAATAAATAACATTTATTTATCTTAAACTGAGCTTTCGAATATAAAATATTCCTCGTCAGAGAGTTTTTTTCTTTTTTTTTTCTTTCGTTTCATAGTCTGGTGTTTATTGACTTTGAGGAAGAAAATCCGTGTCTTGGGCGCGGTTAAGCCATTTTTGAATACGTAGATAGGAGTAGACACATTATTATAAACCATTGTTTCGTAAAGGTATAAACATTTTTTTGAAAAACCATAACAATGTAATTTGTAGAAAATAAATAAATAACATTTATTTATCTTAAACTGAGCTTTCGAATATAAAATATTCCTCGTCAGAGAGTTTTTTTCTTTTTTTTTTCTTTCGTTTCATAGTCTGGTGTTTATTGACTTTGAGGAAGAAAATCCGTGTCTTGGGCGCGGTTAAGCCATTTTTGAATACGTAGATAGGAGTAGACACATTATTATAAACCATTGTTTCGTAAAGGTATAAACATTTTTTTGAAAAACCATAACAATGTAATTTGTAGAAAATAAATAAATAACATTTATTTATCTTAAACTGAGCTTTCGAATATAAAATATTCCTCGTCAGAGAGTTTTTTTCTTCTTTTTTTTCTTTCGTTTCGTTTCATATATATATATATATATATATATATATATATATATATATATATATATATATATATATATATATATATATATATATATATGAGAAGAATGTTTTAGTTTGCTTTAACACGAAATTAAACAACAGAGCCGAGCAAAACTTCAACTTCTTAGTATAACCACACACGACAAACATCACCCTACACATGCGAACCTAAACAAACCGTAATTTCCGACCCAGTCACACACCGACGAATGAATATATTTTCTGAGGATGGAAGATTCTCCCGAAAATTTAAATTTAAAAAAAAGGAAGACACACCACCCTACCATCACGGTCAAAACTTAACACTGGTAAATATAATAAAATTATTTGAAAATTATTGATTTCTCAATATCGTCACAATTTAATTGTTTACCATTTCACGTACCGCCGGTGTCACCTAACCAACGCATTTTCACCGCCTTCTAACAATACTTATTATCATAATTATTATTATTATTATTATTATTATTATTATTATTATTATTATTATTATTATTATATATATATATATATATATACATATTACATATTAAATATATATAAATATATATATATATATATATATATATATATACATCATATATATATTGTCAAATGAAAAATATATATGTGTGTGTGTGTGTGTGTGTGTGTGTGTGTGTGTGTGTGTGTGTGTGTGTGTGTGTGTGTGTGTGTGTGTGTGTGTGTGTGTGTGTGTGTGTGTGTGTGTGTGTGTGACTCTCGTTCCGGGATTCGAATCGTGTGACCGGCTTGAATGGTTATCTCTACACTGATGATTCCGCAAGGATGAAACGTATACGTATGTAGATAATAATTAAATATTTATTATTAAATAATGATTTGTAGCCGCCGTTTGGCTGAGCCATTTAATGCGAGATAAGACAGCCGTCAACGTTGGCTAGAATGCAACGTTATTATGTAGAGCATTCTCTGACAGCAGTTTATTACAAATGTCTGCTTACTGACATAAATATGTTTTTTTTCGCATGACTTCGTATTCATGCTGGCCTCATCGGTTAAAGCGTCGGATTTTGAGTTATAAACAAAGAATTTTCGTTCCGAGGTTCGAATCGTGCGACCGGCTTGAATTGTTATCTGTGCACTGATGATTCCGTATGATGATTACGTATTTAGATAAATGATTAAATATTTTATGTATTTAAATATATATATGTTATATATATATATATTACTTATTAAATATATATATATATATATATATATATATATATATATATATATATATATATATACATCATATATATTGTCAAATGAAAAATATATCTGTGTGTGTGTGTGTGTAACTCTCGTTCCGGGATTCGAATCGTGTGACCGTATATATATATGTGTGACCGTATATATATATATATATATATATATATATATATATATATATATATATATATATATATATATATGTGTGTGTGTGTGTGTGACCGTATATATATATATATATATATATATATATATATATATATAATACTAAAAGTCTATTGATCTTGTATGTTTGCAATCAGCTTTCAGCTTTCCGGTTTTCAACATCCGGTTGCGCATGCGTAAATAGCATCGTCTTCAATCTGTTATTCCAATTCCGTTATTCTCTATTATGATTAACAAACGCATGAAATTTTTCATTCTGGAAATTTTTATATCGCTTTTAATATAAACAATTTCATTTAATTTCATCAAATAGTTTTTTTGTTTTCTTCACGGCTAAAAACATTCAACGGGAGGACTTCGTAAAGTCTGTCGCAGTTTCAAAAAAACTCCTCCCTTTTAAAAAACAAAAACAAACAAACAAAAAAACAACACTCATTATTAATATCAGCCATACTAGCGGTCGGTGAACGAAACCACCTCCCACTTTCCCTCTCATAGATTTCACCACTCCTACTCCCTCTGTTTTCGTTACGTACGCGAGAAAATTAATATAAATATTTTTTTTGTTTTCTTCACGGCTAAAAACATTCAACGGGAGGACTTCGTAAAGTCTGTCGCAGTTTCAAAAAAACTCCTCCCTTTTAAAAAACAAAAACAAACAAACAAAAAAACAACACTCATTATTAATATCAGCCATACTAGCGGTCGGTGAACGAAACTACCTCCCACTTTCCCTCTCATAGATTTCACCACTCCTACTCCCTCTGTTTTCGTTACGTACGCGAGAAAATTAATATAAATAATCTGGATATAAGAGAGTTAGAACCTGATAAGAAGTCTCAATTAAGCGAAAGGATAACAAAAGTTTTCTTTAAAAAACTTTAATTGTACAAAAAATGCAAATAGAAAAGAATTGTCTTAATTTTATTGACCTTATTATTAACATACAAATTAAATATTTTACACAATGGGTACTGAATGTTTGCTTAAATTAAATGAAAAAAGTTACATTTTATTTTCATTTCTATTTAAAAAGCCATTATTAACATGTGGAGAGTGTTTTTTTATTATTCTGTACTTTCAACTAACAATTTCATTTAAAAGATGATATATCAAAATTTGAATTTAACTATAATAAGTATTATGGTACCTGTTCAGTGCATATTTACCTATAAGTATAGCCAACCACTTATAATTCAGTAACTGTAATTTAAAAAAAAAAAAACAATTATAATAAACAGAACGACTCATAGAAATCTATCTATATTCTTTTTTCATTTTAATATACTTTCATAGAAATGCTTCTGTTATGTACAAAAAAACTATTTTCTTTATGCCACAAGTGTCACGCTCATACATGAATTCCATAGCTAATATAACAAACTGACCCAACGGGTCACGGGTGGTCTAGTATATATATATATATATATATATATATATATATATGTGTGTGTGTGTGTGTGTGTTTATGTATAACAAAAGTATGTAGATGTTTGTATCTTTTCTTCAATTAATTTCTTATTTGTTGACATGTAAGAATACAAAATGTTCTTTAAATAAAATCTTTTTTTAAAGAAAAAACTTTTCTGTCGTTCCTTCAGCCTTTCTCAGTGTATTGAGACATATGAGTGTGTACGGGAGTGTAACTAGCAGACGAAAAATATAGACAATTAAGTGAGGAAATGTTAATGTGTCCATCCCACCATATTTTCACTTAAAGAGGTCATCGACTTGGATGGCGTTGTTGTAGACCTTTTACAAAACATATATATATCAGGTTGGAAAGAAAGTAATGTCGTATTATATAGTTCATCATTTTGCAGCCTCCTAAGTTGTACACAGTTCTATGTTGTTTTGGTGAATTGGTGTCTTAATATCTTGCTTTGCTTTGCAGATATAGTACTTAGTTGGAAAATATTAAGTTTAACGGTCTAAGTTTAATGGCGTCTTTATCAATTGATTTTGACCTTCCCGAACGTCGCCGATCTGACGGGTTAAAGTCTCTAGAAAAAAATTTTGCAAACCTTCGTTGACATTTTCGATCATTCAGAACCTTTATCCCATAGACAGTTCCAATATTCCTTAGAGCTTCTTCAGCTGATTTTCCGTTTTTGAATTCATAGAGCATGCAATGTCTCAGATGCTCCTCACTAATATCCGTTTGTTACGGCTGAGACCATTAAACTTAATATTTTCCAAGTAATTACTATATCTGAAAGGCAAAGCAAGATATTAAGACACCAATTCACCAACAAATCTAGAACTGTGTACAACTTAGGAGGCTGCAAAGTGATGAAGTAAAAAATACGACATTACTTTCTTTCCAACCTGATATGTATATACATAAATAAATGCACACTCACACATATGTATACATACATATATGCAAACTCACACATACATAAACTTATATAAATATGTGCATATACATAATACACATACACGCACACACATGCATACACACACGCGCACACACGCATATACATATATAGAGAGCGGGAGATAGATAACAAAACAAAAAGGGTCCTTTTTTTTAATTTTGAAGGGTCATAAAATGCCAAAACGTTTTGGACACGGAGGAAGGGGTGAGTAACACCTCTCTTCCCTGACCAGATTTGCAGTGCGGGGGATTTTCTCTATACTAGGGTAATTTAAGAATATATATATATATATATATATATATATATATATATATATATATATATATATATATATATATATATCCCCTCACCCAAATATAAATATTAACATGCTTAAAAAAAAGAAAGTGTTTTGGATGCTTCGATGTTTTGTTTGTTTATTTAAATGTTGGAAATAGAGTGCACGTGTGTTTCGCCAGGTCAACCGGAAGACAGCGGTGAAGACGGAAAAGTGTCCCTTTCATTTGGCCATTGTTTTTGGGTCCTTATTCACTGCATGGTCCTAATTTCTAAAAAAAGCATCGATGATATACACATGACATATATTTCAATTACCGACAGCAAAAATTAAAAAAATATGTAATGAAAAGAGTCAGTGCTAAATATGATAGCTAATTTTATTAATTACATGAAAACTGTTTATAATTGAATATAAAAATATTTTCTAAAAATATTTGTAATACTACCGATAATCTTGTGAATACTATAGTTAGTTATTGATGGACTAGAAATAGATAAGTCTGCGTATTTCCGGTGACTAGAGCAAAACGGAATTCAGTTAAATTTACGGATATAGAAAAGTATAATGTAAGAAAAGAAATATAAAATAAGGAAAAATTGATGGCTAAAAACCCGAAGAAAAAAGGAAATGATTGCGCAGAACAACAAAGCACGGTCAGTGAAAATATATGTTTTAATTCAGGAATATTTTAGATCAATACTTTAAGATGATAATGAATGATTAGAAATAAAAACAACGAAAAGCATAGGATACGTATATGTTACCACCAGGATGTAATGAGATCATAGTTTCATTGGGAAAAATGCTGATAATAATTACTGATTGTAAGTTAGGCTCTGCTCACCTAGTGTTTCATTGTTTTTACTATTTGCTTTGTTTTGTATAATTAACACTGAAGATAGCCACACCAAGAAATAAATGCGCATGAGCAGTTTACAAATATCTTGGTGTAAGACGAAACAATTGTATGCTGAATAAATAAACAAGTTTTATGAAATGGCGTGAATCGGTCCTTCATAACATTGACATGGTATAAAATTAAATAAAAAATATTGAATATAACATAGATATGGCCTTACACTATTAAGCTATTATAATTACTTTATTATAAAATTTATATTTGAATATATATTCTAAATATAAATATAAACATACATATATATATATATATATATATATATATATATATATATATATATATATATATATATATATATATATATGTGTGTGTGTGTGTGTATTTTCTTTGTTCGCATACTTTTGCTACGCTACTAGTAATCATGAGAAATCTATTCTATACAGAATATTTTTGCTTTTCTTTCAAACATAACCCAATCCCACAACTAAGGTATATTTTAGCATGTATTAAGTGTTATAAAAGTATATAGAGAAACTAACGTTGATGGACTCATATCTCCATCATTATAAATTTAGGTTTGTTTATATGTTATAATATTTGTATATACAAGATAATCACGTTCATACACCGGTTCTTGTTAGATCACCGAAGTTAAGCAACTGATCGGTACTAAAATGGGTGACGATTTGGCAATACCATTTTTCTTTTGTTTTCGATATTAGAGATCCATCAGATGCCCACTCCCCATTTTTATTTTGTTTTCACCCCGATCCCCAAAATGGCACCTATCTTGGAGGACACTATCTATGCTCATGAATCCCAGTATTTTCTTTCTTTTTTTTATCCCTCAATAGTCCCCTTTTCTCCTCCTAGGAACTTATTTGCTTTTTTCGGCTCTTGAAATAACTCTAAAAACAGTGAGCAGCACATACGTAAATAGATTTGCAAGGGTCTTACTAACCATCACACTTGGCATGCTATTTGGTTCCCCCCCCCCCTCTCTCTCTCTCTCTCTCTCTCTCTCTCTCTCTCTCTCTCTCTCTCTTATATCAAGCCAAGACAGTGCCATTCGCTAAGCATTGCTGGGGTGCTTCTTTATAGACGTGGCCGAGACGAAATATGAAAGAGAGAGATAATTCAAGCTTTGTATTAAAAAAAAGAAAAATGACTCTACCACCCGTTTTTCTCAACTTTTTTTTTTTCGATGTACAATCACCTATTAGAGGATTCTGTGTGTTTGGGATTTTTTTTCAAATATTTTACATTTTAGGAGGGGGGATCAGTTTCGTATATAAATTTAACGTAAACTGATCACCCACTAATTGATTATCACAAATTAAAAAACAAAAAATTCTGTGTACAATTGCTTATCATGTCGCTAGAGAATTTCTTTTTTGTTTCGAAAAACAAATTTAAAATATTTGAGATTTTAAGAGGGGGATCAGTTTTTTATTATATAAATTTAACGTACACTGACCACCCACGCGTTTACCATGTTTTCTAGTACACCTTCCCAACCGATAAAATTGTACATAAAAATATCAAACCACTCGGGATTTTCTTAAGTAAGCTTTCCCATAGAGTGAATGTGGTATTTTGGTGATTGGAACTGGTTTAGAGAATAGACCAGGCGGGCAACAACCTATCCCGACGCCACCCAATTTTAGCATGTGCCGCATCTTTATGTTTCATTGAAAAATTAACTATTTTTGTGCAATCTTGAGATAAATAAATACATCCTTGGCCTTTTGGCTAGAAGCAAAGTGTAATATCTGTTCCGATGCACAAAAAAAATGACCTTGTGTCTAACTCTTCCCTCGTGGGGAGGCAAATAAATAGGAACATCTTAAAGCATCTCAGCCGCTTATAACGAAGACGAAAAAAGAAGAAATGTGTATACGTTTCTTGCATGAGTTCAAACCCGGTCACAATTCTTCCCAAACAGACGTCAATACAAAAAAGCATGGGAAAAGGATTCACCAGTGATCGGACACTACGAATCGTGGATTCCGAAATTCTGTAGTGGTAATAAGAGCCTTGAAAATGAAGAAGGTAAAGGACGGGCATGCATCCTTTAGTATGAAAGTCTGAAGAGAATTGTAGAAGAAAATCCATGTCTAACCATCAGGAGCAAATTAG
>OY744539.1:24924212-24934212 GCA_963556195.1 Sepiola atlantica | reverse complement strand
GCATCTAAAATTAAATTAGTATATATCCATTTAGTTATAATAATTTTTTAAACCTTCTCACCGTAATTTTTGTAATATAAACTCTCCATATTGACAATATTATCCGTTTCTACTTTTTTCCACTTGACAAATTACAGCATTCGTTTTAATAGTCTAGGTATATTTTAATAATGCATGAAAAAAAGTTCTGACAAAGGGGTGAGAATTGCTGTTTTCTTGGTAGGAATCTATCCATCTAACACTTATTGTAGGCTAATTTTTTTTACCTTGAAGTAGTATTTATTTTAGCTGATTATATGAAGTGGCTTCATGCCTTGTCTGACACTCCTAACTGATTTCACCTTTTCTTTTTCAATTTTTAAATCTTCAACGGTTTCTGTTTTTCCATCTCTTTATTTTCTCGCTATGCATCATGCTCATAACGCTGCCAAGGAAGACGTTGGCAGCAGAATACCTTTACATATATTGAACTTTAAATCTATTGAATTTTTACTCCTCCACCCATTTTCTGCATTCCAATATATTCGTCGCGATCAATTTATAATATAATATGCTAAATGATAATATCCTTTGACACTTCATAATACAATAAAAAAAATCTTATAAAAGTCCGTTAAACTCTTTAGAAAGAAAAGACAATTATTTAACAAGCTTTGGTTTTCATTATTAATTTGAAAAAGATTATCAATCATTTATGAAATCTGAAAAAGAATAAATGTACTTGAAAAAGAGGTAAAAAGTATATGAGGTGTCAAATGGTATCCTCCATTGGAATATTATATTATAAATTGTCTAAAAAAGGTATATTGGAATCCTTTTTGGGCAATTTATGATATAATATTCCAATAAACGATACCCTTTGACCTTTTGACCCTTTGACCCTCTTCTCAAATACATTTCTTATTTTCTTAGATTTTATAAACGATTGATTTTTTTTTCAAATTTGTTAAATTAATAAAGAAAACCAAACTTTGTTAAATAATTGTTTTTTTTTTCCTTCTGAAGAGAAGACATGTAACTTTGAAAAAAACATGGTTTCAAGGACTTTTATAATATTCTTTGTTGTACTGTTTGAAACAATTACACTTGTAAAGTATGTGACTTTAAATTTGTTTATTATCATTTTCTCTTCTATAAACATCCTCTATCCTCAATATTGAGCATATTTTATCGTACTAGGAATTAATATAAAATAATTATTTAATAATACTTGAAATATTATATATATATATATAAATTATATAAATTATATCTATTAATAATGGAGTTTATGTATCTGTCTGTCTGTCTGAAGGCGAAACTCCATCAGAGTACTATGACTATTTGTTAAGTCCGCCAGCTTCTTTATATACTACTACAAAGACCGCCGTAAACACTATGCGCATTTCTCAATTTACATAATTAATTGCTTTTGAACTTCTAATAAATTAGTATTCGCAAATATACACACATGATTGTTTTCTTCAGATTTCCACATGTATTTACGCTATTTTGCTCGCTAATAATCTTACTTATAGATTATAATTATTTATTTTATTATTTATATATATATACATACATGAAATGAGTTACGTAGTTAATTCATCTATTGGGAAACTGATTGAACAGCCAGCGTTACTCAATTGAATTGGTTACCTCCATCTGATTATTCAGTATGGACGCAAGACGGGCGCGTTATTTAAACTGTAAACAAAACGCTGGCATTCACCGTGTTACTTTTACTCTGATCTTTTTCATTAAAACGTTCTAAGTTTGTTTATTTTCTTAATCTTATTAGCCATTATGTTTTAAAACACAAATTCACTGAATCAAATTGTTTAATAAAAATGATAATTGATTTAAAAATTACTATTTAAAAACACACACACGCATTATAATGAATTTAGTTTAGGTAAACTTTTTCTTTTCGAGAGTATTTAAAAAACTATTCGTGTTTACTGTATTTGATTGTTTAATACTTTTATTTTAGGTACACCTTTTCTTCCGATTTGAAAAACATCCAATATTATCATTTTTTCACGACCTCAACTGCGTTTATGATTTTGTTTTTACCTTTTACGCTGTTAAGCTTTCATTTACAAACTGTTTTATTATTCCGTTTCTATTTATCAAAATAAAAGACGTGATTTTTTTTCTTTTCTGTCAACAAAAAAAACATTGTACTGGAAAACTATATAACTGATTTTAGAATCAAATTGTTTAATTAAAAAAAGGTCATTAAACAAACACACACACACACACACATTCTAACGAATTTAATTTAGGTAAACTTTCTTTCCGAGAGCATTTACATAACTAATCGTGTTCACTGTATTTGATTTTTTTGGTGCTTTTTCACTGTAGGACTCGCGCTAACTTTGACCCCGTCGTTAGAGTTAGGGTCAGGGTCAAAGTGGGGGGTAGGTTAGGGTTTAGAGTTAGAGTTTAGCATGGTCAAAGTTATCGCGGGTCCTACATTAAAAGAGTACCGATTTTTTTATTGTTTTATCTTAGGTACACCTTTTTTCGATTTGAAAAATACTGTTCGCTGTATTTAGTTTTTTAAATTGTTTATTTTAACAATTTATTGAATCAAATTGTTTAATTAAAATAATAATTGATTTAAAAAATTACTATTTAAAAAAACACACACATTCTAATGAATTTAATTTAGATAAACTTCTTCTCGAGAGAATTTAAATAACTAATCGTGTTCGCTGTATTTGATTTTTTTACTGTATTTCTTTTTTTTTTCTTCTTTTTAATTAAAAATATTAATATGTATGGGGAAGGATAAAAAAAATTTGGGGGGGCGACAAAAAAATGTTATTTTCTTTTCTTAACTACAAATATTTCTATGTATGGCGTAGGGTAAAATAAAAAATTTGAGGGGGTGTCCAACATTATTTTTTTTAACTAAAAATATTTCTATCTATGGGGGAGGGTAAAACAAAAATTGGGGTGGGGTCGAAATTTTTTTTTTCTTTATTTTCAACTAAAAATATTCTTGGTCATAAACAAAGAAAATCAATGTCTAACCACCCAAGAAATATGACTGGGGCTCCATCGGTTTACGCGTGAGCGTTCATTTCTGACGCGGCAGCCTAGCAAAAATATGCGACCGGAAGGAGCATATATTTGCTAGTATACATAATATATGAAAGATTATATATATATATATATATATATATATATATATATATATATATATATGTATATATTGGATTTAGTTAGTATCTCTGGGAATTTAAACTGCATTTTCTTTCTTTGTTTAAGAGGACTCAAAGTTTCTTTAGACTATATATTGGGCATTTAGATCTGAATGGCTAGGTGTCCTTCTTCTTATATACTTGCCTATCTGGTACCTAAGGTACTTAAGCTTTTGTTGTGCAACTTTTATTCCTATATAATTTTATTGCTAGCTACCATATTGCAGAATAGTTCTTGGGTGTAGTGTTTGGATATTATTATTATTATTGTTCTAATTAATATTATTTGATATGCAAATTACCATATCACACTGTAGTCTTAAGGGTAATATTTTTTTTTTATTTTTTTATATATTAGTGAAATTAAAGCTGAATTATTTCTACATTTGATTATTGGGGAAATGGTCGTTTTATCAGCACCACTGGAGAGCCATGAATATTATAACTGTCATGTTTTTAAATCTCCGAAACAGTTACATGGTAAACAGCTGATGATCCCCGTTTAATATTTCACGTTTAAGTTAAGGTCCCCTGTTTTTGTTTCCCTGTTAGATACTTGAATCCCCTTTTTTATTTGTGAATTTTCCAGCGGTAAGTCAGCTTATGCAAGTGCTAAGTCTGCAATATATTTGATTTAGTTAGTTTCTCTGGGAATTTAAACTGCATTTTCTTTCTTTGTTTAAAATGACTCAAAGCTTTTTTAGACTATATATATATATATATATATATATATATATATATATATATATATATATATAATCATTATCTAGATTCCAATGACCAAAATTAATTCAGTTTTTTCTCATAGAATTGTTCTTCAAATGTAAGAATTGGCAATGGTTTTGCAATTGTCTCACAACGTGCAATATGCTACAGTTAAACACAATTGCATGCTTATCTTCAGACACCACAATCAAAGACATTTATAAATTATATAAATTATATATATAATACTTGAAAGATTATATATATATATATATATATATATATATATATATATATATATATATATATATATATATATATATATATATATATGTCCTGAAGTACTGCTCCCATATCTGGGGAGGCGCCGCTCAGAGCACCTTTTATTGCCTGTGTAGAGTTAAAAAATTAATTTTCAAATCTATAAACTGTATCCACAAGTAATTCGAGCTTTGTCCACCCCATCAATCCTTCCCGATACTTTCATAAGGTTCTTCATCTCTCACCTGACAAGCATTCCATTTTATTAAACCTTAGCCTCCAGTGACTTTTGACCTTGATAAGTGATGTTCCATTATTACTCAAATGTGTGCTTAAAGGGCTAATGACTCGCGAAACTGTATCTACACTAACCCTCGAAAGCATATTACTCTAATACGTAAGATCGAATTATCACACGTGCTTAGATCATCTAAGTCTGGATACGTAGAGTTGCAGAAGGATTCCCCTTTTGTTTCCTAAAGAAAATAACATGCTGGTTTAATAACATGCTTGATTCCAAGCAATGGTAGGCCACTCGTGCTTCTCCTCGCTGTACAGAAAGATAAAGACGAGACCGACATTGTGTTCTTTTTGGCGTCATTCAAAGAAACCAGTAGCGGCCTTCTGAACGGAGGTTCCACGACCGGAGTCACGGTCCGTTTCTACTAAGTGATCGTCGCTTCCGTTTTCGGCCGCCTCACTGCAAACACGAGTTGAGAGACACGGTTTCCCATAAAAGATGGCGCTCGAAAGATTTGTAATGTGATGCATATGTACACAATTAACACAAAGGAACGATGTATTTGCCCAATCGCCAACAAGATTCTACGCGTTGAAGAATGTTTTAAATAGTAAAAAATAAACCAATACAAGCTTAGCATGTATTAGTTAGATTATTCGGACTACTGTTTTCATCTTGGATGCTATTCTCACAACGTTTCGGCTGATGTAACCTCCGACCTTCTTTAGGAGCATCTTGTCGAACTCGGGAATCTTTCTATCGAACGAGTAAGTATAAGTTGTTCCTTATCTTTGCATTCTTCTATTTTCAATCTAAACATTGAACCCTGAGTTAAGGACCAATAAAAGCAAAAAGATAATTAGTTTAAACTGTAGACAAAAATAACAAATAAAAATGTATTTAACAAAAAATTTATTTTTTCATATCCAAATGTGCAATTTTTTTATGGAAGTCGCTTCAGACAAAGCATGAAGCCACTTGATGTTAGGACCTAAAAAATACCACTTCAAAGTCAAAATCAAACCAACGATAAGTGCTAGATGGATAAATTCTGACCCAGAAAACAGCAATTATTCTCCCTTTGTCAGAAACATCGCTCATGGAATGTGAGGACTACAGGACAAAATAAGGGAAGCGAGAGTTACGAGGCTGCCGAAAGTAAATCCAAAGTCCACTTTCTACTCTCTTTATTTAATCAATGAAGAGGTAGACTGCTCTCTTTCGTCAGCCATGACCGGGTAGAAGTCTTAATTATATCTTTCTGGGGATTGAACCATCAACCTCCAGAAGACTATAACTTAGAACTAGTTATTACTTAGAACTTCATCCATAGAGCCACGGGTCCATGTGAAGGGTTCCGTTCACATGGAGCCACGGGTCCATGTGAAGGGTTCCGTTCAAAATTCCATACAGATTGCAGAGTTCGAAAAGACGCACCTGAAGAAGATTGGCGCCCACATTTAGTTTTAAATGTCTGAGCCAAAATAAATAATACGCACCACTTCTATCGTCAACGACACATAAAAGTTATTTAACTGACTTTACAGTTCAGAAAATTTTGAGAAGTCCAGTGACGGGGACGGGTAATTCAGCTATCAAATAAATAATTCTAATATATAAAGAAAAGTCAGTCTGTTTCTCGATTTTTGTCACCAATAGATAGATTTCTTGCTACGAAATCAATATTTAATTCTAATTCGTCAATCCTTTCTGTCCATCGTTGCAGAACTATGAAATCTAATTCGATTGAATTCTTTCCAGAAAATACTTTGATTGAGTCGGAATTATTTTTATGTGGAAGACCTAACTTTGTACTCGCCAATGCAGATTTACTTCCCTTTGTTTATAACAAATAAATAAAATTTTGAAAAAAATAAATTGAAAAGAAAAACACTACCGGGCAACGCCGGGTAGGGCGGCTAGTAGATGAATAAGCAAAAGATTTTGACAAGCAAATAAAAGATTTTAAAACGTTTATATATGTGACAACTTTGCGTAAAGGTCAAGAAAAATCATTATCAAGTTTGGCGTCGACATTCTTACGCTTTTTCGACAACGAATCACTGGGCAACGACATGGAATAAAAACATTGTTTTTATTGAATAGCAAATGCTTTCTCATATATATTTTGTTATGACATGTCTCCACAACATAGTCTGAAATAATTATAAACCCTACCAAAGTGTTATTTTTATTGTAACCTTTATTTTTATGTTTTTGTTTTCGTTTTGATTTTGATTTTTATTAAGTCGATCTGCAAAAATATTCACGTACGTTATTTTGAAATTGGAACTAACCTGGTCCTAATAACACTAGAAAAGAAGAGACCACCCTGGCCTGCCTACGCATAAGCCAAACGAGATTTCTTCATTCTAAAAAAAATCTCCATCTAAATGGCTACGTGGAAATCAATATACAGTAAATTCTCATGGGATTATTTGAATGCCTACTGTGGAGAATTTGAATGCCTAATGGGGAGAATTTGAATGCCTAATCGGGAGAATTTGAATGCCTACTGGGGAGAATTTGAATGCCTACTGGGGAGAATTTGAATGCCTACTAGACACTATCCTCGCGTGTCTTCAGTTTTTCTGTACAAGAGCTTTGTCGGGACAACTTTACATGAGGATACTTCCTCCTACAAGTAAACTCTGACCAGATATTCAAACCAACATAATATTCGAAGCCCAAATAAGATCCCCTCATCATGGCTACGCACTAACTCATATGAGGAATGGTTATGTCCTAGTTATGTAACCTTAAGTAACATCACTTTGCTGGATACTCCACTAAACCAGATGAATTCTTGTCCTAGAATCCAACAAAATTCAGAACAGACCACAATAATGATAAACTATAACATAACTAAGTAACCATATTGGGGAGAGCAAAATTAGTGTTCGTCACTGTTTACTAACTCAACGTTTGAGAGGTAGAAAAGAATCTTACTTGAACACACGCATATCTATGTATATCATATAGAATTCAAGAGAGGGGGGGATTGATTTCTGAGAACTTACTGAAGTAAAATGAAAAAATAAAAATAAAACACATTTTGAGTGAATTCAGAAATCTTGCCAACACATGAAGACACTTTTATAACATTAGAAGAATACTCGTCCTACGACGGGTAAGATTAATTCCTCGACCAGAACAGTTTTGCACCACTTTTATGCCCTTGCGAAGATTCAAATCAAGATATAATGCCACTAAACCTTATGTTTAGAATCCTTATTCGTATTTTGATCGAAATCCATTACATGATTTTGATTCTAGAAAATTTCTCAAATTGAGAGGTCTTAAGACGAAATTAAAATTCAGGAAAACTTCCTTAATTACTGTCTAATAATGACTATGAAACAAATCCAATGCAAATCAGAAATATTTAAATTCTCAAATCAGATGTTGTGCCTAGATGCTGCCTCCTAAAACCCTTTAATATACTGTAAAAAAACTGAAATTTAGGGGATATTTATTAATTGATGTCTAATACCAATCATTAAAATTTTACAAAAAAATGGAGTTATCTGAATGTTCACGGAGTGGTTTCAACCTATTTTTACCCCCTTTACATAAAACTTAATTGAACCAAATATAGCCAATATTACCATCCTTTACGCCTAGAAATTGTGTTCCAAAATTCATAATGATCTGTTAATGAGGTTGGGGTTGGATCCGGTACAGACAAATATATAAACATATACACATACCTAACGTTATATAGATAGATATTAAAAGCATGACTATTTCAAAAAAACTTTAGAGCATAAATCGGCTTTCAATCAAGTATTGCATAACATAACGGTTTACTTCCAATTAGAATCACACATTATATTACAGATCGACAGGTTCTCAGAGTGCATGTGTGTTGTTTACTCCTAGGGCTGAAGTTATGTCGTAAGCTGTAATAAAATATCGCCGGCTTCTTCTTACATTAATTATCATTCAATTTATTTAACAACGCGATCATAGAATATAAATGATGTATTCGGGCATTATGGTCAAGTGGGTTGCAAGGTTAAAAAGAGAGTAGACAGAAAAAAATAGAGTTACTTATTTCAAGCTCATCGCTTAATTATTTAACGTCTTCTCGGCCCGACCGTACAGCGTTTCTCCCGTTACTCTCTGTAATATGTCTAGCGTTATATATACTGCTAGCTTTTGGAATTCCTTCCCGCTCTCTGTTTCCCTGGCTGTTCCAACATACAGAAGTTTAAATGTAATGCGAACCAACATCTCGCTGCACAACTCCCTCCCACTTAAGATACCGCTATAAATCCGGCCCCCCCCCCAATTCACAGTGGCCCCTTACGTCTCAATGACAATGTGCCTTGTTTGGGGTAAATTAAATATTTTTTTAATGTATTCAAAGACAACCATTCTAAAATAATAAACACCATCATCGTCTACAAAATTCTGTCTACGAACTGCAATTTTTTCGATTTGGTCCAAGTACGAATTTTTCGGCTTTGAATCCAACAATTCTTTGACCGGATTTTTCAACTTCATCGAGTGACATAAATTGGCGACCATTCATAAAGTGTGGTATTGATCAGAAAAGACCGTAGTCAGATGGAGCAACGTTTGAAGTATAGGGGGATGCGGCAGAATATGCACCCTGTCTAATGTTTCAATCTTGTTTCTGGTCTTCTCGGTGGGATGCGGCTTTGAATAAGGGGCGCTGATTTGAGTCTTCGATGAAGCTTAAGGAACCTGTCATAAACTTTTCGATTCAAAGCTGAAGGATTAGTAGTTTTGCCAAATCCGAAAGCTTGCAGAAGGTCGTTGGCAGAATGCCGTCGACAATAATGGTCTTGGTTTGGAAGAATGGTTGGCTTGTTTTTTCAATAAATTCTTGCATTATGAATCTTTTTTTTCAACACTGCGCACAGACTCTTTCCTCGACCTTGTAATAAAATGGGTTCTTTGCTGTATTAGTCAAGTACAGCTTCAGTTTCGATACTTTTTGAATCCAAATAGATGATGATGATGATGATGACGATGACGATGACGATGATGATGACGATTACGATTACGACGATGATGATGATGATGATGATGATGATGATGATGATGATGATGATGATGATGATGATGATGATGATGATGATGATGATGATGATGTACGTATGTTCTTATATTTAGCGAAGGTGATGATGATGATGATGATGATGATGATGATGATGATGATGATGATGATGTACGTTTGTTCTTATATTTAGCGATGATGATGATGACGACGACGAGGATGACGACGACGACAACGATGATGATGATGATGACGACAACGATGATGATGATGTACGTTTGTTCTTATATTTAGCGAAGGTTATGATGATGACGCTGCTGAAACAGAAATTATATTGTAGATGGTGTTGCTAACAATCACCATCGTCAGTAAGCGATAATAATTGAAATAACGGCAACCGGATGTTGACTACAGGAAGTTATTGTACCCCTCGCCCTCTGCCTAACTTCTAACCAGTCTCGCGTGCATGTTCCCATGGGCGTTTTTACTACTTCCCCTCCCCCCATAACACTACATCCACTATCAATCCCTAACAGTCTGCTCCACATCTGATCCCCACCAAACAAAGACTGCCAT
>OY744539.1:24909212-24916712 GCA_963556195.1 Sepiola atlantica | reverse complement strand
TAGATAGGGGGGGTCGACATTTTGAGCGATTTTAATGTTATTACGTAGTAATCCGCCAACGATGTTTTCCTTTTGCCAGAGAAAGCGAGAGAAGGGGGTGATAGAAAGATAGGGATGATAGAGAGAGAAAGAGAAAAACAGTTTAATGCATGTACGAGATGTCTGTGACATGAAACCATCGGATGTTCAGGCATATTTGACAAAGACTTTTACATATATATATATATATATATATATATATATATATATATATATATATATATTGTGTGTGTGTGTGTATTTAGGTAGCATGTTCTTATTTATGCAAACATTGTTAAAAAATAACAGAATTCGTCTGTTTAATTATACCTTTTTATATTTTTTCAATTTTTCTGATGGTCTTTCTTGTATTAAAATCAAAAATATTAATAAATGTTCCATAGTTTTCACTGGTTTCACGAACGTTTTCGATTCTTCGTCGAATCATCCTTAGGTGTCAAAAGCAAATGAACAAAATAGCTGGAGAAAGTGGAAGGGTAGGGAAGAAAGAGTGAGAGAATAGGAGGATGAGATCCACAAATGATCGGGCAATACGGAGGTAATTCCAAAAAATCCGTACTGGAGATGAGAGCCTTGACGATTAAGAAGGTAGAGGACGGCCGTGTAATCTTGACAATAATTACAAGCTCTTGTTAAGCAACATCTACGTCAAAGTGTAAAATAAATGTCTCAGACATTTGCTGTCAGCACTGCGACAGTTTAACGTTATTTACAGAATATTGGAAAAGTGACAAAAGTTTCCATGAATAAATGTATGTTTCTGAAATCAGACATTATTTTTGTAACGACCTAATAGTTCTTCTAATTCTTTCTCACAGCAACATCCATAGTTAAAACGATGTTATGGAACCAACAGGATTCGAACTTGGCACACCCAGGTCATCAGTCCACGTCGATACCTGGGAGGTGACGGTGGTTAAGTGGATAACGACACGGACTGAAGACCTGGGTGTTCCAAGTTCGAATCTAGTCGGTTCTACTACTTTCACTTAGGGATGTTGGCAACCTTCTCGTGGTCCTTCCTGTAAGTACTCGATGTCTTTTCAGACAGATTTATAACTAGAAAAACATCGGGGAAACTAATGCCAACACCAGAATCATCTGATTCACACGAAAGAAGAAGAAGCCGATACCTCCCGATGATTTCATTAAAATTTAGTAATTTTCCGCTTTTTGATGATAAAATAAAATAAACGTTTGTTTGTTTGTTTACAAAGGGTACTCTTCTAGTGGGGGGCTCGTATCTTATATTGGGGAGGGCATGAATGAGCCCCTTGCGACGACTGTTGCTAACCAATCAGAGTCCTTTATATCCTTCAATCCCCTCACTATCTATATGTAAAACACTCAAAATATTATTTTGTTCCCATTTTAAAAAATATCCTTAAAATAGCTGACTTTTGAGCCAACATCAAAGTGTAGCATTTGTTCTAGTTGGTCTGAGGACGCCATCGTTCCAATAATTAGATCATTTTATTAGAAGGGGTATGGACGATCGCCCGAGGCATTCTCACTGGGGAATGTTGACGACGCTGATAATGACTTGTTTTGCAGCTATGCAGAATGTCAACTTCCCACAATAAACTGACCTTGTGTCTAACTTTTCTGCTGTGCGAGGCAGGTAAAGTAAATAAACTCCCTAATATAAACGATAGTGAAACAATGCAAAAAAACAATGCTTAGACAAATGGGTCAAACTATTTCTAGTGAATAGTAGAATAGGCAGATGATGACCATCGACTTTCACCCATTTTTGATGACCTTGCGTCTAATTTGTAAATGAATTATACTTTTTTTCAATTCAAAGTTTAGTATTTGTTCTGGTTGGTCATCTTCCCAGGCATTACCATTGTTTGTCACGGGGGGCTTTGTTTATGGCGAATCGTTTGAGGCACCCTTACTGCAAAATACCGACGGGCACTTCTTGCTGCACAGTTCCCAACTTGGGATGACCCCAAAAACTTGCACCCTAATCCTCAGTAGCCCCTTACGTCTACAGTGTTGGCCTGCCTTGTTTGGGGTGAACTATGATTTTTTTTTTTAATATCACAGCAACTTTTACAAACCTCCAGAGTGCCCCTACCCCTGTTTTAGAGGGGGCCCACAATAAACTGACCTTGTGTCTAACTTGGTCGCTGTGAGAGGCAACTAAACGAGATCCTTAAAATCTATTGAGACTCCCCTTTGTGTGGTTATTCTGCGCTAACATCAATCAAACGTAGATAAGTATTTGACCTCTGCCAAATTTGCTTTGGGAGAGGTCATTACTAATTAGGAAGATTGACAACATTTACATAATTGTTGAGTCGATGTGTGCTTTGTAAAATATACGCCAAAGGAAGAACATGACATCTAGATTAAAGAGAAGAGAAATGATGCAGGGAAATGATGATGACGCTGAAAGAGGATTCACCATTAAAAGGGGTGTTGTTTCTAAAACGTTAAGCTCAAAATAGAACGCAACTTTCGCATTATATTATATGTTTATTGACTTTCCTGTGTGCTGTACGATAGCTCAGTTGGTAGAGTGGTCGTTTCACATCATGGGTTCGGATGTGTCCTACTGAAGAGGCAAAAAAGGGGACAAAACTCAAGTCTAGGGCTTCCGGTTTATGTCTGGTGTGGTTTTTCTGATTGTGGAAATAAAAATTAAAAAACGAAATGACGGCGACTTCAAAGCGATCAGGACTTTTAGAGTTTACAGTTATACTTTGTGTCTTTCTCTTTCAATTTTCTTACCTGTTCTATTTTATCAGTGTTCAGAATACATGCTTTATCACGCTAATATATTAACAGTCATAATGGATGTACGAGATGTCTGTGACATGAAACCATCGGATGTTCAGGCATATTTGACAAAGACTTTTACATATATATATATATATATATATATATATTTATATATATATTGTGTGTGTATTTAGGTAGCATGTTCTTATTTATGCAAACATTGTTAAAAAATAACAGAATTCGTCCGTTTAATTATACCTTTTTATATTTTTTCAATTTTTCTGATGGTCTTTCTTGTATTAAAATCAAAAATATTAATAAATGTTCCGTAGGTGTCACTGGTTTCACGAACGTTTTCGATTCTTCGTCGAATCATCCTTAGGTGTCAAAAGCAAATGAACAAAATAGCTGGAGAAAGAAGAGAATTTTTAAAAGACAGCGGAGAAACGCGCAGATAATGTTTTCGCATTGTTCCAGGAATAATAATATAGCTAATAGCTACATTGGTATTACAAGCACTACCCTATCCCACCGCCTCGCCATGCATCTTGTAAACTCTAGCTCAATTTACCAACATCTACAAAAACATAACTGACCTCCCTCTGATTTAAGACAAATTCTAGTTAATAACACTAAAATTATACATTCCGAAACCAATTTTGAAAAATTAAAAATACTGGAAGCTATCTACATAAAAACACAGCAACCTAAAATTAACAACATCCCATATGAAAACAGTGGAAACATTTTAAAATGCTTAACGTAATACGATTTTGTTCTGTGATGCTATCCAGCGTTGCTGAATTTAAATCGTCACCGACTTCCTGGAACAATGCGAAAAAAGTTCTATACGCGTTTCTCCGCTGTCTTTTTAAAATTCTCTTATTTCTCCATCTTTTTTTGTTCATTTGTTTTTGACACTTGAAGATGATTTGACATAGAATCGAAAACGTTCGTGAAACCTGTGAAACCTATGGAACATTTATTATTTTTTTAGTAAAAATAAGACCATCAGAAAAATTGAAAAAAAATGTGTATGTATATATATATATATATATATATATATATATATATATATATATATATGATCTTTCACTTTTCTTCAACATTTACCTCGCGTTTCCTCGATGAAATACGAACGATTTTGTTAATGACTTATCTATTTCCATAATTCGTAATGAGAGATCATTTCCTGTTGGTCGGTTCTGTTAAATGATCTGCACTGAATGTTCTCGTACTAATGTCAGGTTCTGACCCTCAAACCTATTTCTGTTTTGGTTTTTTGATGGGTGGGTGAGGCGCCTATGTAGATTACCACCGAATCAGAATCAAAACGAAAAAATATTATTAGAATACTGTAACCAATATTGCTTTTGACAAAACATTTTACACACGCACGCATATACATATATATATATATATATATATATATATATATATATATATATATATATATATATAGATATATATATATATATATAAATGCCTACTTTCGCTCTCGAGATGAAAATAAATACCCCCTAAAACGCTGTCAGCGCGAAGAGTCGACATCTAAGCAAATGTTGCGCAATTACGAACCGCATCTCTCATGAACCGACATTGTTTGAGTGCAGTAGCAAGAAGTACAAAAACGAATGGAAAGAGTACCGGGATAAGCAGAGAATGACTAGTGTCATTTCGGAGTGTTTCATTCTTTTAGACAACCAAGCCGTGCGAGTCTAGTCTATCCTACTATTCAGCAATGTCATCCATAGCTGGAGGGGGCATATATGGATTCATAACTTTCTCATAGTCGAAATTCGACTTTATAGTTCGTTTTTATAATGCATGATAGTAATATATATATATATATATATATATATATATATATATATATATATATATATATATATATATATATATATATATATATATATATACAGGGTGAGCCAAAAGTAGGTGGACAGTAAAAAAACATTTTTTGTCGAAGCATAAGAGGCAAAGCTGTGTAAATCAAGAAGGAAAACAGTTTGAACACTTGCGTTGATAAATAACATTTAATTTTCATTAATATAATTGTTTTATTACATGTAATTGTACGTATAAGTGATCTCTAAATAAATGTTTTACTGTCCACCTACTTTTGGATCACCCTATATATATATATATATATATATATATATATATATATATATATATATATATATATATATATATATATATATATATATATATTGGCGATTCCGCCAACGCTTCAAATGCGTGACTTTTCAATATATATATATATATATATATATATATATATATATATATATATATATATATATATATATACATGGGTGTTTGTGCCCAAGTAAGCGAACAGGTCGCCCTTCAACTTCAGAAGATGCAGTTGAGCAAGTTCGGACAGCCTTTCAGCGGAGCCCCCGTAAATCAGTGAGAAGAGCCAGCAGGGAACTTCAGCTTGCTCCAGCAACTGTCTGGCGTGTCTTAAGGAAACGACTGCAAATGGTACCTTACAAGCTCAAGTTGGTCCAAAAGTTGAAGGACACTGATAAGCCACTTCGCCGTGACTTTTGCATTGCAATGCAAGAGAAGTTGGAAGATAACGGCTTTGATGACCGGCTTGTTTTTAGCGATGAGGCGACCTTCCATCTGAATGGCAAAGTTAACAAGCATAACACTCGCATATGGGGTACTGAGAATCCTCATGAACTTCTTGAGCACGAGCGAGATTCACCAAAAGTGAACGTGTTTTGTGCAATTTCCAAGAAAGGTGTCTATGGACCGTTCTTCTTTGAAGAGGCAACTATCACTGGTGAATCCTATCTCAACATGCTGGAAGACTGGTTAATGGCTCAGTTGGAACAAGCAGAATCTGATGACTTCATTTTTCAACAAGATGGTGCACCACCACACTGGAGTCTTAGAGTAAGGCAGTTTCTTAACACAAGGCTGTCTGGTAGATGGATTGGGAGATCTGGGCGAGGTGATGACGTTCTCATGCCCTGGCCTCCTAGGTCTCCAGATCTTACCCCGTGTGACTTTTTCCTTTGGGGCTTTGTCAAGCAACAAGTCTATGTGCCGCCCCTTCCAAGAGATATTGACGAACTAAAGGCTCGAGTAACGGCAGTTGTGGGAACCATTGACGTCAAGATGCTGGAACGCGTTTGGCAGGAAATGGACTATCGACTAGATGTCTGCCGTGTGACGAATGGTGCTCATATTGAGCAACTTTGAAGATTCCCCACAAAACTTGAAACTTTAACCTTTCCAACGGTACCAATCTCATTTTTCAACTCCTAATAGTTTTTGAGTTATTAAAAATCGTTATGTTCCCAAGACTTTTGAAACACCCTGTATATTAATTGATCAAGTTCAAATATGTTAATAAAATGAACATAAACCAATAGTTTGGAAAGTGCTCGATACCAATATATATATATATATATATATATATATATATATATATATATATATATATATATATATATATATATAAGATTTAGTTACATTGCAAATATTTTATTTATCTCAGGGATCATTTTTTCAAAACAATCATTTTTGGTATATTTATGATCAATGTTCTGCGTATTTCTCTAAGCCCCGCTGTAGTTAACAGTATGGCTGCCGGTTCTGGGTGGTAATTTCAGAGACAATCTGGATGAAGGTGTATTCGATCTGAGTTTTTCGTATTTACAGACTTTTGTTATGTCGCATCGCAATGTATATTTTTTTCTAATTGAGAACTTCAGAGAGAAAAGATCCGATATTGACATACAAATGTCGGTTTATCTTCTGGTGTACGAAACGGAACCGTAAATGTACCAAAAATAATTGTTTTGATAAAATGATTCGTAAGGTGAATACAATCTTGGCCTTTGGAATGTAACTAAATCTTCTTTATGCTCTACTATTACATGTTGCCAATCATCGAACTTTAATTGGAAGAGGTTGGTATACATAAAGAATAGAAGGTATATACTAACATATATTTTCGTACACCTATGTATATATATTTTATAATAAATTTTGACTTGCCTTTATTCTCACATTTCTTGGCTACCTTTCTTTCAGTTTTGTGTTGGAATAATGTACTTCTTTTTTTCATTATTGATTGATCGTCTCTGAAGAGCAGCCGGTAAACAAAAAACTACTTTTTGCAAAACGCGCGTAAGACAGAAAGAAAACAAATATAGGCATTCGCCGAAATAAAATAATTTAAAAAAATAATGATAATAATAATGAATAAAAAATTATGATTGTGGACCTATTGATTGATTTTTGGGTCATTTGAATGCAATGAACCAGTACATATATATATATATATATATATATATATATATAATTTTTATATATACACATGCGTGTCATGCCAAACATGCAATCGTCAGTGTGGGAGGAGACAATCCCTGCCGGGCACACGGTTCGAACGCCAAAAAGAAAGTCATATTTAACGCGTACCGATGTGCCCACCACACATTGCATGAAAATGGGAGAGTAAATTGAAAATTAAACGGTCATATAGCAAGTCGTCAAGAGAACTCAATATGCGGGGCTATAGTATCGCATTACGTTATGAATAACGGTTTGGTGTAAACTTACTTAAAGTGCTAACAATAGCGAGAGCTTTAAATAATTATTCATAAATAATATTTTCAAATTAACACATGTGTTTCATGCCAAACCTGAAATTATCAGTATGGGAGGAGACTACGCCTGCCGGTCACACGGTTCGAACCTCAATACGAA
>OY744539.1:24896712-24904212 GCA_963556195.1 Sepiola atlantica | reverse complement strand
CGAAGGTTCGATCCTTGTCCAAGTTAGCCATGCTGATGACGGCAGATAGCCAGAAACACGCGTCCATGGATTACTTTTATGTACGTATGAAATTAATAATAATATATATATATTAATAATATATATATATATATATATATATATATATATATATATATATATATATATATATATATATATATATATATATATATATATATCAACAAAAAATACGTCCTATAAAGTTAAGGACGACCAAAATGCAATATTCTGCATTACTCCTTATCACTTAGGAAATGAAAAACACAAAGACAAAAGCTGGCAGATACTATCACTAATAAAAACAATTACAAAAATACATAACTTAAATATTTAAGTGATATAAATCGTACATATTTCCGGGCACCGCGTCATGGTCACGTGGTAAAACTCCAACCTATAGACATTGATATCGATGGTGCAATCCTTGTCCTAGTTAGCCAAATCTATTACATATAGTGTATAGAGCAATAATATTAATTGAATGACATAATAAAATGAGAAATTAATCAGATTTTATTAATGTTCAAAAACATCTTTTTATTTTTGAACTTTAATAAAATCTGATTAATTTCTCATTTTGTTATGTCATTCAATTAATAATTGTATATATATATATATATATATATATATATATATATATATATATATATATATATATATATATATGCCGAGAGTAAAGGGTGTATCTTGGGTGATCAAAATATGTAGGAAAAAAAGCTCCAGGGAAACAAACGTTGACTAACTCAGCTTTAGTATAATAAGTAGATAAAAAGGGCCGTAGTACAAAAAAGGGAGAAAATGAGTACAAATGAACGTAGGAAAATGGCAACCATTTTGTTTTTTGTTTTGTTTTTTGTAGAAGATTTCGAAAGAGCATCGTGTCGAAGGCGGAAATGAAAAGAGAACAAAAGCAGGCGTGATACAAAAGGGTGGGTAGGAATTCTCACCTATACCTGACACCCCCTCCCTCCTCCGGAAAGGTGGGGGGGAGGAGCATTTTTTTTTATCTCAGCTGTTTTTTAACGTCTTTATTTTCTCTAATGCCAGACGCACATCTTGATTGGCGCGAAGTCAAGATAGGAAGAAAAGTTTCAAATTAAATAACAAAACGGAGATACGGTAGAGAAAGCAAATATAGACTCAACCCAAAATAAACAATCCACTTGATGTTGGAATGGGCTGAGAATTAAAAGACAACCGAAAAAAGGTACGGCGAAAATGCTATTGTCTGTTGAGGTTGGGCTTAGTGTTAGGGTTGGGGTTTCTCTGTTGACGCAAACGGTAAGAAGAAAAAAACCCTCGATTAACGCCTTGTTGAGGTATTTATATCCCCACACTCACACCCACACCCACGACAAGAAGATGTGACACAAGGTCGGAAAAAAGTGGGATTTGAAAAGTCAGCGTCCTAGAGGAAGAGCACTCTGGCCGACCAAAAATTGTCTGGGCAGCCTCGTCGACATTCCCCGGTAGGGGCGCCTCAGGCGATTGGCAATAAACTAACCACTTCTCAAAAGGTAAGAAGGTAAAGCCTGGGAGGATGGACTTCTTAGAACTGCACAGGACATACCTCAGCCCGATAAAGAACGAATGGCCTCGACTCTACCTGTCTGATTTCTGTTATTATGTAACCCCTCATTGATAAACGTTTTCCATTGCTGCATTTTCCATAGGCGCGTTTTTTTCTTTTCGGTTAAATCGTTTTCATCTAACGTTTCAATTAACGCATTTCAAAGTTATGGTATTTTTAATTAACACATTTTAATTAACACATTTTTAATTAATACTTAATCAATGCGTTTTTAGTTAACATGTCTTCAATTAAAATGTTTTCAATTAAAATAGTTTCAATCAACGCCTTTTCAATAAAAAAAAAACCTTTTAATCAATGCGTTTTCAATAAACGAATTGTTCGTACTCGCGCTTTCAGTTAACACGTTTCCAATTTACACGTTTTTAATTAACACGTTTTCAATTAACGCGTTTTTCATTAATACGTTTTTAATTAAATCGTTTTCAATTAATATTTTTAATTAACTCGTTTTCAATTAATAAGGTTTTAATTAATACCTTTTCAATTAACATGTTTTCAATTAATACGTTGATAATTAACACGTTTTCATTTAACTCGTTTTCAATTAATACGTATTTAATTAACACGTTGTACATTAACACGTTTTTAATTAATACGTTTTTAAGTAATACCTTTTCAATTAACACGTTTTCAATTAACACGTTTTTAATGAATACTTTTTTAATTAACACGTTTTCAATTAACGCGTTTTAATAAACCCCTTTTAAATCTACGTGTCTTCAATAAATGCGTTTTCAAATAGCATGTCTTTAAATAATACGTTTTCAATTTTCAGGGTTTTCAAGTAATATTTTCAATTAAAGCATTTTAAATTAATGTGTTTTTAATTATTTTTAACCGCAGAAAACGTATATTACGTGGACTGTAGAAAAAAAAAGTTTAAATTATTTTTTTTATTTTAGCGTCAATTTTATTTTATTTATTTATGTAATAAATGTATTGAATGAAATAACTAATTTTACTAAAAAAATCAATGATAAACAATAAGATTAAAAGTTGGACTTCGTTCCCTCTACAAAAAATTAAGTTTAATTCCCCTACTACAAAAGGTTGGGCTTCATCCCTTCACTCTACAAAAAGTGTGGCTTTATCCCCTCCATCTACAAAAGTTGGACTTAATGCCCCCCCTCTAAATAAGGTTGGGCTTTATTCCCCCATCTAAAAAAGGTTTGGACTTCATTCTCCCCTTCTACAACAAGTTAGGCTCTATACCATCCTCCATCTGCAAAAGTTGGGCTTCATTCCTCAACTACAAAATGCTAGGCTTCATCTCTAGCTACAAGCAGTTGAGCTTCATCCTCCTCTACAACAGGTTGGGCTTCATTAACCCCTTCTAAAAAAAGGTGGGGTTTCATCTCCCCTCTCTACGAAAGGTTGGGCTTCATTACCCCTTCTAAAAAAGGTGGGGTTTCATCTCCCCTCTCTACGAAAGGTTGGGCTTCATTACCCCTTCTAAAAAAGGTGGGGTCTTATCTCCCCTCTCTACGAAAGGTTGGCCTTCATTACCCCCTCTACCAAAGGTGGGGCTTTATCTATTTTGTTCTACAAAAGGTTAAGCGTCCTTCCTAATCTAAAAAGAGTTATGCTTCATTCCTCCCTCTACAAAGGTTTGGGCTTCATTACCACCTTCTAAAAAAGTGGGTTTCATCTCCCCTTCCTACGAAATGGTTGGGCGTCATTAACCCCCCCCCCTCTAAAAAAGGTGAGGCTTCACCTACCTCCTTTACAAAAAGGTGGGGGTTCATCTCCCCTCTTTACGAAAGGATGGGCTTCATTACCCCCCTCTACAAAAGGTGGGGCTTCATTACCCCCTTCTAAAAAAGGTGGAGTTTCATCTCCCCTCTCTACAAAAGGTTTGGCTTCATTACCCCCTCTACAAAAGGTGGGGCTTCATTACCCCTTTCTAAAAAAGGTGGAGTTTCATCTCCCCTCTCTACAAAAGGTTTGGCTTCATTACCCCCCTCTACAAAAGGTGGGGCTTCATTACCCCCTTCTAAAAAAGGTGGGGTTACATCTCCCCTCTCTACAAAAGGTTTGGCTTCATTACCCCCCTCTACAAAAGGTGGGGCTTCATTACCCCCTTCTAAAAAAGGTGGAGTTTCATTTCCCCTCTCTACAAATGGTTTGGCTTCATTACCCCCCTCTACAAAAGGTGGGGCTTCATTACCCCCTTCTAAAAAAGGTGGAGTTTCATCTCCCCTCTCTACAAAAGGTTTGGCTTCATTACCCCCCTCTACAAAAAGTTGGGGCTTCATTACCCCTTTCTAAAAAAGGTGGGGTTTTATCTCCCCTCTCTACGAAAGGTTGGGCGTCATTACCACCTCTACAAAACTTGAGGCTTCATTACCCCCTTCTAAAACAGGTGGGATTTCATCTCCCCTCTTTACGATAGGTTGGGCTTCATTTCTCCCTCTACAAAAGGTTGGGCTTCATTCTTACCTTTCTACAATTTTTGCATTTTTTTTTAAATATCTTCGGGTTACTATTGATTTATCCCCAAATTGTTGAAGCATTCATAAAAAAAGTTAAATTTTTAGGAGATTTTTTATGGGGGAAGTTCGTTTTCTAACTTTACTTTAAAGAAAAATCTCACTGGAGTTGATATTATCAAAAATAGTTCTTCACCATACCCTATTTTTTATTTTTTTTTATTTATTTGATTGACCTGAACTCCAAATTATTTAATTTTTTGAAAAAATAACTATTCATTTTTAAAGAAGGGTCAAATTTTATGTAAGTTTAACGTAAAATGGTCGACCCTGTTCTAAATTCCGAAATGACATTTGTAAATTGGCTTTGTGCCAAAGACCGTTCAAAATGTCAAGAAAAATACATTTTCTCCTTTAACTTTAATAACTTTCGAAGAACTAAATTATGTTTATAAAAATTCAGTAATAAAAATTCAGTAGATGGCCTCTTCGTTTTTTATTACTCATCTAGCAAGGCTAGCCGGCGTCGCCTGGAGTCCGAATTTCTGTAACTTGCAAGATTACAGAAAAAAATATGAAAGTAAAAGTAAACAATTTACGTAATATTGTAATTCGAATTGTTTAATTTAGTTTTAGGAGAAAATCAAAGTAAAAGTAATTATGCTTCAGGTGAGGTTCGAAGACGCGGACTCTTTTCCTATGATTATCATTTCAAGGTTTGTTTTTACAACAATTATAGGGCAGGTTAAACATCAACAGACTGTTTCGTTGCATCACAGCTCTTCAGTGCCGCTAGACTAACAACCATCTCAAATCCGGGATCGAACCTCCAACCATCTAGTCAAGAGTCAGCAGTCCTCATCACTAGGCCAATAACGAGCACTGTTGATAAATGATATCTACAATCTTTTATTTATAAACATTGACCGCTACTTGACAGTGCTCTATTTGTTTATTCACAAAGAGTGTTGCATTACGATATATAGTAGCAGGTTATATTATAAACAATAATACTCAACCCGAAAATGGGAGCTTATAAATAGTCATCTATAGACAGACCGTTTCGCTGTATCACAGCTCTCTCTCTCGCTCTCTCTCTCTCTCTCTCTCTCTCTCTCTCTCTCTCTCTCTCTCTCTCTCTCTCTCTCTCTCTCTCTCTATACACACACACACACACACACACACATATATATATATATATAGAGAGAGAGAGAGAGAGAGAGAGAGGGAGGGAGAGAGAGAAAGAGACTTTTCCGTCTGATGAGATCTTAGTTTCTAATAACTAATGATCGATAACATCGACATGCCAGTGTAGCGGCTTCTTGTACATGTCTGTATAAATAAAAATAATTATATATGTATATATATATATATGTGTGTGTGTGTTTATCCATAAACATTAAGTACAAGTTCTTAGCCTCAACAATGCGATAATCAAAGCAATCGCAGTTTAAAAACTCAAAACCAAGAATAAAAAAAGAACTGGGCCTAAGAGAGCACATAGGTCTTCATTGATCACCCGCAAAATGTAATTTGTTTTTACTTGAGCCGATAGATTAACGCATGCGTAAAACAAAGTAAATACTTAATATTTGATAAAGTCGCGTTGGAGAAAATGAAGGCATTTAATGCCTTGCGTTTGTCTGGCAGAAAACCTACGCCACATTCTTAAAATATCATGGAACGCAGTTAAGTAAACACGATCTCCCATTCTGCACTCGTTAACATAGTAAACCTCCCCATAATCGTGTTTTGAGACGTAAATACAAAAACTGTTTACTTCATCGATACTAATATGAAAGAATTGTGTCTGTATACCCGTCTTTTTTTGTTTCCTTTTACTTCAGTCGAAGTTCTCAGAAATAAAGGGGCCTTTTTCCTGGGGCTAACACTTGATCTCTATATGAGATACATAGATATTCGAATATTCCATTAAAGTCCGGCAGCACTTTTACCCCCAGCCCAGGCCGCCTACCGCCGCCCAGCCCCCGGCGCCAGCATTTTGGCTCACGTGACTCAATCGTAGTCACTTATAAACAGAATATTCTTCGTTATTAACACTTAGCATATATCCCCCGCCGAATACATTATTTTTGTTTATTAATTATTTACCTTACGAAATAGAATGAAGATTGATGGATTTTCCCTTCTGAGTATATCCCCACTGAAAAAATAAATGTTTCAAATTCTTAAAAATCACGGAAGACTATTCTGTTCATAAGTGACTACGATTGAGTCACGTGAGCCAAAATGCTGGCGCCGGGGGCTGGGCGGCGGTGGACGGCCTGGGCGGCGGTGGGCGGCCTGGGCTGGGGGTAAAAGTGTCACCCATTAAAGTCTCCTTTACCTGTCAAACGTTGGGTTAGTAAAGTAGTTAAGAACATTAATTTTCCTCTCCCCAATTGACAATTTTACTGTTATAGTATATCTTTCTTGTGGTCTCTTAAGTCTTACCGGATTCTAAGACAATAATTCATCTAGTCTGGTGGAGTATCCAGCTAAGTGATGTTACTAGAGGCAACATCACTTGGAGAAGGTGCACCATTCCTCGTATAAGCCAATGTGGGTTAGCCATACCGAAGGTTATCTTACTTAGGCTTCGAACACTATGTTATTTTTAATATTTAGTCAGGGTTTACCTGTACGAGGAAGTATCCTCATGTCAGGACGTCTTAACAAACCTCTGTACAGAAATACCTTAAACCCTCGAAGACAGTGTGTAGTAGGCATTCAAGATCCCCTTTTTTATGTGCCTGTTTATGTGTGTGCTACCTACGTTTAGGCTATTAAACGTATGAACGTGATTAGAAGGATCCCTGACTTATGCGTATACTCGTACGAGGGTCGTATTTATTTATCCTAGTTCATATATCAAATATATAAAGTAAAGTCGGTCTTTTCCTCGGTATTTGTCATCGAAAGATTACTTCCTACACAATCGATGTTTGATTCTGGTTCGTCAGGTCTTTTGGTGAATCGTTGCACCATGTTCTTAAGAACAATAAAATGTAATTCGATTTAATCCTTCCAAGAAAATACTTTCTCCTTGCAGAGATTGCTTTCATCCACGAATATTTCTGGTGTAAGATATTATTGTAGAGAATAAATGAGCATTAATTTATAAATGAAGGAAAAAAACCTTTGAGATCAATTTTAAACAAATACCACGTGTTTTTAAAATAACAGCATTTCTGATTTTCGTAATTTCATATTATGTTGAAAAAGGTGACAGGAATTACCGAAAAATTTTAATCCCACAATCAGAAATACTATATATAAAACAATATGTATATATATATATATATATATATATATAATTATTTCCTTAATCAGACAACGCCGCAGCCCACACAAACCATGAAAGCCACAAACCGAAAGTTCTAGACTCAAGTTTCGCCCTCCTTTTGGCTCATCAGTATAACATATCCGAACTCAGGATTTGAAACCTTTCATGGT
>OY744539.1:24841712-24894212 GCA_963556195.1 Sepiola atlantica | reverse complement strand
TATCATTAAGCATATCCCTAAATCTATCCAACAAAGGATAAGCAACAACTCCTCAAACGAAACAATCTTTAACAAACACAAAGAATTTTATAATAAAGTACTAAAAAACAGTGGGTACAAAAATACACAAATTAAATTTATCAACTCTACAACAACTAACAATAAAAACAAGAAAACAAAAAACAGGAATATAATATGGTGTACACCCCCCTTCAATCACGCAGTTAAAACCAAACTTGGTAAAAAATTCTTAGACCTTATCAACACACACTTCCCCCCCAAACAATATCTTACATAAAATATTCAACAAAAATACACTTAAACGAAGTTACAGTTGCAGTGAAAATTTAGAAATGATAATTAAAAAACACAATAATAAAATCCTAAACCGCAACTTAAACCCTGAATCAAATAACAAAAAAAGAACTACAGTTAAGTCCTGTAACTGCATAAATAAAAATGAATGCCTCTTGCAACAAAATTGTTTAATAACAAAAACTATTTACCAAGCAACAATCTCGACTAAGGAAAACCAAGCTATAAAAAAATACTACATAGGTATGGCAGGTAATACTTTCAAAGAAAGATACACCGGCCATAAATGTTCTTTCAACAACCCAAGTTACCAAAATAGAACTTCACTTTCAGGTTACCACTGGGAATTAACTAATAAAAATAAATCACCAACTGTAATCTGGAACACTATCAGAAAAACTAAACTCACCATGTTATTTATGCCTTGGCGAAAAACTTGAAATAATTAAATTTACCGATAGAGGAAAACTTTTAAACAAAAAACAGGAAACATCGATCAATTGTAGGCATAACAGATCACATCTCCTTAGTAATCTGTACAATACCCCCTAACTAATACCATTAAAACAAAAAAAACCCTCAATATCCACCAACCCTCTAAAATTAACACTTATAAACATCTCTACCCAGATAATTTTAATCATTAATTACAAGCATAATATAATTACCCCCCCCCCCTTTTTTGGAATAAATATTATAACACCCTCAGGTGGAACATCTAGATATGTATGTGTAGGTATGTTTTGTAGATATATGCATGTGTGTGAACATTTGAAATTTGTAAGTATATGAATGTATATATATGTACATGTATGTATGTGTGTGTATGTGTATGTATGTATATGTATCTGTATGTTCATGTATATGTATGTGCATATGGATGCATGTATGAGTATCTATGTATGCATATGTATGTATATATATATATAAATATATATATATATATATGTGCGTGTATGCGCATGTATGTGTGTATAGGTATTCCCCATATACTTAACCTTGATTAAAAATATTTAATTTATAAAATCCCACAAAAGTCAACCACATATTACCAAAATCATCTTTAAAATTATATATTGCTTGCATTACTCAAAATTACTGACTCCCACCATTTTTAGTCCTCCCACCCATGGACCATAATTTCTTTTTAACAACTTTAACTACAATACCTTAGTGCCAATATTATCTTTAATCTTCCGACAAGTTTTAACCCCACCATTCTTAATACAATTACAACTAATAATAACATTTATTAATACCACTGCCACTAATTCATATATGACTTTTACTAAAAATAAAAGTAATTACCATTATGCTTTATTAATTCATTACTAAATATTACTTAGAATTAAAATACACTAATTTATCCCCCAATATAATTAAAACTAAATGTTAATAGGTCGAAATATAATAGTATAATTTATTAATACTACTGTCAAAAATCTATATACAATTTTTACTAAAAATAATCACCACTATATTTTATTAACTCATTGTCAAATATTATCTAGAATTAAATTTATGTATCACCAATAATAATTTAAACTAAATATTTTTTTGTCGTGGAAATTTAGCCGTCTGCACTAAATATGTCGAAACATCTCTATTCCCTTGACACGCGACAAAATATCGGTCGCGTTAAGCCAGACACCCTAACCCCTTCCCGTTCACAACAACTCTTAAATGGCTATAGACACCCACCCCTAACACCCCCTACCTCCCTTTCTTTCTCTTCTCTTTCTTTCTCTTCTCTTTCCCTTTCCTTTCCTTTCCCTCGCCCCCCCCCCCTCCTGCCCCAGCTCAGCGTTGAATAAAAATAAAAATATGAATTATTGTAAATTAAACTTTTCTAACGGCCAATCTTTTTTAAAAATTGGTCACATGACTATTATTCCTTCTTCTTCTGTTTGCTTAACTCCATTCTTCCTGGATTCCACCGACCGGGTTGGATCACAAAAAAAAACTTTCTGCCTGATGAGACCTCAGCTCTTGATAGCTGTAGATCGATAACATCGACATGCCAGTGTAGCAGACCTTGTACATGTTTGAATAAAAGCATTCACAATACAGCTCTATATTTTTTATTGAGCACTCTGTTATAAACCCGGTTTGATTCCCTTTGGATTTCTACCCTGTGGATTTTTACCCTACCTGGATTACTATATATATATATATATAATATATATATATATATATATATAATATATATATATATATATAATATATATATATATATATATATATATATATATATATATATATATATATATATATATATATATATATATATATATATATATATATAATGCAAGAATTAGATGACTTAAACCCCGAAGAAAAAAGAAAATAACTCGGCGAAACAAAAAAAGGACGGTCAATGAAAATATTTGCTTTAATTCAGGAATATTTTAGATTAATAATTATAGCTGATTCTGTATGATTAGAAATACAAATAGATAAAAGGAAATGATAGATATATGTACTTGAATATAACACGACCATAATTCCATGAGAAAAAAATATATATTTATATATGCTGATAATGAGTACTGATTTAATCGCCTAGTTTTTCATGTTTTTTTTGTTTGCACTGAAGATCACCACACCAAGAAATAAATGCACAGGAGCATTTTACAAATGTATTAGTGTTTGCCGAGACAATTGTATGCTGAATAAAAATAAGTTGTATTAAATGACGTGCAGCTGTCATTTATAACATTGAAATTGTATAGAATTACATAAAAAATATTTAATATAGCATAGCTCTAGTCTTACACTATTGGGCTATTATAATTATTTTATATTATAAAATTTATATTTGAATGTATATAAAAAATTCTAAATATAAATAAAAAATACACACACACACACACACATATATATATATATATATATATATATATATATATATATATATATATATATATATATATATATATATATATTAGTATTAGTTTACGCCAAATAGACATACCTTTTTATTTGTATTCAGTCTGTGAAAAGATGTAATATCATCGAAACGCTGGCTATTTGACGTAGACTGTAATAACGTTTATTTAATTTTATAAATGCTCTATTACGCACTCTTGAAAATATTGGTGTTATGTTCATTTTATTTATATATTTTAACTTGATTAAATATATATATATATATATATATATATATATATATATATATATATATATATATATATATATATATACGTGTGTATACATCTCTCTCTCTCTCTTAAAGTGATTTAAATAAAAAAAAGGATAAATGACTAAAATCTTTCTTAAAATATAATGCCCATTAATTATCAAGGGAGATAATTAAAATTAGACTATATATCTTAGCTAGCTAGAAAGATATACCGATGAGGCATAAGAGTTCACACAGAGAGGGGGAGTGCCTGCTCTCTCTCTCTCTCTCTCTCTCTCTCTCTCTCGCGCGCGCGCTGTCGTTTAGGGGTCAGAATGATGTAGAAATATGTATATGCTTTCTTCTATCAAGAAGACGACTCGGGCGGGTTCGGTTCAAAACCTTTAAATCACAGCTTGACTCCCGACGAGAAAAGACGGCTTGTAGATCTTTTCTTTCTTCATCATTCTCAGCATCACACATTTGTTGGACAAGTAAAGGAGGAAATAGATTTACTGTCGTTTGTGGGCGTTACTCGATAATAGCGACCGGTCCGACCATAATTGAGCCACAACACCGCTGAGTTGAAGTTTCTCTAAATCAAGATTATCCCAACCGCATTCAAACCATCTAAATTGATTGAAAGGACTTAAGTTTTTGCTTTTGTCCCAATTTATCCGCGATGTCTTTCTTGTCACTGTAAGAATAATATTAGATTATATGAAAATGATTTAGGTGTTTGTATAATTCCAATAGACACTCAATTTTAAAATATTGTTGTATATTGAGGTGGCCTTGAAGGGGCCTTAAATAAATACGTTCTAAATTTTTAAGAGCTCCAAAATTGACAAGCATTCGAACAGAATGGACAAAACCTGATGTATTAATTAGTATGCTGGGTACGAGGGAATTTTATTAGAAGCGAAGTGTAACGCATGTGTTAAAATAGCCAGTATTTAAATATCTCTTCCGCTCCCTTTCTCTCTTTCTCTCACTCTTTCTCTATCTATTTATCTATCTATCCCTTTCTCTCTTGCCCTCTTTGTTTCTCTATCTCCCTATCCTTTTCCGAAAATATGATGATAAAACAAACAATATATATTTTGGGTACAGACGTCATTGGATTAATTATTAGCATTTAATAACTATCCAGCTATACATAATCCCTAAAAATCCCACCAAGCCCAACAAGAAAAAAGTTGGTAAGTATTTAAACGGAAGAAGCAACATGGGTGTATCAATCGAAGGCTGGAAAGGAAAGAATTCGTTTAGAAGCGAAGCGGAAAGAACGTATTAAAATGTAATTAAAAATAGCCAGTTTAGACTCGCTCCCTTCTCTCTCTCTCTCTCTCTCTCTCTCTCTCTCTCTCTCTCTCTCTCTCTCTCTCTCTCTCTCTCTCTCTTGTCCTGAATAATGTATCTATGATAATAAAATAGACAACATATATTTAGATATTCGCGTTAATTAATGGTTATTAACTACGATCAAGCCAGAGACATTACCCTAACATATTACCACCTATCCTATCTAGAGCAAATCCAATGAAATAGCCAGAGGTTTCGCCTCTTAATCTCTTCGTCTCATAAGGCCATCATCATCACCATAACCCCTAAAGTCTAACATTTCTCACCTATGGTAAATGTAGTGGCAAGTGTCAGAGCTGCCCAGTTAAAAGGACTCTGGTGAAAATCTAAGCGGAATCAACATCAGGGTCCGTTTTACTCTAGTCATCTCTACCTCTCCGTGTGGCAAGTAAGGAACCGCAAATCCATAGAGTGAGGATAACAATGCTGCCTCTGCCCATGTGCAACTGGCATTTCCTGGTGTGTTCTGGGCCAAACCTTCTCCGACTTCGTATGTGTTGAAAGGAATAGTACCATTACGTTCAGTTTCTTCGGATTATAATTTTCGGTTTTATCAGATTTAACAAACCCTCACTGGTGAGGCCAATTCAACATATTCTTGCTTTTTCTAATAAACAAAGAGTAAAATATGATTTGATACGGACGAAACGCGGAAGCCTCTGTGTAGCTTAATTGCTATAAATATATTTTCACAACATACTATGTATATATATATATATATATATATATATATATATATATATATATGATTGCACATGTGTGTGTGTGTGTGATGAAACCGTGGTGTTGATAATCTACTGAGCACCGTATATGGAAGAGGGCGTATCCCATGCTTATGCTTTACGTTCGGCAAGTTTATGCGAAGAAATAATTCATGGAGAAGGTGGGCATGTTGGTCGTTTTTTAATCTTTTTTGTTTTTGTTTTTGAGACGATAAAAAACGAAGATGGATTCATCGGCCTGACAGATAGCTCAAAGCAAACTTGCCAATACCATTTTGATAACCGGGGAGAAGGGTCAGGGGTAGAAGGAGGAGGAGGAGGAGGAGGCGGAGGGGAGGGACAGGGATTCGGGTGTAGGTGAAATGAAAAATGGTGAGGCAGGGTCAGGGAAGAACTGTATTAGAAACAAAAAAATTCAAGTGAACGAAAAATAATGTCGGTGTTTGGGGTGCGACGAGCGGGGGTTGGGGTGGGGGCATGATGCACTTGAGTTAATATTCTGTTTGCGGAGAAAAAATGTAAGAATTTAGCGTGTAAAATAAATGTTGGTGGGAACGAAGACGAAAGAAGTTATTGGAATGAAGGATAGAAAAATGCGTTCATGTGTAAGTATAAATGGGAGAAGGAAAAACAGAATGAATGAAAAAGTAGGAGAAATGGTAAGCATGAAAAGTGATGCATGGAACATGAACGTAGAAGAAGAAGAAGAAGAAGAAGAAGAAGAAGAAGAAGAAGAAGAAGAAGAAGAAGAACAACAACAACAACAATAACAAGGCGAAGAAGAAAATAACGAAGACGAACAACAAGAATAAAAAGAACAAGAAAAGAAGAAAGAAAACAAGAAAACCAAAAAGAACATGAAAAAAATGTAATAAGTTTCCGAAAAGAAAAAAAAGAAACGAATAAACGAAAATCTAAGAGAAAATATTCAAAGTTGTTAAAGGAAATTCAAAAAGAATGAATAATAAAAAGATCGAAACGAGGAAAGGAAAAAGAAAGAAACTGAAATAAGAAATTAGGAAGGAAAACGGTTGTAAAAGAAAAATGCAGAAAAAAGGCGGGAAACAAAGAAAAAGCTGAAAGATTTTGCTGAGAAAACGAATAAAAATAAGAAGTAATAAAGAGAAAAAGACTTGAAAATTAAAGAAATAATCACATAATTTTGTGAAAGAAAATAGAGAAATGTAAACGAAAGAAAATGAAAGAAAGTGAGAAAAACGTAAAAGAAATAAAAAAGCAAAGAGAAAATATGTAAAATGAATGAATAAAAGAAGGAATGAAAGAAAAAGAAAAAAGTGGAGGAAGAAGAGGAAGAAGAAAGAAAAGAATAAAAGAGAAATACGTAAAAGAAATAATGATGTAAAATAAATAAATGAATGAAAAAAGAAATTTAAAAAAGGAAAAGGATGAGCAGAAGAACAAACAGAAGAAGAAGAAGAAAGCGAAGGAGAAGAAGAAGAAGAAGAAGAAGAAGACGAGGAGGAGGAACGAAAAGAAGAAATAAAGGAAGACGTAAAAAGAGAGAAAGAAAGATGTAAAATAAATGAATAAATGAAAGAAAAACGCGAATAATAAAGGAAAACGACAAATGTAAAGAAATAAAAGTGAGAAAAGGGAAGACATACACGAAAGAAAGAAAAATGCAAACGAAAAGAAAGAAGAAACAAATGAAGACGTGGATAAAGAAAAAAGAAAGATAGATGTAAAATAAATTAAAGAATTAAAGGAATGCGTAAAAAGAGAGAAAGAAAGATGTAAAATAAATGAATAAATGAAAGAAAAACGCGAATAATAAAGGAAAACGACAAATGTAAAGAAATAAAAGTGAGAAAAGGGAAGACATACACGAAAGAAAGAAAAATGCAAACGAAAAGAAAGAAGAAACAAATGAAGACGTGGATAAAGAAAAAAGAAAGATAGATGTAAAATAAATTAAAGAATTAAAGGAATGCGTGAAAGAAAACGAAAAAAAGACGAAAGAAAGAAACAAGAAGACATAAAAGATAGAAAGCACAAGTAAAAAGAAAATAAGAAGTGAAAGAACGAAAGAAAAAACAAAAGACAAATGTAAACAAAATAACAGAAAAAGAAGAAAGTAAAAGAAAAAAGAAAGAAAGATATCAAAACTGTAAAAAAAAGAAATAACCGAAAGAAAACAACTAAGTTAGAAATGAAACAATGAAAGAAGGAAATAAAGAAAAAAAGAAAGAAAGACAAAGGAACCGAAAGAAAAGAAAATCCAGAAGAAAGAAAGTATATGAACGGTCTGAATTATCTCGCGTTGGGAGAAATTATTATAGGCTAGAGTAGGTAATAAAGGGAACTAGTAAACTCATTTGAATTCTCTACCCACGCGTTGCAAATCTTGATAAAATAACATATCAAATAGTCTTATCTTTAAAAAGAATGAAAATAAAAATGTAAAAGAAGAAACGAAAAAGATGTAAAAGAAAGACAGATGAACGATACGAAACAAAAGAAGGAGTTAAAAAAGAACATGCAATTTTGAAAGAATTGCTAAAGGAATCGCGTAGTACAAGTTTTACTGAAAAGCTAACAATCTGGCATGAAAATAAAGCGAACGCAAACTTGTTATCTTTTAACCATTTGTAATTCTTTTATTGACATCTTTGGATAAAAGGCGCTAATTGAAAGAGTTAGGGTTTTTTTTGTAACGCGAAAAAGCTATTTGAAGGCTAAGAAGTTAAGGACGTTGAAGAAGTTAATGGGAAACTTTCCTAAGATAAGAAAAGTGCGTTAAGGACCTTCGCCTATAATATGGAGAAGGGGAAAAATGACACGAGCGATAAGAGAGAGAATATAGGGGAACAGGTGAAAGTGGTAAAGACGGGGTCGTGGGGGGGTGAAAGAAAATGAGTGTTTGGTTAAATGAGAAAAGAGAAGGAGAGCGGTAATGCAAAAGGGGAGATAACTCTGTGTTAATTAATGACTTGATGAAATATACGACGGACGCAGAAATAAATGTAAGATAAAGAGACAGTTGTGATGATAAAAATGCGCGAATCGAGTTTCTTTCTTTCCCTCTTTCTCTCTCTTCTCTCTCTTTGCTACTCTCTCTCTCTCTCTTCTCATTCCCTCTCTCTTTATCTGTATATATATATTTATCTATCTATATATTTATCTATCTATATATTTATCATTAGTAAAATCTTTAAATTAAAAAAATGTGAAGGATCGAATACATTTTTTAAATGCTGAGGAATCCAGAAACGATTTAAAAACAGAAAAGTGATTACCGACATATCGACATTTATTTTTTGTTATTTAATGCCAAAACAAAATACCAATTATAAACAATTCATTGCTAATTTACCCCTAGATTTGGGGAGGGATTGGGGGTTTATACCTTTTCCAACATTGATAGTGTGTAGGTCTTCCCGTTTACAGCTCGGCACTATTTTTCTACAACGAAATTCGAGGATTCTTATTTCAGAGAAATAAATCTGCCTCTAGGTAAGTGTTGCTGGGATATATTATTATGATTATGATGCCGTGGGCAGGATCGGAAACTGCTGCTAGTCATAAAATGATGATGATGATGATGATGATGATGATGATGATGATGATGATGATGATGATGATGATGATGATGATGATGATGATGATGATGATGATGATGATGATGATGATGATGATGATGATGATGCGGACAGGATAAGGGACTGCTGCTAGTCATAAAAGGCAGGACAGCTGCTGCTAACCGTGAATAGAAACAGAGATGATGATGACAGCGACGACGACTCGGGCAGAAGAAAGCTGCTGCTGCTACTGGTCGGTCGCCATTTTTCCCAGCAACGAATCTATGGGGTTAAGCCTCAAGTGACCGTCGAGTGACAAAACGCACTCTTTTTATACAGCTGATTGACTGCTCCTGATAGACACACCGTGGTGATACCTTGTCAGTCGGTGAACACGGAGGTGTGTACAGAGACGAAATCGCGTCTATCTCTACCACACGCGCCGAAAATATCGAAAAGTTAGCATCCGGTTTTGTTACAAGGATTGTCGAGGGATAAACTACCAGCAAAATTAAAATCTATAGATCATCCCCCACAAGTGTATTTTTACATTTGTGAAAATATACGCACATGTGGGGTTTTACGGTAATCCGATTTTTCTTTTTTTAAAGCAACAAAAAAACTCTATAGATAAATATTTAGAAATGTAAAAAGAACCGAAATCAGTAATTGCATCGGAATCAGGAATTTAGAACAGAATCGGTAATTGTATTGGAATCGGGAAAAATATTGAAATCGTCCCATCACTAGTTACGAGGCTTCCGAAAGTCGACTTAAGATTCACTTTCTACTCTCCATGAAATAAATAAAATAGTAAATAATTTAAGAGAGAAAAAAAGAATCAAGAAAATGAGCGGAAAAAAAGATAATAATCTACAAAAGACGTTTGAATAAAATTAAATAAAAAATGGCGACTGGCGTTAAATTTGACGATGCCAACATCGCAAGTCTGAAAATAGAGTCGATGGAAAATAATTCCAAAATATAGAGATGCGTAGAATTACAAAGAAACTCGAACTGCAATTAGATCCACCTTTTTTTTCGTTTTGGTTACAATTTACCAAGAGCCACTCGAGAATACCAGGTAAATGGTATAGAATGATTTTCAGACGAAATTGATCAATGAAATTGACAAGGTTTGGTTACTTATGTGATGGTTCGTGATAAGTACTTGTTGACAATGGATTTGAAGACAACTGTGTTGTAGTCTGCAGGAAAACAGCCCCGTTGTAACGTGTTCCACAGACGGAAGGTCCTTGCAAAGAACCTCTATCCATGGAAATTGACGCTAGACAAATAGAGGACAAATGGAAAGTCTTTTTACGAGTTCTTGCTGTGAATGTCTTACGAGGAGGAATCAGAAATTGCAGCCTAGTTGAGCACCTTGCAGGAAAATAAAGGCAAGGTAGAGAGAGTCTAGCAACGCCTCTTCTGTGAGAAAGGGGCTGTACTTGATCGCGATTGGTTATTGAAAGAGTCCGGAAAAGAAAAGCAGTTTACTCTGCGAAGGACCTTTAAGATAGATTGATGTTCGCATTTTCGGAAACAAATGTCGTAAGAATTTGGAAATAAAGTTGAAGGAAGGGAATTCTACAATTGAAGGGTGCGGAGTATGAAACGGCTTTCTTGGAAATTGGGCGGTATTTTGTTGAGTGAAGAAAGTGCGGGAAGTGCGAACGTCGGGAACAATGAAATCGCGTAAAGATGGGCTTCAATTGCAATTGGCCGCCTCTTAGATATATTTACTTCCAGATGAAGGAAGTGAAGAAAGTAAAACTAAGAACAATAGTGATAAGGAGAAGAAGAAGAAGAAGAAGAAGAAGAAGAAGAAGAAGAAGGTGATGATTATCCCCAAAAAACACACATGATCGTGAAGGGTCAAGGAGGATGAAAAAGCCAAGAAGGTACAACACTAACCAGACCTCCACTGGAAGATTACGAATGGGGTGGATTATTGCTACTCAAATCTCAGATGAGCAATGGTCGTTGTCAGCGGGGAATTAATTGTAAGCGGCTGTTGCGATAATACTAAATCCTTTGCAATGTTTATCGAACGAGACGGAGAGTACTGGAAATCTTGGGAGACTTGTTGTCACTCAGACTCTAGGGAACACCACCGGTTACTGTCAGTGAGCAATCACTGCTGACGACCTCCTGCGTGAGAACTCCTAGCGAGTAATGATGATGATGATGATGATGATGATGATGATGATGATGATGATGATGATGAGAAGAAGAAGAAGAAGAAGAAGAAGAAGAAGAAGAAGAAGAAGAAGAAGAAGAAGAGTGTTATTACTGAAGAACTACTATTACCCACTTAAAAGTGGACCAGGCCGAAAGATGACAAACACCAAGATAGAACCCGAGAGTGCAGTCAATAAAACACGTCTGTGGATTAGTGCCACCTATGTGCCATGAATTGTCTTTTATCTGTGTACTCAATTAGTTTCAGACAAGCTGTGAATAACCGAAAAATAATAGCAGCCAAACTAAAAAGTGAATTGAAACGTGCTTTAAATCAGTCCCGCTGCACCCATCTTCTTTGAAACTATAGCCTTATTTGGTAACCGGGTATAAACTACGTCAACCCACCACCCAGACAACCAGCCACCAAACACGGTAATGGTCGACCTGCCTCAAGGCAAAGAAAGAAATATCTTTTCGTGGATTTTGCTGGGAATTTGATGATGAGCAGAGTTGAAAGCAATGTTGTGGGTATCGCCTTGGTTTTAACAGCATTGGTGACGATAGCCAGTTTAGTACCGACGGGGGAGGGGCGAAACAGAAGAAGAAAGAGGAGGTTTGGGTATGAGAAATTATGTATGTAGATGAGCTGCGAGAATGAATTAGGCAAGGGTGAAATATCTGGCGTCCTTTGCTTCTGGCCCACTTTTTGGTCTTCTTTCTTTCATTTTCTTGACGTAAAACACTGAGTGCATCCATATGATTTTCCCATGATGCGTTGCGACTTGCGTTATTCACTTCAGTTAGAGAGCAAATATTTTACCCAGCCTTTCTTTCTCTTCAATTCATTTCCACACATGCGTATATACTGAGATGGAGAAGAATTTATATATATATATATATATATATATATATATATATATATATATATATATATATATATATATTTATTTATTTATTCTGGTGCAGAATAAATAAATATTATGCTCTTAATTTTTAACTTTAATTCTTAATTAATCGAGCACTCTGCTGGGATTTTTCCTACCATTTTACAAAGAAGTTATATATATATATATATATATATATATATATATATATATATATATATATATATATATATATATATATATACTGACTGACTTATCTCAGCCCGGACTTTGGTCCAGCGCTCTTAGTAGCCATAGCTACTACTTTTCTCATCAATCCATCAGTCAACCCAATATTTCGATGTACTTGCATGACATTTTTCTTAAAATTATCATCTTGAGGAAGTCTTACAATGAAGACGAAACGTTGATGAATACATAAAAAATATCTCTTGGTTTTTCCTTTTTATTTCCCATTACGTCGGATTACGCTCATCTTTTCTTTCTCATATATATATATATATATATATATATATATATATATATATATATATATATATATATATATATATATATATATATATATATATTGCGCTTTTGCTTTGTTTCGTACAATTAGCACTGAAGATAGCCAAACCAAAAAATAAATGCTCAGAAGCATTTTACAAATAACTTAGTTTAAGCCGAAACAATTATATGCTGAATTTAAAAAATAAGTTTTATGAAATGACGCGAATCTGTCCTTTATAACATTGCATAAAAAATATTGAATATATATATATATATATATATATATATATATATATATATATATATATATATATATATATATATATGTCGACATGGAAGGAAATTCAAGTATGCAATATGGAAACCACCGCCACTCCCACCGTAGCTGATTGAGTGAGTAAAGAGATCGGGGGTGTCCAGTTTTCGAGATGCGTTCGTTTAATCCTCCTTATCTAAAAGATTTAGACTCTGAAGTTTTAAAAGTTCAAATATCTAAATTTTCAAATTCTAAATATCTTTACAACTTATTTAGGAAAAATTAAACCTTAAATTAAATCAAACTTCTTAATTGGGCAAAACTAAACCTTAAATTAAACTTCCTAATCTGATAAAATTAAACCTTAAATTAAACTATTAAATTCTTAAATTCGAATTACTTTAATTACTTCGTAATTAGGAAAAATTAAATCTTAATTAGGAAAAATTAAACCTTAAATTAAATTAAACTTCTTAATTAGGAAACATTAAACCTTAAATTAAACTTCCTAATCTGATAAAATTAAATCTTAAATTAAACTATTAAACACTTTAATAATTTCGTAATTTCTAATCTGATAAAATTAAATCTTAAATTAAACTATTAAATTATTAAAATCTAACTACTTTAATAACTTACTTCCTAATTTTTAATTTCATAAATTTTCTATATTATCTGATAGGGCGAAATTTGTGAAATCTGTTTTTATTGTAAGCTAGATTTTTAAGTAGTAATTTGGGCATACATACGTGATTAGACGATCTGACCTAAATATGCCAACCCCTATCCTTTGACATAGACTTTTTTTCTTTGACCAAGACAAGTAACATCCGATTTAGTTGGGTTGATTTGGCGGGCTTGTCTCTTTCTTTCTTTGTTAAACTTGACAGGCTTGCCGAAACAGGATGTCGTCTCTTCTTTTATTAAAATACACATGTAACTTCCGCTCTGATAACGTCGTTCCGATAAGTAGACACTTAACGCTATTAGTATCGCCTTCCATTCGTGGAAGAAGGGTCCTCTTTATTTGGCTTGCGGGAGAGTGAATATTTTCAAAATTTAATTATTTTGATTCAATTCGGATTTAACGGATTCTCCTTTTTAACCATCGAACTTTGATTTGATTTGTGCTGCCCAGATCAAGGTTTTGGAATTTTGAGTGAGTTTATTGAACTTTTTATATTATTTGATTTGATTTATTTATCGTTGTAATAATTAACATAAACATGGGATACTTTTCACTTCATCGATTGCTGACGCATCTCACGACTGGACAACTTTTTCAGTTCTTTCAATTTCTCGTATTTGGACTGTCACTCATCACCTGGATTAATCTTCAGTCAACCTTCTGGAATTCTTTCCTGATTATGTTTTTTTTTTAATGTATGACTTGGATGGATTGTATAGATTTAACAAAAAAGTATGTTTTTGGGTTGATATATTTGATGTTATATATTTTTATGTATGTTTGTATATATTTTTATATATTTTCAAAGTGTAATTTTATTACCTGTAGTAGTATAACTGCGGTAATGGTCCTCCGAGGAGAAGAATTATCTTTGAAAACTCATGAGCTAAGGACCTTAAGATACTTTACTTGAACCTTGAATTATAATAAAATTTGATTGGCACCTTATTCTATTACTTCATTTTATATTATAATATATATATATATATATATATATATATATATATATATATATATATATATATATATATATATATATATATATATATATAGTCTAAAGAAGCTTTGAGTTATTTTAAACTAAAAGACAAAAAAAAGGAAAATGCAGTTTAAATTCCCAGAGAAACTAACTAAATCCAAAATAGTGTAGACTGAACATTTGTTGGAAAATTCAAAAATAAATAATATATAATAGTAAGTAAATAAAATAACAAGGGGGATTAAGTATCTAACAGTGAAACAAAAGCAGGAGACCTTAACGTAAGCATCTAATATTAACACGGGGATTATCAGCTGTTTACCATGTAACTGTTTCGGAGATTTAAAAACAGGACAGTTATATGCATGGCTCTCCAATGGTACAGATAAAACTACCATTTCCCCAATAATCAAGTGTCGAAATAATTCAGCTTAAAATGTTACTTATATATACATAAATAATAATAATAATAATAATAATAATAATAATAATAATAATAATAATAATAATAATAATAATAATAATAATAATAATATACTACCCTTAAGACTATCATGTGATACGGTAATTTGCATATCAAATAAAATTCTTTATAACAATAGTAATAATAATAATAATAATAATAGTAATAATAATAATAATAATAATAATAATAATAATAATAATAATAATAATAATAATAATAATAATAATAATAATAATAATAAAATACTATCTAAACACTACACCTACGAACCATTCTGCGATATGGTAGCTAGAAATAAAATTATATAAGAATTAAGGTTGCATTAAAAAAAAAAAAAAAAAAGCTTTAGTACCTTAGGTACCAGAAAGGCCAATAGATGAGAGGACGGGAACCTAGCCATACAGATCTAAATACCCAATATATAGTCTAATATAATATATATATATATATATATATATATATATATATATATATATATATATATATATATATATATATATATATATATAGTCTTGGAAGTTTTTCAACCATTAAGAGTATATGGGGAAAACACTTAGTTCCAAGTCCTTCGTTGGAAAATTACTTTGCTTGTAAGTCAATTTATTTTTAACAGTCACTATATTAGTTTGCTTCCAAGAATTTACGTTATATATATATATATATATATATATATATATATATATATATATATATATATATAACACTTATCGTTGGCATAGATTTATGTAAACGCAATTACATGATCAATTTGCGTTCCAAAAAATCAACAAACAACAGAATTTTGTACGATCATTTCAGAGACCACGTATGTTTATTATTACTATAAGATTCTATTGTCAGCACAGAGTAAAGACATTAAATTGATAGCAATGGGTCAGATACCAACCTCCTCAATTACACAGCAAATTAAAAGAGTAAAAAGGTGACCTTGGGTTTACTTTCGGCAGATTCGCTACTTTCGCCCCCTTTAGTTAGTCCTCATATTCGATGAGCGATCTTTCTGACAAAGGGGGAGGAATTGCTGTTTTCTGTCTCGGAATATATCCATCTCACACTTATCGTTGGCTTGATTTTTACCTTGAAGTAGTTTTTTTTTTAGCTCCTTGCATCAAGTGGCTTCGTGCCTTGTCTGGAACGATTTCCATAAAAAAAGAAACGAAAAAAGAGAGGAATTGATGTATGTAGTCTTCAAATTATGGCAGACCAGGCTGACACATTATTTAGGGGTTCAAAGATAAAGAAACATCGTCTAGTGGTTCAAAGATAAAGAAAACGAATGCAATATTACATGTAGGGAGTCACACACCAAAGGAAACCGCAAAAGATTTATCATATTACACAAAATATAAAAGTCATTAAGAAGAAAACACATCTACATATATGATATTACAATGTAAAAAAGGGTTAAAAAACTCTTAAGTCTAATTTTCAGTAGTAGAGCAATTGGTCAAAACAGGGTTAAAGTAAGAATATATATATATATATATATATATATATATATATATATATATATATATATATATACTAGTAATAAAAAGTGTTATTTATACAAAAAATATTTGGTTACACATTTGCAAACCATTGTTCAGTCACAGCTATAAAACATCATACTTTTACAGTTACAATGTTTTTGCTTTACGCTTTCATTTTGTAGAATGGGGAAAATTCGATCTATAAAAAGAAAAGTGACTTATTAAAACTATTTCATTATCAAATTTACCGTTAATGTTTTATTCATTTCGAAACATTTAAATTACTCTCATAAACGCCTTCACATCAGGATTAAACAAGAAAATGTGACATCGGTAGATTACAAAGTTTATGACATAAATAATATTTTAAATATTATAATCATGCTCAGAATGTTTTTCGATATGTACGTGCGTTTCAAAAAATCATTTTTTATCACTATCACATCAGAGTAAAGCTTGACAAACTTTTATGATTTTCCTCATCAGTATATAGACTTTATCAATTCCAGTTCAAATCTCCTTGGAATATTGTCATCGTGTTTTTTAAATTTTACACACACACACACACACACACACACACACATATATATATATATATATATATATATATATATATATATATATATATATATATATATATATATATATATATATATATATTAGTAATTTTCAACTTCTTTTTTTCTGGACCTTTTCTTCTTTTTCCCATAACATTTATATAACACATTTACATTTACACTTTTTTTAAATTTGGTATATCTTTTGCCAATTTATCTATTTGTATTTCTCTGCTGATAAGAATCCATTCTTTGAAAAGCCATAGCTTAAGGAAAGAAAAATAAATATGCTTTACTTGAATATACTTTGTTTTGAATAACTAAAGACGTAATGGATTTGTTATTGTGACATCTTTTATTTCTCTTCTTTCATTTGTCTCTCTTTCTCTCTCTCTCTCTCTCTCTCTCTATATATATATATATATATATATATATATATTTATAATATAATGAAGAGTGGAAAAAATGAATCGTGGACGAGTCCATTGTGGGTGGGACGTCGAGAAAGAAATAAATCGACTTGATAACTGTTAAAAAGGAGAAGGTTCCGCAGTGCAAGCGAGACTTGAAAGGCGGCGGTTTCAGAAACACGAAAAGCCGGCGTTGGTGATCGGAGTATCGAAGTACCGGAAGAATGGGAGTTTACCAATGTTTATGGCAACAATGAAGCTTTATTGGCTATGGTACCCAACCCCGTCTTGCTATTAGGCTTTCGTGTCCGCTGACAAAAGCAAGTTGGTACTGTGAAGGAATCCCCTGACTTGTATTTCATCAAACAGACAATTGGAAGTGCTTGTGGAACTATTGCTTCAGTTCACGCTCGGATAGACAATGCAGAGCAAATTGCTTTCCAATCGGATGTATATATGAACTAGTTTCTAGCGGAAACCAAGTCTGTGACCTCAGCAAGAAATAGACTTTCATGAGACAAAACTATGTCAAGAGATTTTTTATATGTGTGTGCGTAGCCGGCATAAACCATCCGGTGATGGGAAATAAAGAAAACCAAAGTTTTTCCATATACGTTCTGTTCTTTGAAATTCTTGTTGGATCTTACCGGATACCCCGAAAGAATGGGTAATGCAACATATATTCAACAAGTTAGAATACCGAATAATGATTTTTTTAATGTATAAAAATATTTATTTAAACATATCTGATACTATTGACGTAAAACGTCTTTTCAAAGAAAACTTTCTTTTTTGTTTTCTTCATTCTTTTTTATGGGAATCGCTCCAGACAAGGCATGAAGCCACTAAAAGGAGCTAAAAAAAATATTCTTCAAGGTAAAAAAGAACAGTTAGCGATAAATGTTAGATGGCTAGATTCCGACCCAGAAAACGTCAACTCTTCCTCTTTTGTCAGAAACATGGAATGTGAGGACTAAAGCACAAAGTAAATGGGCGAGGGTTACGAGGCTGCCGAAAGTAAACCCAAGGTTCACTTTCTACTCTCTTTATGTTGCTATTAACCCACGAGGGATTGCCCTCTCGGGGAGAAAGCTAAATATACGCCCGTTCTTGTTGACGAGATTGTTGAAAAGTAGAGTCCGATCTGTTTTACGTGGTTTCAGCTTTTTTAATGAAAAGCGTTAGTGATATCATGGCAAACATTATTTACGTAAAATTCTTTAGAGAAGTTGGAACACCAAATAATGATATTTTAATGAATAAAATCATTTAAAGAAGTTGGAACACCAAATAATGACATTTTAATGAATAAAATCATTTAAAGAAGTTGGAACACCAAATAATGATATTTTAATGAATAAAATCATTTAAAGAAGTTGGAACACCAAATAATGATATTTTAATGAATAAAATCATTTAAAGAAGTTGGAACACCAAATAATGATATTTTAATGAATAAAATAATTTAAAGAAGTTGGAACACCAAATAATGATATTTTAATGAATAAAATCATTTAAAGAAGTTGGAACACCAAATAATGATATTTTAATGAATAAAATCATTTATTTAAATACTATCTGAGACTTTCGACGTAAAACGTTTTTTTTTTTTTCAAAAAAGACTTTCGTTTTCATTCTTTTTTATTCATTCTGCTGGTATTAACCCATGAGGATTAGCCCTCCCGTGGAGAAACAAAATATACGTCCGTTTCTGTTGACGAAATTGTTGTGGGTGGCGCCAATCCACAGAAATGTTTTACGAAAAAAAAACGTATTCCAAGGAGTGATCACCTTCTATTATTCAAAAAAGCGCTAACCACGCAAAACATATCGCATCCTATTTTTCAACTGTCTCATCAATAAGAACAGACGTATATTTTGCCTTCTCCACGGGAGGGTTACCCCTCGTGAATTAATACGATCAAAATTAGAAAAAAGTGAAAATTACTCGCGAGACGGGGTTACTGGTGGTTGTGGTTTCTGCTTCAGCAAAAAACCAACAACAAACCTTCAACCACTTCAAATCCATGAAGCGTTCTCCAGAATCAAACGGTTCTCTTGACTGAAACTTTTGCGTCTGTCGACAGACATTCGGCGAACCGAGGAACCCTGGTGAATAGCACTTTCTACCAATTCCTGAAATTTGTACATAGGGTCCCGCCTGCATTTACATATTTCTACTAAACCGCATGACTGCGTCGACATATCACAGTGCCCTGAAGCAACTAAAACCCCGCGAGAGTTGAGAGCCGACACAAATACAAGTAAATAAGATAAGAATGTGTGGCACAAGGCTATGATTAACTAGGTTTTCTTTTTCTTTCTTTTTTTGTCATTATAATTTATTTTATTTCACCTGTTTATGTTTTTATTCGTATTTTCTTTTCCAAATTTTATCTTTTCTTGTAATTTCCACGCGACCCCTTCTCTTACCGTTACATGGCAAAGGTCTTTGAATAGAAGGGTGTGAGTGACGTCACGTAACTTCCGGTCGGGAGTTTTCTGATTCTTTTTGACTGACAACTTAAGCAAGCGGAAGAGTTTTGACTCAAGTATAGATCATTGAGGTACGCCGGCGTTGATTCTATGTGCTTCTGATCTCTGTCCATCAACAACTACTTTTAAAACCGTATCCAAAAGAAATGTTTCGATGGTGGTTTTACCCGATCTGTCACAGACTTGTAGAGATATTCAAATAGCGGGAAGTGTATCGCTGACTCTGGGCCTTTTCATTGGTAGGAGAGAATGGGAGACGCAGTCTAGTGGAAAACAGACCCCTGGGACCGAGGAACATCATTTTATAGACATTTTGAGACCATGCTAAATAATTGCAGCACTACACACGATAGAAGATTTTTTTTGCTGTGTGTGTGCGTGTGTGTTTTAAGGGGAGCGTACAGGATTTTTTCCCCGTTTGATTTTTTTTATGTATTAACGAAGCAGAACACTTCTAATATACATGCACGGGGCGTGGGAACAAAATGTTTATCCCATTAGCTTATCCGTTAGTCTTTTAGTCTATAGACCGTGCCCCTCTTCACTGGGGTCTTAAAAAGACCTCTTGAAGGGCATGGACTTTTACTTTTCTTTTCTTTATATATATATATAAAACACTTGGCTGGCATCTTTTTAGCATAATATTAATCTAAAATTATTTTTTTTATTAGGGAAGTTCTCTTGTGATGGATGCAACCCGGGGCGAGTTTCAAACGCTGAACTAATAACTTTCCCCAACGAGGCTGTTACTTGAAAAAGCTTGAAACTGGGATGGAGGCGAGGAAAGCGACAGAAAGAGAGAGAAAGAATAAATCGAGATGGAACAGATTTCGGAGAGGGAGGGGTGAAGCAAAGGCAAGCAAGGAATATACAAAAAAGTGGAGAATAAAAGAAGAAAAATATAATAATACTAATATAATGGAGCTTGTGTGTCTGTCTCAAGATATCATTTTAAAATAACATGGTGTTAAATAATACCAATCGTTATAGTCAGTTACTTTCTAAAAACCGTGTCTCCATTTGCGATCATGAATTAACATGTTCTCCCATCTTTGCTTACAGCCGTAGTCATAGAGAAATGTGTCTATTTAGTAGAGGATAACCTATATTTTCGGTTCTCAGTCCGCAATCCGTTGACGACGTTACGTTTGCATGGAGGGTCTTATGAAGCAGTCGCCATTCTGTTAACAATTGTGCACGTTTCGGACCTCATGCAATTGTTGGCTCTTCAGTCATAGGAGGAAAGCTTTGCTTCCGACAGACGTTTGGGGCTGGTGCCGTAATGCAGTAAACCATTAATCGATATCAAGCCATGGCCTCCATTCAGTAGTGAGAGATAATTGATATATCCTGTAAGTATTGTTGCACATGTAATTGTGAAGCAAGGGTTACGCAATCACACGAAACAATGCCGTGATAAGCGGAGAGCACATACAGCACCTGGTATTCTCAAATGGTCACCCATCTAGTACTGACCAGGATCAACGTCGCTTAACTTCGGTGATTTAACGGGAACCGGTGTGTCAACGAAGTTTTGCCGTATACATCGGCTGTAGTATTAAAAATGGTAAAAGTATCGGAAGCCCTAAGCGTTTGAGGTTTTATAGTTTAGCTCACGTGATCCCTCACGGAGCAGTGATTGGATCAGAAAATCTCTTGATGAAAGATTTGTTTGTAGAACAATAATCCTTGAAGGTCTTCGATAGGGTTTGGCACAAAGGGTTGCTCCACAGACTTGCTAGCTATGGAATAGTTGTCAATGTCTTAATAACCATCGAAACCTTACTCTCGGATACGGTTTTAAAAGTGGTCTCCATCAATTCACCGTTTTGATACCTCATTTTAATTCAGCTTCCTATTCCAGTAGCTTCTTTCCAAGAACCGCAGGCTTGTGGAACTCTCTTACTGCTGACTGTTTTCCTCCTACCTATAAACTTTGTCTTTTCAAGACTAAGGCCAATAGGCATCTCCTGTCTTTGCGATAATCATATTTGTTCTCGTTAACTCCTTACATCAAGTGGCTTCATGCCTTGTCTGAAGCGATTTCCATAAAAAAGTAGTTGTTGATGGACGAAGATCGGAAGCACATAGAATCAACTCCAACACTCTTCCTGATCTTAATTAATGATCTTCGAAATCATATCCATTTGTTGACATCTACGCAGACGAAACTACTGTCTTTGGCAGCACCTTGAAGAGCATTAGTAATCAAGATTTCGCTGATTCTCATGGAAGTTGCTCCACTGAGCTCTATTCTCTGATTTTCCCATGTATGATATTCAGAGCAAAAACTTATCTCATTACCACAATAGAAAAGTTACTTTCCTTTCTCGTTCCACGTGCCTGTCGCCGGGTGGAATTTCTATGGAGAAATCTTCTTTGCATGGAACACATCATCGCGGGACTGCTTCTCTCATGATTGCCGCTTGGTCGTCTTCAAATCCAATGTCAACAAATTCTTGTCTTGAACACTTCATAAGTAATTAATAAAACGCAGTTCATACCTTTGATCAATGTTAGTATTCCCGTAGTGTTAGAGCTAGAAAAGAAAGAAAGGAGGAAAAGAAAGAAGGGAAAAAGAGGAAACATAGAAAAAAGGAAGAAAAATAGAAAGAAAGAAAAAAGAAAGAAAAAAACGAAAGGAAGGTAATAATGTAAGCATCAGAAAGTAATGTTATATTTTCACTTACTGATAGGTGTATAAATCCTTTATACACACTCGTGTTGTCGTCGTTGTGAACCCAGGTTCTTGATCGTCAGTAGATCTTCTTTATGACCTTCGCTATGTAACAGTAAGAGAAGGGGGCTGCGTGGAAATTACAACAATAAAAGGTAACATTTAACAAAAAATAGGGATAAAAATATAAACAGGTGAAATAAAATAAATTATAATGACAAAAAAATGGCGACCAATTAATAGTAATGAAAATTCGCATGAACAAATGTGTGTCCATCTCGCCTTTTCGACCACTCGGTCATATTTTTGATTTATTTTTATAATGAGAGGTTCCACTCTCGAAAATTAAAGTTTATTTCGGACCTTTTAAATTGCTTGACAGTAAACCCTTTTTTTTTCTATTTACTGTTTTGGTATTTAAACCGTGAAATATTAATAAATTGATTAGAGATTCTATTCATATTTTCTCTTCTTATTTATTTTTGTTCATCTGTTCCACCTTCCGGTACCTATATCGCATTGCTCCTGCCTCGGATTACGAACTTAGATTTTTAAATTTGTATTTTTTATATTTTACTATCAAGTCACAAACTCATCAAGGGCCAAAGGCCACTCGGGGACAAGAGTTAATGGGTTGTGTCAGGTGGATGGTGAGACTAACACCACGATGGCGATGGATTGGATATGGACAAAAGTCGATTACTTAACATGGTGCTACGGAACTTAGTGGATTCGAACTCGGTACACCCAGGTTCACAGTTCGCGTCGTTACCTACTTAACCGCCATAAATTTCCGTTTGAACGAATAGAAAACAAATAAATGAATGAAAATATGCATCGAGACCAAAAAAAAGAGAGAAAATAAATTTCTTCCTTTCTTTGTTTTCTTTTTCCTTTTTCAATTTTTTTTTGTTTTTTTGTTTTTTTCAATTTTTTTTTTTTTGTTTTCTTTTTCCTTTTTTGAATTTTTTTTGTTTTCTTTTTCCTTTTTCAATTTTTTTTGTTTTCTTTTTCCTTTTTCAATTTTTTTTGTTTTTTTCTTCCTTTTTCAATTTTTTTTGTTTTCTTTTTCCTTTTTCAATTTTTTTTGTTTTTTTTTCCTTTTTCAATTTTTTTTTTGTTTTGCTAATTTCCTTCATTATTTCTCTTTTCCTTATTTTGTATTTGTTAGTTTTTTGTTGTAATTTTTTTCTTTCTTGTTGTAAGGGAGGTTCTTTAACTACGTGGGGTCTGCCCTCACCATATTTATGCGTGCTTCTGTTTGAAGTTCTCAAGACCCTTTCGGGTAAACTGTTGCCAAATGTGTTATAAAGGGGAGCACAATAGACACATAACTTTTGGGAGAGCAACAAATTAGAATGGCCTTTACTACTCACTCCCTTTCCTTCTCTCTCTTTCTCTCTCGCTCGCTATACACACACACACACACACACACACACATATATATATATATATATATATATATATATATAGTGTGTGTGTTTAGGCAGCATTTTCTCATTTCTGCAAACATTGTTAAAAATAACAGAATTCGTTTGTTTAATTATACCTTTTTCTGATGGTCTTTTTTGTATTAAAATAAATTTTAAAAAAATAATGTTCCATAGGTTTTTCACAGGTTTCACGAACATTTTCGATTCTTCGTCGAATCATCCTCAAGTGTTAAAAGCAAATGAACAAAAAAGCTGGAGAAAGAGGAGAATTTTTTAAAAAGACAGTGGAGAAACGCGAAGAGAACGTTTTCGCATTGTTCCAGGAAGTCGTTGGCGATTTAAATTCAGCAACGGTGGATGGCATCACAGAACAAAATCGCATTACATTAAGCATTTTAAAATCTTACCACTGGTTTCATATATATATATATATATATATATATATATATATATGTCTCGGCAGTTTCTCAACCATTAAAACTATATATAAAAAAAAACTTTTAGTCCCAAGTCGTTCAGGGGAAAATCACTCATGTAAGTCAATTTATTTTTTACAGTTATTATATTAGTTTGCTTCTAACATTATTTAAGGGATCATCAGTTGTTTACCATGAAAAACTGTTTCGGGAATTTAAAAACAAGACAGTATTTAATTTCATGGCTTCCCAGCAGAGTTGATCAGACCCCACTTCCCTTAAAAGACAAAAACATAAACGTTCCGTATACTAAATCTAAGTTTTGTCCCATGTAAATGTTTTGCTAACTTATATTAGTTATTAAAAAAAACTTATAAAATAAAAAAATTAAATAATTAAAAAAAATTTTTTTTAAATAAAATCAAATAAAAAAGTCTTCCTTACCTGTGTTGTTCGTCTGTCTAATAAAATTTATCCGCTATTTACAAAAATGTTGCTGCATTTTAAAGTTTTGGACGAATCCATTACACTACTTTTTAGGTGATTAATGTATTCTTATTTTCAGTTTTATATTAAAAATATAAAAAATATCAACATATCAAAATATTTTTTTTAAAATTAAATATATATATATATACATATATATACTTTTAGTCCCTTTCTTTTGTAAAATGGTGAAAAAATCCGAGCAGAGTGCTCGATTAATTGAGAATCAAAATTAAGGGCGTAATATTTATTTATTTTTTTGTCCAGAAAATTTGTACAACATTAGTACCATTGGTTTCAAGCTCAGGGGGCGTTAACCATCCATGATAATAAAATAGCAGAGTTTTAAAAATCTTCTAAACAAATCCATGACCTAATACTTGTTCTTATCTCTACATCAAACTTAATAAGTATATCATTATTATCATTTCCATTATCAGTTTACGTGTTCATTAGACCTTAGTTAGAAATGTTAGATTTCGAATAAGTATATCATTATTATCATTTCCATTATCAGTTTACGTGTTCATTAGACCTTAGTTAGAAATGTTAGATTTCGAATAAGTATATCATTATTATCATTTCTATTATCAGTTTACGTGTTCATTAGACCTTAGTTAGAAATGTTAGATTTCGAATAAGTATATCATTATTATCATTTCCATTATCAGTTTACGTGTTCATTAGACCTTAGTTAGAAATGTTAGATTTCGAATAAGTATATCATTATTATCATTTCCATTATCAGTTTACGTGTTCATTAGACCTTAGTTAGAAATGTTAGATTTCGAATAAGTATATCATTATTATCATTTCCATTATCAGTTTACGTGTTCATTAGACCTTAGTTAGAAATGTTAGATTTCGAATAAGTATATCATTATTATCATTTCCATTATCAGTTTACGTGTTCATTAGACCTTAGTTAGAAATGTTAGATTTCGAATACAGAATCATTAAGAATTTCGTAGAGTTACTTCCCTTGGATTGATTGCCGGCTTACTAGTTTCGATTTGGTGTAAATTTTAATTTCAAATTTAAAAATCTTATGTTGAAGTGATTACACGTTTAAGAATATATACATATTTAAGAGAAATTGATTATCCAAGAGGATGCCTCAACAAGTATTTGTTTACATTAGACTTGAAGACGATGAAGTAAACGAACATCTCACTTTACATTATATATTAGACTGAGACATTTTTAATATGTGAATAGTGTCAAGGAGAGGGTTATTCAGTGCGTGCGCACCCCCCCCCCCCCCTGTGTGTGTGATTAAGTTATGACTTCTCGTTCTTTTATTCTTTCTTTTTCTCTAGTGCTCGCTCGACTCGTCCTATTTGTCTATCTATCTATCTATCTATCTATCTATCTATCTATCTATCTATCTATCTTTCTTTCTTTCTTTCACTTCTAACAGATGTGCTTTGACACCAGATGTCCTCTATGACCCAACCCGTGTTTACATGCCTATGACTCTCCCCACTAACCCTGTTTACATATAAACGTTACGTAGTTCAACTTGGATGATTTGTTTGTTTTCGGTGGTTTCATTCGTACGCTGACCTTGCGGGCTTCTTTGATCAAACGGTTTTCAAATCTGTTGGTCCAAAACCTTTCTATCACCTCTCGTTCTCTCAAAGAAACGCAGACAAAAAGGGGCTTCTATAATTGGGATAGTTATAATTTACCTGGCAAGTACATTTTTTTTTTTTTAATAAATTGTCTAAATCAAAATGTTGTTTGAAAGTACATGCGAAGCAGTCGATGCAAGAAAAGGTTGTTTGTTTTCTTTCGGTTGTTGTCGTAATTCGTATGATGAAACACAACTCGTTGGTCTAGTGGTCCCCATAACATTCGCTGTTTTGGTCCCTCATGCTGCGTCAATTCTAAAGTGTCTAGAAGCATTCCTTCAAAGTTCCCGTTCAAATTAATACGTCCAAAAGTCTGACTGGGCATCGTGTGACCAAACCACCTCACAGGGGTTGCTCTCTGCGAGAGGAATGAAATGTCAGTGGTTATGACTGCTACAGACTTACATTTTCCCTGTGACGTCATATCTGTTAAATGACGTCACCTAGGCAGCCGTTGTCTCTTGTGCGTTCCGCAAGCAGAAAAAGAAGAATCCGTGACCATTTGTTCGTACGAGAGTTGCCAACCGAAGACTCGTGTTTCCTAAGAGTAATAACTCGAATAATAATTTCTCATAAAAGGGAAATAACTCTGCTCGTCTCTACAATAAGTCATGTGTGAGAACACATATTTTGTTTTCATTTAGAGCAAATTACTGTAATTCTGTTAAATAGTTTCCCGACTACCGAAACAACATCCACGGTGCACTTTCTTATCTCCATTAATTTGGATGTGTACGAGGAATGTACGATTAACACGGCCAACACGGTGTACAACAAACGCACAACACGGTCATCTATATGTACACTGTTGTGTTTGTGCGTTGTACGACACGCACGGCGCGCTCTCCTTCCACAGAGTTTGATTTTATCCCTACGTTAAAGAGTATAGAAGTGTGTAAGTGGCAGCTAAACTTCAGAGGATGGGGCATAAAATCGCTACTGGATATGAGCCATGATTGAAAAATAACCAAAATGCATATAGAACCTTTTTAATCTCAGGGTTGAGTGTATTTTCCATGAGAGACCACCGCCTGAGTCGCTCGGCAGACTGTATCCATTATCGGCTAACCGGGAATACTTTCTTTCGCAATACAAACCGGACTTGTTGAGTAAGCACAAACAAAAAATATTTAGCCAAGGATTATTATTCCCTGCCGCACTGTATTGACACGTTCTTCTGGTTAAAATAATAATCTCAGATAACTTAACGAGAGAGAAAGAAAGAAAGAAAGAAAGAAAGAAAGAAGACGGGGGGAGAAGAAATAGAATATGGAGAAGAACAGGACGAAGAAGAAGAAGAAGAAGAAGAAGAAGAAGAAGAAGAAGAAGAAGAAGAAGAAGAAGAAGAAGAAGCAGCATTCCCGGGATCCTCTGCGGTCTATTTCGTGTAAACTTGTTTTCGGGTAATTCAAAATGGCCGAGAAGTCCCGACTTCCGGTCGTCGACAGTGAAACCTTTTTCTATCTGAGCCAATCATCTGCGATAAGCAAGTCATACGTATTTTGCAGTCCACCTAATCCAGTTTTAACCCGAACTCCTGTTGGCCATTTGAAACCCTCTTATTTACTTACTTTGATTCTTCTACGTCTTGTTTTGTTTTGTTTCTTATTTTTATTTTTTGTTTTTTACCACCTTTTTTACTTCTTTTCTGTTTCGTTCTTAATTCTTAATTCATTTTTGGCTTCGTACGTTTTCTTTTTAGGGGGTCTTATGTAGAAGGCCCCCTCCACTAATGAAAAAATGAGTTTTGTCAAAACAAACAAAAAAAAGGTCCGCCAATCTTGCGCAGTGCGCGCACAAACCCTTCACCATATTTTGGGAATCATGTCTAAACATGCGTCGACTTAGATTAAAGGTTAGGGTTCGGTTATGGTTAAAGCTATATTACGGTTAGGGTTAGGATTTGGCTGTATAAAATGCAGAATAAACGCCACTCTGGAACGTATCGCGGAATGGTAGCCAGCTATCTGTGTCAGTTTCCGTGGAGGCAAAAATATAAAAGAAACGATCTTTTTTATGCAAAAACTGAAAGACAAGAATTGATTCTGTCCCCTTGGGTAAGTAATAAAACTTTTTTTTTACTATAACCTGCAAGTTTGTCCGTTTGGGGGGGGGGGTGTATTTTTTCTGGCGAGATTCTGCTATAAACGATACCGTTTTTCTTTCTGTGTCCTTTTCTTACTTTCTGTTTCGTCTTTTTTAATTTCTTTGTGTTTTTTTTCTTTTCATTTGTTTCTTTTTTTAAATTTTATCATTTTAAATTTGGCCGAATCAAATTGATTTTATTGATTAAAGAAAATAGACATTAAAACAGGCGTAATAAATAAATAAATAAATGATAAATAATAAATAATCATGTTCAAATTCTGTTTTTTCTTTTTATGGAAATCGCTCCAGACAAGGTATGAAGCCACTTAATATATGGAGCTAACAAGAACACATGATTATCGCAAAGACAGGAGATGCCTATTGGCCTTAGTCTGAAAATACCTATAGGTAGGAGGAAAACAGTCAGGAAGAAGAGGGTTCAGGAAAGAAGCTACTGGAATAAGAAGCGGTGTTACAATGAGGTATCAAAACAGCGAATTGATGAAGACCACTAGACCAACGAATCAAACGAGCTGGAACAAAAGAAACGGGGAATAGATTGCATAATTCTGAAGAACACATGTCATGATAGTATTTATAGAAAAGACTGAGACTAGCAACATCCCGTCTGTGAGGGAGAGTGTGTAAAAAAGAAGAAAGAAGGCAATCAAATTACAGATACGTTTGTGGTGAACACCACAATTAAGGTACTCTCTCTTACTTTCTTTCTTTCTTTCTTTCTTTGCTTAACCCTTCTTCGCCTCTGAAGTGGTGAAACTCGCGAAATCTCGCCTAATCACGTTGGCCGGAGGTTTCTGACCAATGGGCGGCCGACAGGTCAGCTCGGCCGCACGTGATCTTAAAACTATAAAGGAGGGGACAAGACCCTTCCTCCTCCTCTTTTTCCTTCAGCGTCCGGAGACGAAGAACACACAAAGAACTCTCGGCGATTCCCCCCCCCCACCAGCTCGAACGAGCTGTGTGGAGGAGGGAGGAAGAGAAAGGTAACCCCTTTTGATTCAAGAAAACTATCTATCTTTCAATTTGATGAACATTCTACAATATGGTAATCTTTCAATCCCAACGAACTCTTATTTCTTCAACACATTGCATTCTACACACAAAAAGACATTTCAACAGCATCGCATCATACGCCCCAATTATGAACTTACACTCTCTTTTAAATATTAAATAAATTGTTTTGTTAATAAAAATGTTATTCCTTTCCTTTTTTTTATTAACCATTATAAAAGGCCTATTCGTATATGTGTATAGCTTCATCATTCCTTCGCTTTCTTTAAGGTAAGTTTAAATAATATTTTCTTCCTTTCTCTTGGTTGTCTTAAACTGTTTTATTTAATCTCCACGTGGTCCGATGGTGGAAGCCTAACGGTGTGATAACATGCAGTTATAAATGGCATCTATTACACTACCTATCGCAAAACCATTTGTCTGACATCCTTCGCGACTGTGGTTAAAATCCAAAATCCATTGTTCTCTTTTGAATCTCCCGCCATAAACACACTTCCACACTCGGCCATACGTTTCTGCATCTTATGAAGAACCCTCAAATGGGACAGAGATTCACCAGCCCAAATATGACAACAGTACTCCAGACATGGTCTGTTTTCAGTCTTCCAATTTCGTGTTTTATAATTCATTTTTTGTTTCTTGTTCGTCTTTTTTATTCTATCAATATTTTCCTCTCTTTCTTTTTTCCCTTTTCTTTCCCGTCTTCTCCTCTTCGTTATTTTCACAACTTCTCGTTTTCTTTTCTTTTTTCTTTCTATCTTTTCCCCGATTTTCTTCCTTCTTCCTTTCTTTCCTTCCTTTAGTTTGTCATTGTTTGCTAAATGACTTGTCCCCCCCCCACCTCCAACTTTCCTGACCCAAAAAGGGTTTCTTGAAAATAAAAACTGGGGAGTTAAGGCTTCTAATAGGTCTCCAGATCTCTTTTATGATTTAAGCATCCCAGATATGCCTTCGGCGTATTTCGACGCCCCCCCCCCCATAGTGAAAGCCAAACGATTGAAGCTTAAAACAACGAATTAATTCACAGAGACAAAAAAACTTTAACAGATTGTTACGCTTGGGTAATTTGCTATTAGGGTTAAGTCTAGACATGGTTATTAGGTATAATTGACAAGGTTTCACCCTAAGGTCAGTTATGGACCAATATATGGATAGATTTTTTTCATACTCAACCTTGTGGCTAACGCGCAACAACCAAGTTTCCGTTGTTATTACAAAAACATTAAAGGTCACAAAGGTCACAAAGGTCACAAAGGTCATTCATAATTTGGTTGCTGGTCGTTCTTATTGATCGCGCTCTTGACGTGATCGACTCAGATCAAGGAATTGCTTGCCTTGTAATTAAAGTTTCTTCTACCTTTAAAAGACTTGTGGTGAGATCTACAAACGTTCCAAACGAACACCAAAAAGCGAATGGCTTTAAGAGCTACCCTCTTTCTTTCCCCTAGTTCGTCGAGATACGCTCTCCTCCTCACTTTCCAAAAACAAAGAAACTTTTAACACATTTTAACTAAATAAGAATTTAGGCCAATAAGATTGAGCCTTGGTCGATTTAAACCCAAAACATATAGCGAACCTGCGTCAAGTGCTTGATCACAAATATAAATACAAATCTCAACGGTCAGATATCAGAGACCCGCAAAGATCTAAGGCGCACACATCGGAGCGAAACCCGAAACGTCACTCCCCATGACCTTCGCTGGGCAGAGCGGAATGGACTCCTTCATAAAAAACGCACTAACAGAACAAGGTAGGCCACGCATATATAGTGCCACAGTGACTCTTAGTTATATACACTGTTTTACACATACTTACGCAGTGCTACATTGTCTCTGTACGCTCACACGCATATTAATACGAGGAAATATATACAGACATTTCTCACAACTCGTGTACACTCAACGAACTTTCTCTAACAAAACCACGTATTACATAAACCAAAAATGAACAATTCAATGAACACTTTCTTCACACCAACTGATCTTTAAATTCATGTAAAACTAGTTATATTAATGTTTGTTATTATAATAATGTTTTCTTCTCACTTTCATTCACAAAACCTTGTTGTCTGTTATTAAATGTGCCTCTCCCATGTATTTCCTCCTTCAATATGTATGCATGTTGTTTATACCAATGTTTCTTCCTTAGCTATAATAGAAAATTTATCCTTCCACCTTTTAAATATTAAATGGACGGGGTGGTTCCTGGCTGAATCCAAAATGATGCTACCGTTGTCCCTAAATAATAATACCAAAGCCAGGAATCACCTCCTCCTCCATATTGGTTTACGCCGACGTTCAGCACGACCATAAACAACACTCGACATAAATCTGGTAGCATCTTCGTTCCGAACAACAGATCTATGGGCGAGACAGTGATTACTTAGTTATATCTTATCAGCCCATGTCATTATACGCACGATGCCCATGGATGCTTCTACACAGACTACCTGCCATCCCTCATTTATTTAACGGGATCTTCGTTCTGGAACACGGACCAGTAGGGAGAGACAGGGAGAGAGAGAGAAAGATGAAAATCACTTATTAGTTGTATCTTGTCAGCACATTTCGTTATGGGTCTACGCCTTTGTGTGCTTTGTATGTTGCGGAAGTGAAATGAACACATAAAGCACGTGTGGAATTAACGATTTTATTTGCTGGAACTGAAGAAGAAAAAGAATATATATATATATATATATATATATATATATATATATATATATATATATATATATATATATATATATATATATATATATGAGAGAGAGAGAGAATGGAGAGATGATAAAAAATATTATCTTTAAAATAATCCTATCCTTAAAAGTCAATGCTCAATATAGTTTAAACAAGAAATATATAAATAAACTTTGTTTTACTTTCCTTATATATATATATATTTATATATATATATATATATATATATATATATATATATATAGAGAGAGAGAGAGAGAGAGAGAGAGAGAGAGAGTGAGTGAGTGAGAAAGAGAGAGAGAGAGGGGGGTTCATTTCGCAAAACTACGCATAATTGTTGTTATCATGTTGATAAATATGATCTTTTATAATTCTTCTGAGACCAATTTATTTCAAATTAAAACTGTAAACATGACAAAAAAAACCCGCTGTAAATTCCCAAAACTCTGTGAACGAAAGGGATATTTTATGAACCCGTTAAGAAGCCGTGACGAATAGCTGGGTTTATAAAAAATGAGAATCGAGAAGAAGTTACGGAACGAAATGGGAATCCTCTTGAATATCATAAAAAGCAATGCAGAGTAAAATATGCTGCATGACTTAGTGTTGGGATTTAGTATTTTATTAAAAGCAATAATTGAATTAATGTATATCCTGACTCACCCGACTAGCAGCAAAATCCCACCCCTTCACTGTAGAGGTTCCTGGATGCCGAAAGATTGTCTACTCTGATAGATTCTTTCATCAAACCATTTGCTTTTGAAATTCCCTTGCTGCTCCCCTTTTCGCCGACCGTACCAGCATGCAAAATTGTAAATTAAATATCAACAAACATCTTGCTGGCCTCTATCACATCTGCCCCTAACGCTTCAGTGCCAATATGCCTTGTTTGGTGTGAATAAAAGTTTAACAAAAAAGATGCAGAAGCAAACAAGGAAATCTTATATATAATGTGGAGTGAGAGTTTCCTCTGTACCGTTGACGGGGATAGATTTATAAAGGAAAGGTATTTTTTTTAAATCAGCGATTTAGGCCAATTATTGGGATCTGTTTAAAAAAAAAAAAAAAAATAGTTTCACGTAAATTCATAGATTTTGTCTGGCATTTTGTCTTCGCCGTTTTTGTTTTGTTTTGTATTGAGAAAAATATATACGATGTTTACTAACGTGTGATGCATCAGTTTAAAATAAGTTCAAATAAAGTGGATGAGTTTGTTATATACTTTGTTTCCCTTCATTGGAACTCTTTATTAGCACTGTGTGTTATTATTAACTCATATATACATATATATATATATATATATATATATATATATATAGAGAGAGAGAGAGAGAGAGAGAGAGAGAGAGAGAGAGAATAAAATACGTGTTTTTAATCAGTTATGAGCATTGGTTTCACACCATCAGATGACTCTTAAAGTGTCATGCTTTTTATCCTAGCGGTTCTACATAACCGTTCGGCACAGAATTGATGTCGGTCACATAAGACATCATAGTTTACATTCAAAACTTGTCTATTTTTCTGGGGGTTTTCATAAAAAAATGATTTGTCGAAAAATGTTTTTGGAATATATATATATATATATATATATATATATATATATATATATATATATATATATATATATATATAGATATATATTATAATTCTGTAGATTACAGAATTTATGATATAATTAATTAAAATTTTAAATATTATAATCCTTCTCCGTAAATCTACATATAAGAATGTCTATCTATATGTACGCGCGTATCAAAATATCACACACACACACACACTTATTATATCACTAATTTATCTCTATAATCTCTTGTGATGATAAAAAAACTTGCATTTTTGATAATCCATGGGTTAAGGAAAGGAAAGAAAGTTTATTGATATATTCCTTGTTTAAACTACTTGCTGGTTCAATAAATATTGTTCTTTTTCTAATTTTTATTCTCATTATTTCTTTCTTTTTATAATTGCTCTATCTCGTATATTGAGCATTTTCTTTTCATGATAGGATTATTTTGAAGATAATATTTTATCTTCATCATCTCTCTATTTTATTATATATATATATATATATATATATATATATATATATATATATATAGTAAGCAATGAAAATATATACGGCAATCAAGCTACACAGAGGCTCCCGTGTTTCATCCCCGGGGGGAATCGTCAGGCTAAATGCATGGAGTTATTTTTGTCAGGTGTTTTTATATACATGGCTTGCTAGTTAACCAATCAGATTCTTTGTTGTTCCCTCAGCCAATCGTTGGGCTTCCCGCGAACAAAGGCTTTGTTGGTGACGCTCCTATGTCAATCCTATTGTTTGTTAACAATGGAGTTTCCTATATCCTGTTTCCTTTGTTTTGTCAATACAGTAGGCGAATTTATTTTAACACGTGGTTTCTTGTATTTCTATTTTAGGTTTTAAATTTTAACTTGTTCAGTTTTTTATTTATTTATTTATTTATTAATTTAATTTATTATATATCATCCTAAGGTAAATTTATTTCTGTGTAAACAGCTGTTTGCTATTTCGCTTCTAGAGTTTAATAGGTTTCGGGGATCTTTAAAATTTAGGATTTCATATTTTTCATTCAGGCATAATCTACACGGGTCGTCTAAGTTTCTACATGTACTGGCCTGTCTTACTATTTTCCATTCAATTATTGGTGAGTGTCCATTTTCTTTAAGCTCCCAATAATGGTTAGCTAGTGCTGTTTTAGTTCGACGTTCTTTGTTTTTAAATGTGCTTTTGTGGTCATAGTATCTGGTCTTAAAGTCTAGGGATGTCATACCCACGTAGTATTTCTTGTTATTTGGTCTTTCGTTGGCAAATATCGTTGCTTGGTATACAACACTTTTAGTTAGGCATTTATTTTGTAGTGGACAAAGTTTACGATTTATGCAGTTACATCTTTTCTCTTCATTGCTAACTTTTTCGTTTCTATTCGGGTGGTTATTATTAGTGTTTTGTTTATTTCTATTAGTATTGTTTATATTTTTGTTCTTCGTAGTGTTATTTTGTGTATATTTTCCACTTTGTTTATTTTTTTCTTCTCTATTGTTGTCTTTTAGTATTTTGTTGTTGTGTGCCTTAATTATCATTTCTAGGTTTTCACAGCAGCTGTAGGATAGTTCTAGATTATTTTTATTGAATATTTTATGTAGAGGGTTTGTTACGGGGAAGTGTTTTTCAATCAGATTTAAGAATGTTTTGCCTAGTTTAGTTTTTAGCATCTGGTTATAGGGAGCGGTATAGTAGATTATATTTCTTTTTCGTTTGTTTTTATTTTTAATTGTGTTGTAATTATTGGTGTCCTGTTTTTTATATTTAATTTCGGTATTATGGTAACCACTATTTTTTAGAGCTGTATTGTAAATGTTGATTGATTTTTTTAAAACGCTTTCGTTGCTAGAATTGTTGATAAGCCTACTTTCGATCGAATTCGGGATATGTTTTATGATTGATGGGGGTGATTAGACTTTGGGTGTACGTATATTGGGTTGGCGTTATGTTTTAGGTATGGTTCGTAGGTGTTTTTACTTAAGTTTAATGTGACGTCTAGAAAGTTCGTTATTTTTATGTTAGCCATTACTCCTACTTTTAGGCCTAGTTTTTTCATTTCCATACGTATAATTTTCTTGAAGTTTTCTCCCTTGACTTTGTTGGAGTCTCTTATTATCGCTAATCCATCATCTCTATAAAGGCCGATATCCGTATTATCGAATATATTTGTATATATATATATATATATATATATATATATATATATATATATATATATATATATATATATCTTTCTCTCTCATCTCGATTTCAACTTTAAGTAATTGTCTGTCTAGCCACACGAGGAAAGCTGTGATACAGTGAAACAGTCTGACCCACCCCTTCATAGGTCGAGCACTGTAATAAGTGAAATCGCCATCTACTTACCAACATGATAATAATAATTATGGTGCTTTTGCAAAACGAACTGTCTACGCCCACCCTTATTCTCTCTCTCTAACTCTCTTACTCTCTCTTTCTCTCTCTAATTCTCTTTCTCTCTCTCTCTCTCTCTTTCTCTCTCTCTCTCTCTAATTCTCTTTCTCTCTCTATGTATATAAGTGCTCGGTTGTGGTAATGTATGTATATGTATATATATATATTTCTCTCTCTCTCTTTCTCTCTCTCTCTCTCTCTCTCTCTCTCTCTTGTTTCGATCTTCTGTTTGTGGATGGCTACATATGATCCACCACGTTGTAGTTAAATTAGCGATAATGCACACCTTTCTTAATATAAACAGTAGGATTTTTCTTCCCTTTGATCTGAACTTTTGGGGGAGTTGCAAGATTTTTAATGTATTTTATGTATTTAAAACTTTATATATTTCAAATGTATTATAATATATATATTATGTATGTATAGTGTTGTTTTCCACGCATGCTCCTCTAAAAACGATAACTATTGACTGTTTAAAGAAATAAAAATAAAAATAAAATTTATTACAGAAAACAACAGTGTTTGATTGTTTTATTTTTAAACTCCGTCTGACATTTTTTTATGTTTCTGCGGTTGATAATTTGATCTTTGACATAACACATACGTATACTCAATCATACGAGAATTTTCCTGCATTTTTTATGGGTACTATTCTAGTGAAAGAATAGATGTCCCAATTATGATTCATGTAAGTATTCCCCCCCCCCACGTCTGTCACACATCCTAACTACCAGAAAACAAGGACGGACCTATTCTTAAGGTGAGCCCATTCAATTAGGTCGTTTAGGTATGATTGGAAATGTTTGACCCCATATATGAGCAAGTAATTGATTCATTAACGTATTCACGTGACAGACAAATATTTCGAAATGGAAATACTTAAATTTAACGTGACAGGCCAACGAAAATGTTATTTACAAACTTAAGCGTGACAGACCAACTCAAATGATATTTAAACATAAGCGTGACAGACCAATGAAATGTTATTTAAAACTTAAAAGCGGCAGTCAAACCAAAGTTCTATTTCAAACTTATGCCTGAGAGATTAACGTAAATGATATTTATAATCTTAAGCCTGACAGACCAAGGAACATGCTATTTCAAACTTATAGGTGACAGACCAACGAAAATGTGATTTAAACTTCATGTGTTACAAACATGCGAAAATGATATAACAAACGTTACAGACCAAGGCAAATATTATTTCAAACGTTACAGACCAAGGCAAATATTATTTCAAACGTTACAGACCAAGGCAAATATTATTTCAAACGTTACAGACCATGGAAAATGTTATTTCAAACGTTACAGACCAAGGAAAATGTTATTTCAAACGTTACAGACCAAGGCAAATATTATTTCAAACGTTACAGACCAAGGAAAATATTATTTCAAACGTTACAGACCATGGAAAATGTTATTTCAAACGTATGCGTGACAGACCAATGAAATGCTACTTACAAACTTAAACACGACAGACTAACGAAAATGCTATTTCAACATAATCGTCATAGACCAAGGAAAATTCTATTTCAAACTTATGCGTGACAGATTTCCGAAAATTCTATTTCAAACTTATGCGTGACAGACTAAGGAAAATAGCATTTCAAACTAGAGCATGACAGACCGACCAACGATTAAAGATGCTTGGACGCATATAAAATAAGATATTCAACTCAAACTGCGCGTTTAGGGATGAAAATACTATTTCAAACAAAATCGTGACAAACAAACCAACAGCCCGAGCGAACGACGGGCAAGGCCTCTTATATAAATGCGAAGACACATCTAAAAAAAACAAAAAGCAAAAATAATTTTCTCATTTCCAGGTCACAAGAAATAACTGCTTCTTCTCTTATAAAATTACTTAGCAACGAATTAACTTTGCCATTTATTAAAGGATCATAAAAATTCCTTCTTTTTTTCTCTCTGAAGATCCGCTTCCCCACACCTTAACTCTCGTTTAAACTTGGCTTGCCTCCATGGCTGGATTATTTCTGGGTCACCCATGTGACCTCCATCTGCCAATCAGGATTCAATAAAATAAAAATAAAAAAGACTTCGTAGATGACAGGGAAGACCAAGTTCCAGTCACTCTACGTCGGTTTCAAAATGGGGAAACAGGCAATTGAATATGTCACTCTTAGAAATAACGTTAAGTAGGTGTAACGAATTACTAGTGAGGCTTAGTAGTTTACCGATCGGTTAGTAATTTAGTCTTATATATAGGTTTGTCATATATATATATATATATATATATATATATATATATATAGACCAACCGAATATAAATGTTCAGGCTGTCCGTCTGTTGGTCACTTATAAAATCTAAAACTACTAAACAAAATAATTTATGATTGATACTTAATTAATTAGCTTCGTCTTCCATGCGTATCTCATTCGCCTTACAGTCCGAAGAAATTACTGGTCAAAGTATTTCTACCTATTATGAGAAGGAAACCTATGTTTAATTATCTCGTTAGTGTTAAACTTCTTTCTGGCCGTCAGTATGGATTTAGGCAAACACGTTCTACTGCAGATATCCTAACGGTCATCTCTAAACGCATATACTATACACTGGACAAGGCAGGTGAAGTTAAGACGGTAGCGCTTGATAAATCCACAGCCTTTGACGAGGTCTGGTATAAAGGTGTTTTCATAAAAATTAATTCGTATGGTGTTAATAGACGAATATTTAATATATCTAGATCTTTCCTAGCCAAAAAGAAAAATCAAGGATGTCCTCGTTGGTCGTACATCCAAACGTGACATTAATGCGGGTCGATCCTTGAACCTTTATTGTTCCTGATTTTCATGAACGACCTCCCTGATGAAATTGTGTCTAAGATGGGCATATTTGCTGGTGATACCACATTCTGCTCCTGGCATGTGAGTAAAAGGAACACGTACATATCCAAGGCAATGGCTGGATCATTAGAAAATGATCTCAAGTCTGTAGTTGAATATGGACATGGATGGTAACATTTAATATTACTAAGACAAAGCTCCTTTCTTTTTCACAATTATAAGAAACCTTTTCAACCACTGATTGCCATGACTAACAGCACCTTAACCGTGGGTCAAACATTCAAACTCATCGGCCGAATATTTTCAGATTACATGAATTTGAACAAATACACAGAATATACTGTCAATGCTGCTGCATTGTTCCAGGAAGTCGCCATCCATATATATATATATATATATATATATATATAGCATGATATGAAATGAAATAATAAAATAAGGTGAGAATCAAATGTTATTAGAATTCAAAATTCAGGCAAAGTATCTCAACGTCCTTAACCCATGAGTTTTAATTTGTATGACTTGGATGGAGTTTATAACTTTAACAAATAAGTATGTTTTGGGCTTGATATATGTGATGTGTTATGTACTTTTATGTATTTTTGTATATATTTTTTATATATTTTCAAAGTGTAATTTTATCACCTGCAGTAACGTCACTTCGGTAATGGTCCTCTGAGGAAAAGAATTATCTTTGAAAACTCATGAGTTTAGGACGTTGAGATACTTTGCCTGAATTTTGAATTCTAATAAAATTTGATTCGCAACTTATTTTATTATTTCATTTCATATTATGCTATTAATGCTCTATCCATTATATTGAGCTTCAGTCTTTATCCGGATGTTTCACTAATTAAAAGATATTAGTTGCCTCTTATATCTTTTGTTGGATTAACTTCATATATATATAAATATATATATAAATATATATATATATATATATATATATATATATATATATATATATATATATATATATATGAAAACAAACTTTTATTATTCAAGTTTGAAGATAGACTTGAAAGTAATAAAAGTATACTTATCCTCAGAGGAGAACAACTTGTAAATTACTAAAAAAAAGATGGCAGTGAATATATCGTAAAACAAGTTTCAATTATTAGAATATAAACTGTATTTTTCTCGTAGGACGAGCATCAGCGTTTGGCTGATGTCTTATGCTGATCTATGATGTGGTATTTCGATTCTACTTTTAAAACAATGTCATTGTGCAATGTCAAATTGACTATGAGAAAAACATAGTCGAAAATCAATTTGAGCAGAAGAAGAAAGGCTAGAAGGAAACGAAACATGTACCGGAGATTCACTTCCTCGTGTCTTGGACAGAAGATGGTACAACTTGTCACGATATGATGAAACCCAAAACAGCAATGGATATATTTTATATATTTCCTAACTATATTCAGTCTTTAGTTGTCATATTGAGCATCCCCTAATGTATTAGGGTCTTTCCGGTATCTGAGATAGTGGCTCTCCTGATACCCTTGATATAATAATTATAACTATAATTATCTATCTATCTATCTATCTATCTATCTATCTATCTATCTATCTATCTATCTATCTATATATATATATATATATATATATATATATATATATCAACAACTAAGAAAAAAAGAAAAATAGTTAGATATATTGATATATATAATCTGCTACACTGATGATAGAAGGAGCTTGAACCGCCGGCGTATGTAGGTAAAAAAGTTATATCTACTTAACCAAATATATATATATATATATATATATATATATATATATATATATATATATATATATATATATATATATAATAAATAAAAAGTTTTTAAAGCAAATGATAATATACGTACCAACAACGGGAGGGGGCGACAGAATGCAGTAAAATGCATTTAAATAGGGAAAAATATTTCTATCACCGCTAAGGTAGCGATATTTAATTGAATTAGTGTTCATTCGCCAAACGGCGGTTAAGAAAAAACAATAAGAATAGATTTAAGGCGCTAAAATCACATACAATTTGACAAGGGCATTGGGCCAGAGGTAACTTACTAGGGCATTGTATATATATATGACTATATAAAGCTCTCTCCCTGGGTAAAGCTTATTTGTAAGGATATCGCCAACTGCCATTAGCTTTAAGGCATAGCTCATTAGGTAAAACTAATTCGAGCTCCCGGCACTTGCAATGTTTACATTGAGATATTTCTTACATTCAGTTAGTGTCGTATGATACCGCAGGGGTTAGCAGCGCCGACTGTCAGCTCGACAGTTGTGTTTCAACTCCGGCTTGAGGCGCTAACTGGTCTAGCCGCACTGATGAGCTGTGAGACAGCGAAACAGTCTGTATATATATATATATATATATATATATATATATATATATATATATATATATATATATATATAGATTTAGATTTTTCACTTATAAAATAGATCATTCAGTGAAGACCGGGGTTGTTCCAATAAAAACAAGCTCGATGATACTCGATTACAGAGTACAGAGCATTTATATGTGATTTTATGAAGGCTTACCAAAGCATTCCTTTCAGGACACCAATGATCACCATTAAAGATATTTTTTCTTACAAATATTATTTATTCAAATTAAATGTTTTTTCCTATACGTGTTTCACTACCAAGCAGTTACTTGCTTGGCAGATCATCAGGGAAATTAAATGTCTGGAATACTGGTTTCAACTGCCGACAATACACAATGTGGCGTTGCAATAGTTGAGGTCACTTAAGAAGAGAAGAGGAAAAAAAAATAAAAAATAAAAGTTAAAATTAAAAAACAAGGAAGAACAACGATAAAAAAAAGGAAAGCCCTAGAAAAGTCTTAGAAAAGTAGCTCGTGCATTATTTCTTCCACCAAGCCAACAAGCAAATAATCGGTCCCAAATACATTAAAAAAAAACAAAAAACCTGAACAATGTGCGATAATACACTTTCACGTCGGCCGGCACAATGATGAATAAATCCCCCCCCCCCCACAAAAAACAAAAGAACTAAATCATTCAAGATACCGCTCACAAGTTACCATTCCAATCCAATGATAGTATGGGAATTCTAAATCCAACTTCTCACAAAGAAAAGTCAACATAAATGTTCGTCCGAGTTCGTAGAGCCTTATTTCAATGGCCGATTTCTTACCCTTCGAAACAAACACAGGACGAGTTGAATGTCAATCTCGCAGAAAACTCCCTTATATTAAGAAAAAATCTTAATTAGTAGATAGAAACTATTTATTCAAAATACTGTTTCTAAAAATATTTATTATTAAACCTATTCTTTATAGAAATTAATTATCTAGTGTCTGGGACGTCATTTTATATTTTGGGAAAATATCCTTCATTTAATTAACTGCCGAATTATTATCGTTTTGTTGTTTAACGAAACTTTTATTTTTTATTTTTTTTCCTCTTCTCTTCTTAAGTGACCTCAACTATGGCAACGCCACATTGTGTATTGTCGGCAGTTGAAACCAGTATTCCAGACATTTAATTTCCCTGATGATCTGCCAAGCAAGTAACTGCTTGGTAGTAAAACACGTATAGGAAAAAACATTTAATTTGAATAAATAATATATATATATATATATATATATATATATATATATATATATATATATATATATATATATATGAACAACTAAGAAGAAAAGAAAAATAGTTAGATTCCCGGGGAAGTTCAGACAAAAGACGCACGGTTATGGATTTTGTATTTATATTAACGTTTGTATGAATTAATATTTGCTGACGTCAAATACAGCAAAAAGATATGTGAGAAGTTATTGTATTGAACTCATCTATTCAATTGCGAACGATTCGCCTGCCTTGAAGTCCAGCCTTCAAAATCGTAGCTCTGATGCACAACTCAAATCATCGGAAACGAATAACGTCTGACTTCTTGACAATGATTTGAGAGAACGATTCGTTGGCCATTGTCCAATCAGATAAAAATGACATTACAGTCTATGTAATTAAACCGAAGAATTGATTCAACATAAAACATAGCTGGCTATTTTCGGAGGGAGATTATTCAGTCCGGCTGATTGCATCATTCATTGATTTAAGCGGTATTTTTTATATATATATATATATATATATATATATATATATATATATATATATATATATATATATGTGTGTGTGTGTGTGTGTGTGTGCTTGTTTATATATTTGTATATACATCACTCTTAAACTAATTAACCGATCATTATGAACTTTGGAACACTGCTGCTACGCATAAGGGGTCTAAATGTGGGCTATATATATATAAAGACTTCCAGAGGTGTTTCCGGCAGTGGATGGATCGGTGGGCTAAGTGTGTGCAAGCACAAGGGGCCTACTTTTAAGAGGATTAGAGTCCCACCCCCGTCACATATTTGAAATATTTTTCCTGGACTAAGGTCGGATAACTTTTAGACATGCCTCGTTTATATATATATATATATATATATATATATATATATATATATATATATATATATATGTGTGTGTGTGTGTGTGTGTGTGTGTGTGTGTGTGTGTGTGTGTGCTCTTTCGTATAAATAATTGAATTCGTTCAACAATATAGCAAATAAAATAAACAAATAACTGATAAAATCTATTAAAAAATTATATATTCCAACACTATCGGGGATTGGCTCAGTGGTACAGCTTCAGGCTTCAGACTGGTTTCGAATCTCGTTAGGATAAGCCATATCGATGAGTCGTAAACGACGAAACACGTATACGTGGATAATTACATTTTTTAAAAATATATATTTAGCTATCCATCTGAGGGGATCAGATTAGTGAAAGGAAAATTATTCCCAACTAGCATTAAGGTAAAATGCTATTCCGTATAAATAATTGAATTCGATCAAAAATATCGCAAACAAAATAAACAAATAAATTACATTACTTTTTGACGCTGCGTTTCTTAATGTTTCTTAACGTTTCTTAACGTTTCTTAATGTTTCTTAATGTTTCTTAACGTTTCTTAATGTTTCTTAACGTTTCTTAACGTTTCTTAACGTTTCTTAATGTTTCTTAATGTTTCTTAACGTTTCTTAACGTTTCTTAATGTTTCTTAACGTTTCTTAATGTTTCTTAATGTTTCTTAATGTTTCTTAACGTTTCTTAACGTTTCTTAATGTTTCTTAACGTTTCTTAACGTTTCTTAATGTTTCTTAACGTTTCTTAATGTTTCTTAATGTTTCTGTGAAACTGCAAATAGTTTTAACAAATCGAAAAAAATCCTTTTTTTTTCTTTAATTATTTAAAATCTTAAAATATGAAACTAAGAAAATCTAATTTCGTTTCTTTGCGTTCAAATATATTAGTTATTTTATGAAACTAAAAATATACTTTTAGAGGATAGAACCTATAGTGAAATAGTTTAAGCTCAACATACGAGATAGAGCAATTATAAAAATAAACGAAAGAAGAGAGATAAATATGTACGAATGACAAATCTATTTCAACTTCGATTGTTCAATGCAAGGTGTACTCGGTAAAAACATATTTATTTATTTAACTCTGAAATACTAGTTTTTGTCCGAATTATTATATATTAGACGCGTAAATTCCAGATTTCCATTCATCTGAACCCTAATTTCCCAATTGGAACCCTTTTAAATTTTCGGAATTATATATAAGTTTGTATAAAAATCCGTTTTAATTACGGGCCCCCCCCCCCTTTCAGAACTATTTACTTACTGACCTAAATTCACTTCTGTTTTAGCTTATGATAACCCCACCCCAACTCGCACCGGTTTATTGCTTACTGGCAATGAACAGTAACCAAACAAACCCTTCCCCTTCTTTTCTCTCAGCATCAGTCATAGTTTATTTAACTAACCCTATCACCCATCTTCTTTATCTTCTATCTTTACCCCTTTCTCCCACTTCTTCACTTGGTTTTGTCTCCAACCAGAGTTGCCGCTTTTCTTAGACTCGATCGAAGTCGCTACTTAAATTCCCCACTGCCTGCGTTTAATATACACAGCTCAATCTCAACTTCTTAAAACTACTTTCATTCTCGGTCCACGGAAGTATTTTAAAATGGCCCTAATTCTCAAAATTTCATCCGAATAAGTGCGTTCCATCTACGATTGAACTAAACATTTTTCTATTGGATTTACTTCATTTTTTCAACATTTTCAATGCTCCCTTCACGAAACCCTTTTTTTCGTCTTTAAATCTCCTTTCACTGGACATTTTATCTACGGACATTAACTAACTGGACAGACTCCATATGTTTACACGCACACTCTTACTCTCCATTACTTTATATTTTTTCAAATTTTGAATTTTGGCTTTTCCATTGCCAACTTATCCATCTATGTAATTCCTCTGATGCTAAGATTTTAATCTTTGAAAAGCCTTGGCTTAAGGAAAGAAAAATAAACATGTTTTTACCGAGTACACCTTGCATTGAACAATCGAAGTTGAAATAGATTTGTCATTCGTACATATTTATCTCTCTTCTTTCATTTATCTATATATATATATATATATATATATATATATATATATATATATATATATATATATATATATATATAAACTTTAGTTATTCAGAGAAACATTCCATATTACCTTCAAAACCACTTTACTTACATACAATTCTTTCTGCCCATTTCAAGAATATATATGTTCTATGATATACAAAATATCATTGATGTTCATGAGGAGGCTTCATCAGTGTATAATATTCCACAGTCAGGCTGAAAATTAAAAGGCATTCTAACGTTCATATTGTCTTTTCCAGCATTCATATTTCATGTTCAGTCAAAACTGCACCCAACCTATATATTTGCTTATCACTCAAAAGTTCAAAGGGAAAACTAATTTAACTCCGTTTTCTATGTAAAAGTTCATGTTGTATTGCGTTCATGACATCTGTTTTCCCTCCGTATTTACAGTTCTCACATTCAAACGATAAATACATACATTTAAGTAATACCATTATGTAAAAAGTTATTTTTTCAAGTTTTAATGTTTGATATCTTATGTATTTATTTCTTTGCTTACTTAGCGTGTGGTTATTTTCGTAGCGTCGTCATCGCATATGCATCAAAGTAATATCGTAATATCTTTGCCGAAGAAGAAAGCAGTTCGACAGAAATAAATCTACAATCTCTATTTTTACACTCTACACTCTTGGCATTCGCTCCACGGAGCAGCCGCCATTTTTTTTTTTGTTTTTTTGCTATTTTGATCGGAAGTCAATAATAGAACGTCTCATCCTCGACTAGACTCCCTATATATTCCACTATCTTTTTTTTTACTTTTTGGTCATCACTTATCAAGACCAAGAACCACCTCAAGGATAAGTCTTAATTAAACAGGATGATTGTCATCCGAAAGATGAGGAACACTATGGAAGTACTAAGATTGATCAATGGTAGGAACTGCGTTTGATTACTTATGGGGCAGTTTATGACATTGATTTTGAAGACGACTATGTTGTAATCTGATGGGAAGCAGTATTGCGGTAATATGTTCCCCTTGCAAAGAAGCTTTGTTTGCGGAAATTCCGCCTGGCGCAAGAAACATGGAGGAAGAAACGAAAAGTATTTTTCCATTGTTATAGTAAGACGAGTTCTTGCTATGAATGTTTTACAAGGAGAAACCAAAGATTGAAGCTCAGTCGAGCACCTTCAATGGAAATAGCGATAGAGTAGAAAGAGACTATCAGCGTCTCTTCTGTGAGAAAGGAGTTGTAGAGAAGAAAAGAGATCACCCCAACTAGATTTCGGAATCGATTTTGTACTCCCTCAAGGCAGAAAAAAGTGCTCTGGGCGGCACCTCCCCAGACGTGGTAGGAGTATTCTATCTTGGGACGTGTCTGGTTCTCATACGGGTAAAAGATTGCATCTGGAACGGTAGAATGATCCAACCGTTTTTTCAGCAACCTTAGCAAAAGACTGCATATATGTCTTTTATTTTACAGCTGGGGTGAAAGTCACTTCTAGAGTTTATCAAAACAAGTGTTATATAGTGAGGGGTGCCAGAGAGAGAGAGTGAGAGAGAGAGAGACCAAAAAAGTGGGGAGTAAATGCGGAAGTTGGAAATGACGTCACTTCCGCTCGAGGCTGATTCTGACTCTCGGCGGCTAGATCTGACGTCAAGAACTCGAAGTCCTCGCCAGACCGAGAGAGAGAGGGGATGGACACAGATGGCAAAAAGTTAAAAGGTATCTCCCCAAGTAAAGTCCTCCATTCTCTCTCTCTCTCTCTCTCTCTCTCTCTCTCTCTCTCTCTCTCTCTCTCTCTCTCTCTCTCTCTTCCGTACAAACCATTCAATCTGAATCTCTTGTTTTGTATTTTAATAAAACTGTTAAAAACCCAATAACATGCTCCCGTGTGATTTTGTCAGCAGCTGGGCTTACAGCGATGATGATGGTGACAGCAACACCCACCACGGGCAGACCAGCCGCGTGCGTTGTCAACTTTGCGTACAGCGAAAAGAAAGGGGTATAATGGTTTGTTTATATACTCGAAAGTAAGCAGCAATGCAACATAAAGGGCTTCTTCAAGGAGAGAGCCATTCATTTCGACTGCTGCAAACGGGAGGGGGGTCCGAGTGTTAGTGGTGAAAGGAGAAGTTTGGTTTTCGAACTGTTAAAAGTAACAAGCCACTCCCGCCCTTTTGCACGCATGCGCACAAAACGAACACTGTTAATTCTTTTTCGTATAATTATATTTACTAGAAAAAAATATGCGTCCTCCGGAGACAAATCTCTCTATATAGATGATGTTTGGAAATTCGATAGCATAACTTCGAGATTATAATCTATATGTGTATATAGGCTCGAAAACGCTTGGATTCCGAGATGTGGCTGAAGAAAGCCAGTGAATGATTTATAATTAAAACTCAAGAAAATCCAGAATTTCTCGCCTCGGACCGCTCTCCCAGCTTTAAACCTAAGGTACCATGTTGATCTGAACTACGGTAATATTATAAATAAATATTACATTCTTATTATTAAATAATCGTACATTATGTTAGTTTTTTCTGCCATATATATACTCACTTATATTCACACATTCCTGACATATGCAGCTGGTCAATACTCCTACCCTCCAAAAATTTCTCACCTATCTCACTCTTTCGACTACTTCTTTCATACCCCGCCCATTTTCAAGTTATCTTCATTTCTTCAAATCTTTTTCTAAAACTATGATACCACCTACATACCAAATACACTTTCCCCAGCCCCTCAAAATCCATGCCACACCTCACCACGACAAAAAAAACAGCCTCCCCCTTTTCCTCTCTCCCACCCTAAGGCAAATTCACTAATACTCTCACCCCTCCATTTTTTCACTGCTGCCTTAATGGTACCCACTCAAAGCTTTCCATATTCATTTCACTCTTTGCCACTACTGACTTCTCGCAGCCTGAACCCCTGCCCAGCGCTCTTAGTAGCCACGGCTACTACTTTTCCTTAACAACCCATCATGTCAACCCAATATTTCGATGTAGTTGCATGACATTTTTATTAAAATTATCATCCTGAGGAAGTCTTACAATAAAGACAAAACGTTGATGAAGATATAAAAACTATCTCTTGGTTTTTCCTTTTTCATTTCCCATATATATATATATATATATATATATATATATATATATATATATATATATATATATATATATATATATATATTTCAAATATATATTTTTTATGACACAAAGTTTTACAATAAAATGCGTGTGTGTGTCCAGCCCTTGTTGCATAGCCGCAAAGTTGTATCCCTGTGACTTTTACTAGTACCTCCACGAAATGTGCTCCGATTAACTCACTGCCCTTCTACCCCCTTCCCAAATCAAATAGTCCCGACCCACACGATTAGTAGCAAACCCCCATTACGGCATATCAACCTTTTTCTGGTTAAGTAGTGTTTCAACACTGTCATTTAAAAGAATCACTGTAGTGTCGGACTAGAATTAGGGTACGGGTTAGGTTTAGAGTTAAGGTTAGGGTTAGGGTTAGGGTTAGGGGTTAGGGTTAGGGTTAGTGTTAGGGTTAAGGTAAGGGTTAGTGTAGGACTAGAGTTGTAATAAAAATATTTTAATATTATAGAAACCGCATCAAATGTCGGGAATAAATACTCACAAATTTACCATAAAAATCAGTTCTTTTTATTTGCATACAATTATTTCGGCCGATCACTAAGATATATATAATGCGTTTCGAACATTACATATATCTTGATGGTACGCCGAAACAATTGTATGCAAATAAAAAACTGATTTTATAGTTAATTTGTGAAAGTTTTATCCCTATATTTGATGTGGGTTCTTATAATATTAATATATATATATATATATATATATATATATATATATATATATATATATATATATATATATATATATATATATATATATAATTTGCACTTGTGTGCGGGTGTATGCAATGAATAAAAATATATGCAATGTATGTATGTGTTTCTACGTGTAATATTCGTATGCATGAGGGTGTGTAATTCAATTCCTAATTATTCTATCAAATCGTTCGTGTTTCCTTTTAGAGAACAAACTTTCAAAGATAAGCAACCACCTACCCAATTCCCGACATATCGACGGGCGGCCATTATCATGGCTTTCATCATTCTTTTGGCAAAAGAAGCGCGCGAAAATTCTTTTGATTGTTTGCGTTGCTTTCGGGTAGAAGCAACACGGCGCGAAATCATTAGTGGCTCTGCTGGTGTATCCCCGTCCGTCATTACTGCAATATTATTATTGCTTGGAAATATTTAGAATTATAAGTAGTAGTAGTAGTAGTAGTAGTAGTAGTAGTAGTAGTAGTAGTAGAATTCCTCGACTTTATAATAAAGGTCGATGTGTATTTATTTGTACATATATATATATATATATATATATATATATATATATATATATATATATATATTGATTTTATTCCATTAGTTGCGACAAAACAAGTTTTGTTTCATTGGTGCAAATAGCGACCAACTCATCGGGCTGGCGATGGAATTCAAATGGCATAAGTTTTAACTTCACCTTAACGGGAGATTGAAAATTGAAAATACATTGGAGGGGGAGGGGGACAGAGTTGGGGCTTTGTCTATAACGGTGACATGGGACATGAGAGGGGAGGGGGGAGGACCCCAACAAGTCGTGTTTCAAATTATTGCGTAGGAGGTTTTCCCGTTTGTGCTGTGATGATCTCAATTTCGGCCGGGGTGGGAGGAAGGGAGATGGGGCGACGGCCAGAGTGAGTTAAATTTAAAATGAGAATAAAATTATGATTATAACCGTCATTCCTATTTTATTTTAATTCTAATAAGTAATTATCATGTGGATAAAAATGTTTGATAATTTTAATTTAGGGTATTAATTGCTACTTCTGCATTTTATTTATTTTATTTTAATGTTTTGTTTATTATTTGTAGCGAATTTTGTTGTGATTATATTTTTATTTTTTTATTTTTTTATTTTTTTAAAATTGTGATTATATTATACCGAGATCAATACTAGTGGAATCATTTTATAAGAGAAGTTTCATGGTGCTAGAACTGGTAACAAAATTCACTACATCATCATCATCATCATCATCATCATCATCATCATCATCATCATCATCATCATCATCCATGGCATGGATTGACTACAAAAAAGCTTACGACAGAATCCCTCAAGCATGGATAATTTAATGTTTGAAAATATACAAAATACCTGAAAGGATGATTAATCTTATTAAGAAAGCAATGGAAACATGGAGACTGGAACTGACAGCCGGAGGACAACAGCTGACTGAGATAACGATACAGAGAGGCATCTTCCAAGGAGACTCCCTATCACCACTACTGTTCATAATAGCTATGATGCCACTTAACTACATACTCAGAAAATGTGATGCCGGATACAAGTTTACAGACACAGAACTAAGAGTAAACCACCTGATGTACATGGATGATCTAAAACTATTTGCAAAAAGCAAAAAGGAACTGGAAAAACTGATAAATACGACCAGAATCTTCAGTCAGGACATCCAAGTGGAATTCGGAATGGAAAAGTGTGCACTACTAGAAATAAAAAAAAGGAAAACTGGAGACAACCGAGAACACAGAACTCTCCACCCAAGAGGAAATGAGGGCGCTAGACGAACAGGATATCTTGGAGTTCTGGAGGCAGACGCCATCAAATCTACGGAAATGAAAGAGAAGATTGGAAAAAAATATTTACGAAGAACAAGAAAACTCCTAGAAACGAAATTATATAGCAGGAATCTAGCAAAAAGAATAAACACCTGGGCAGTAGCACTAATAAGATACTCTGGGCCATTCATAGGCTGGACCAAAGAGGAACTCAGGCACCTGGACCAGAGGACCAGAAAATTAATGACCATGCACAATACACTACACCCAAAAGACGATACGGACAGACTCTACATGAAAAGAAACGAAAGGGGGAGGAGGACTGGTAAATATAGAAGAGTGTGTGGAAGACTCAAAAAAGAGCTGGAAAAATACATAACTCAACACAGGGAAATCCTTATCATTGCGGCAAGAGACACCAATCCAACGAACAACTCGGGAAGCACCGAAACCAGAAACAAAACGGCAAGAAAAGAAAAGTGGGAAGAAAAAATACTACACGGACACTTCAGAAGACTGACAAGAGAAGAAGCCAACGAAAACAGCTGAACATGGCTAAGAAAAGGACAATTGAACAGAGAAACGGAATCTCTACTGATGGCTGCACAGAACAATGCAATTAGAACAAACTACATTAAAGCTAAAATAGATAAAACTCAGGAAAACAGTAAATGCAGACTCTGTGGACAAAGAGACGAAACAATAAATCATATAATAAGTGAATGTAGCAAACTAGCCCAAAACGAGTATAAGAACAGACATGACTGTGTGGGGAAAGCAGTACATCGGGAACTGTGCAAACAATTGGATTTCGAATACGCAGACAAATGGTACAAACATAAGCCAGAAACAGTACTGGAAAACGAAAAACACAAAATCATCTGGGATATGGATATACAAACAGACAAACTCATACAAGCAAGGAAACCGGATGATATAATAATCAACAAGAAGGAAAAATCTTGCAAAATCGTAGACTTCGCCGTTCCAGCAGACCACAGAGTAAGAAGCAAAGAAACAGAAAAACGAAGCAAATACACAGAACTAGCCAGAGAACTGAAAGGAATATGTAGCATGAAGAAAGTCAGTATAATACCAATAATCGTAGGAGCACTAGGAACAATCCCCCAAAACTTGGAAAAAAGACTGGGAGAAATTGGGATCAAATGAATCATTGGAACTATACAAAGGAC
>OY744539.1:24809212-24839212 GCA_963556195.1 Sepiola atlantica | reverse complement strand
AGCCATAATCTAAAGTGCTTAATATCCTTTTTCTTTATATTATTGTCAAATGATGGGGACAAGAAATTGCTAATTTATCGTGATCATTTGTTCTACTCAGCATTGTCCGGGATACAAATTGTAAGATTACAGTATTACTTTTGGTACGGGATATATAGTAAATCCCTTCGGACTATTAAATTCATCAACACCGTGTATCTTCTTAATATGTTGAAATGGAAGGGGGGGAGAAATTAGGAATTGACAGTGACCATTTGTTCTTCTCTGCGTTGTTCGAGTCAATAATTGTAGCATTTCAGTATTACTTTTAACTTGTATATATTAATTCTCTTCCGACTATTGACTTCATCAACATTACGTATCTTCTTAGTATGTTGAAAGGAAGGAGGGCAGAAATTAGGAATTGAGGAGGACCATTTGTTCTACTAGGTGTTATCCGGGATCAAAAATTGTACGATTACAGTTCAACTTTTGGTAAGGGACATATAGTAAATCTCTTCGGACGTGACGTATGTTCTTAATATGTTAAAATTGAGAAGGGGGATAAGGAATTGACTGGGACTATTTGTTCTACTCGACGTTGTCCGGGCTAAACAAAAATTGTAAGATTACAGTATCAATTTAGGTAACTGGTATATATTAAATCTCTTCGGACTATTGTATTTTTCAACATCATTTATCTTCATATTATTATGAAATGGGGGCCAAGAAATTAGAAACTGACCGGGGGTATCGGTTCTACTCGGCGTTGTCCGGAATCAATAATCATATTCAGCATTATTTCTCGTTATCATTTGATGTTAACGATACTTCTGGCAGTTCTGTGAAGGCATCCTAACTAACATTACAGCATTATATTTATTAAATGACACACGTTACAGAAACTTTTGTGTTACTCAGCGTTGTCGGGGAGTAAATAGAGTATCATTATCAACATCATGTCTCTTCATACTCTGATTTTAGCCGTACTTTTTGCAGTGCTGTGAAGGCCTACTTACTAACATTACAGTATTATATTTGGTAAGTGAGGCGGGGGAGGGGTTAACAGTAACTTTTGTTCTACTTGGCGTTGTTCAAAAGCAATAAAATTGTTACTATTTACATTACTGTATTATATTTAGTAAACGAGGGGTGTAACAGAATTTTTGTTCAACTTGGAGTTGTCCGGGAGCAATAAATGTAAATTACAGTAGTACATTTAAATCTTTTTTGACTATTTTCATTATCAACATCATTTCTCTTCATATTATTGTGAAAGCGAGTAGGGGGAACAGAATTACCCGCCATCAAGAATTTCATTGTGTTTTGTTCTACTCGGCGTTGACTATGTGCAATAAATGTAAGATTACAGTATTACATTTAATGGGATAGCTCCGGTAAATGAATTACATTATATTTTTTACTCACATTAAAACAGGAGAGAGGAATGGGCTGGGTGGGATAGAAAAAGAAGGTTAGGGAGAGGGACGGGAAAATGGGAGAGAGGGGAAAAAGAGACAGTTTTAATATAAAGATGTTACACATGCTATTTATCTTCTATTTTGTTTTTGATGACCCCCAGACAACGCCGGGTAGCCCTGGTAGTAAATGAATAAAAAAAAGAATAGAAATTGCACATAAATCAATTTTCGTTGCAGATCCAAAGAGTGAATCGGTCGTATTGTCTTATCTGACTTCAAGATGGAAACCATTAAATTGAGTTATCATTTGGAAAAAGAAGTAATTAATCAAGACAACAAAGCACCTCTTCGCCTCATTTCCACAACTCTGGCATTTTTACATGCGATGTTTAAAAAAGAAACGCCGCCCAAAACTCACACAGAGAACAACGCCCATATTCTAATATATATATATATATATATATATATATGCAAACATTATTAAACAACACGGAGTGTTTTTGCTTGATAAGACTTTTTTTAATTTTCCGAATAGTCCATTTAGTATTTCAGTCAAATTGGTGCATATAAGTTCCGTGGGTTTCTTGCTCCATTTTCTTTCTTTTTTCACGAGTACTTTCGATTTAATTCATCAAATAATTATCAGGCAGCGTTAGTCTTGATGTATTTACTACAACTATGTCCTTTTAGTTGAGTTTTCCTTAACGACTTTAAAATGGGCGTCTGTAGTAATGATATGTTGCATGCGAACGTGATTACGTGTTAAGCGCGTGCAAAATTCAAAAGTGTGATTGCTTAACGGCTAAGAATTTCGTAACGTTAATTACGATGCCAGACACTGCAAAATGTTGTGACTAGTTTCCTAATTAGCATTATTGTTCGTGAGGTAGTTGGTTTTTATGAAAAGGCTTCAAGAATTTTTAATTTTGTGGATGTTGGTATCGTGGTGTATTATTTTAGTATTATTAACTAGGATATGTCTATAGTGATTTTTTTAGGTGTTGGCAAATAGAGTTAATGTCGGATAGATGTAACGTAGGTCTTCTGGAAAGTGTTGCGGTGGTGAAACCAGTCTAACAATTAGTTTTATTATTATTGTCGGAGATACATTCGTCCATAGGACATTAGAACCGATATCTTACATTGGTTCTTCCTAATGTGTTTTGGGTCTGAGAAGTGTTATTTTTAACTACGTAGTTTTATGTTTTACATATATATATATATATATATATATATATATATATATATATATATATATATATATATATATATATATATATAGGCAGCATCTTCTCTTGCAGGCAAGTATTGTTGAATATAAGAGACAACTCATGTCTAGATATCCTTTGGTAGACCCTTTCCATAGTCCGAATCAGGATCTTAGTTTCGGAGTATATATAGTACCTGATTAACCTCATTCCCCTGAAGATGGACCCGGATGGGTCTGAAAGTACTTGGGAAACAAATCCAAACTATGGCAAATTCATCAGCCAATTCTCCTCCGAAACTAAGATCCTGATTCGGACTATTGAAAGGATCTACCAAAGGATATCTAGACATGAGTTGTCTCTTATATTCAACAATATATATATATATATATATATATATATATATATATATATATATATATATATATATATATATATATATATGATTGGACAGTCCAATCGAAGTAGGGTACAAATGCATAAAATCCAACCTCAAAGGTAAGGATAACTAAGACAAATGTATAACATATACTCGAAATACTGCAGGTATTTGAATAAGATCAATGATTGAACTTTCAGATGTGGCAAAAATACTCCATGCATAGACGAATGGTGGCTTTGTAAAGATATAGGATATTGATAAGTGTGAGAAGTTTTCTAGTTCGGTAGAGGGAACCCGGCTTTTTTGCATCAGACTTCGCAGTATCTGCTATGTATTTATTCCAATTTATGTTAGCGGTGAATGTTAGACCAAGGGGTTTGAACGTTGGACTCTCGGAAAGGGCACTATAAGCTATTGAAAATTGATGGCTGGAAAGTTTTTTTATATTTTTTAAAAGAAAAGAGTTTTGTCTTGATAGCATTAAATGTAACCATCCATTTTTGGCGCCATTCTACGACAAACTGGAGGTCATCTTCTAAGCATTCGGCCATTGCCTTGGATATGTGTGCGCTTGATATTCGCACATGTCTAGAAATAAGCGTTGTGTCATCAGCAAATATACCCATCTCGGACGCGATTGACTCAGGGAAGTCGTTTATACAGATCAAGAATAATAAAGGTCGAAGTATCGAACCCTGTGGCACAGCTTCATTAATGTGATGCGTTTTAGACATACAGCCATCGGAAACGACCTGCATCTTTCTCTTTACTTATGGAAGATCGGATTATATTAAATATTCGTCCAGTAATGTCGTAAAAGACCTTCATGCCAGATTCTGTCAAAGGCTTTGGATATATTAAGCACTACTGCCTTAGCTTCATCTGCCTTATTTAGTGTATGGTATGTGCGTTCGGAGATGACCGTTAGGGTATCTGCAGTAGAGCTGGATTGCCTCAAGCTATACTGTTTGTCGGAAAGAAGTGTTGCATGTTTGAGGTGGCCGACTATCGCGAGATTGATTTATGATTCAAAGATTTTACGAAAGAGACTGATGGGGGGTGATAATTTAGCGGGCCAGTTCTTTCACCGGAGTTCTTGAAAACTAGTCCTACACATGAAATTGTCAAGTTATAAAAGAAGCAAGATTCAGTAGAGCATTTCTTTATAGTAGGGTAAATATTGTCCGGTGTGAGCTATTTGCGTTCTCTCGGCATTTTAATAATAGACACGTGGTTCATACCAAAAAATCATAGTTTCGTCTTTTTACATTCATACTTGCTTCAAACAGTATTTACTGACTGACACCTCACATTTGTTTTGCATTTCTAGATCCATACCAAATTGTGATTATAAGGATAAAATCTGGTCGACGTGCTTTTGAGGTATCAAGATTTCTTATGATATCAGGACATGGGAAGGGGTGATGATCAGATCATCTATTGTGGTTTCCGTCCGTAGTGGGAAATTAGGAAAGGAGTGGTTTGTTGAGTCCAATGTGGAAATTAAAGCAAGTAGTTCAGCTTTATCAGTTGCCATGTAAGCGACATCGTGATGTTTGGATAGTGTGAGAATTGTTGATTGCTCATTGTTTACAACATTATTATAGATTTTCTAGAAGTCACGAGTTCCTAATTTCTGCGACTTGGTGCGTTTTCTGGCCATATTTACTCTTAGCTGTTGCTTTTCCATTCTTACAGTGGTATCATAATGCCATAGACTTTTGTATCTGTCTATTCGTATCTGACTTATGTTGGTTGAAACGGCGGAATGTTTTCTGCTTATGCTCAATGGCAGCTGCACAGGTCAAAGTTCACCATTTAGGAGAGTTAGGTTTAAAATAGAATTTGCACGTCGAAACAAATGCTTCTTTGTCTGCTTTAACCCATTTAGTTACGTCCTTGGCACATTGTTCGACAGGGAGTGAAAAAGTGTCACACCAATGTTCAACTCTGGTGAGATTTCTGAGGGGTTCCCAATCAGCACGGCGCTTCGGTTGGGGGTCGGAGCTTTAACATGATTCCATCCATTATGACAAGGTGATCAGTATTCCCGAGTTGGCTATGACACCTGCCACGCAAACCTCGGGCAGTGTTGTCAAGAATAAGTCGATGTATATATATATATATATATATATATATATATATATATATATATATATATATATATATATATATATATATAGTGTGTGTGTGGGTGTGTGTGTCAGGTTGTATATGAAAAGAAATCAAATAAAGTGCTCGATCATATAAGAGAGCTAATATAATTTATTTAGATACCGTATATTACATAATTCAGCAATGTACCGCGGTTTCATCCAAAAGGGCAGATTTAGACATCTTTAGTAAATCTCCGTGCCCAGTGGAATCATCGGCAAGCTGAAACGATTGTAGTCACGCCCGACATGGAATTTCGTCAACAAATACAGAAAACGGTGTATCTCTGAGATTCCACTGGGCACGGAGATTTACTAAAGATGTCTAAATCTGCCCTTTTGGATGAAACCGCGGTACATTGCTGAATTATGTAATATACAGTATCTAAATAAATTATATATATATATATAATTTTCAGAGTCAGAACAAATATATATATATTTTTTTTTTTTTTATAAATACAGATTTTAATCAGATTTTAATACAGATTTTAATGTATTTATAAATAAAAAATATTACGCTCTTAATTTAATTTAATTGAGCACTCTGCTGGTATTTCCCTTTTATTCTTTTTTGAGTATACCCTTATACTTTATATATATATATATATATATATATATATATATATATATATATATAGGTAACAAAGCATGTAAAGGAAATGTGCCTATTCTTTATCAGTAAATCAGTAAGACAAAACCGCATTTTAGGATTATTGTTATCTGTGAGTGTCACACCTGTGCTCTCTCTCTCTCTCTCTCTCTCTCTCTCTCTCTCTCTCTCTCTCTCTCTCTCTCTCTCTCTGGCGCACACACACACACTCTCTCTCTCTCTCTCTCCTTCTCTCTCTCTCTCTCTCTCTCTCTCTCTCTCTCTCTCTCTCTCTCAATAAATATATATGTATATATATATATATATATATATATATATATATATATATATATATATATATATATATATATATATATCAGGCAGGATGCACAAGAAATACCAGTGATACACGTTTATTTGAAGGTGTGGGGGGGGGGGGCATTTTGTAGGACGGGGTTTGATTGTGGAATTGATTCCTTAAAAGGAAAATAAAAACTCTACCTCCCCCTCCTCTCCTCACTCCATCCCGGTATTTATTTATTCATTTATTTTATATCTTTATTTTCTGACTGAGAAACAATAAAAATGTCGCTACGGAAGTTTAGTGTTTATAACCCCTTGTTCGATTTCCGAACGGATCTTCGAGAAATACGATATTCTTGCATTACTTAGACTAGCGAAAAGCCACCCCAAAGGACGAATTTTAATCTAGCGCCTTAAGTTTATATAATTTCTAAATGTGCAACAACAAATTAACTGGTATTAACCGCGTAGCGCATCTGAGAACAAAGATACGTTCATCTGTGGCGGTGCCACTCATATCACTCTGTCTGGTCTTAGAAGAGTTTCAAATCGACCTCGTAATTTAATGTGGGATTTTTTAATACTAATGAGTCAGTACTTATCAAGGCCAAAAGCCACTCGAGGATAAGGTTTAATGCGGTTGTCAGTTGGAATATTAACAATAATATGAGAGGATTGCGAACGATGAATGGGATGAGCAAAACTTTATCAGTTATGAGGATAGTTTAAGTATTTGTTGACATTAGACTTGAAGACTTGGAAATTCTTGGAAAGAAACTCTATCCATGGAAATTCCAGTTAGTTTTAGGCACACAGAAGAAGAGAAAAGAAAAGAAAAGTTATTGGTGGTAATAAGACGAGTTCTTGCTATTGATTTTTTACAGTAAGGAACCGAAGATTAAAGGTCAGTCAAGTACATTCTATGGATGAACTATTCTGTTCTCTACCGTCCTTTCTGATAGATGAGACATTGCTTGTCTTCCCCTATTCTTCCCCTTTATAAGTAATTGCTTGATTTTCACTATTCAGTCGTTATTCCTATAAAAAGCGCTCGACTGAGCTCCAGCCTAATGTTCTTCCTTATAAAACAGTGCTTGATTTTCTCTATTCGGTCGTTATTTCTTATTTCTAATGAAAAACACTCAACTGAGCTTCAGTCTCTAGTTCCTCCTTATAAGAGATTGATTTCCTATCTGTACTCCGCCGTATGTGCAGGGAAGAACACTCGTGCGTATGTATAGGGGAGGCAACTCCATACGCTCAAGGTGGGCGAAATATACCATTAGTTAATTATTGTTAGAAAAAAAATAACAACAGAAAGTAACTTTATAAACGATAAAATGTCACGTAATTTCAGACGGGTCTCTTAGCGCAATCGGTTACAGACCCAGTGACCGAGGTTTGAGCCCAGTCATAGTCAGCCACGCTGATGAGCCGCAGTAACGGCGAAACACGTGTCCATGGATAACTATTATCTCTCTCTCTATATATATATCTATCTATCTATATATATATATATATATATATATATATATATATATATATATATATATATGAGAATATCAGGATATTTTTGTGAATTCGGACCCATTCAAAATACTGCACTTAATCACCTCGACGGACACTCCTCCAGACCAACGCATTTCCAGTTTTAGATTTTGACGGTGGAAATTACTGATTATTTGAATATTTTGTTCACAGTGCATTGGCAAAAGAGGAAATAACGAGAAGCGAAGCGAAATTTCGTCAAAATCCAAAGTTCAACATTCGTAAAGATAAAATATGACACATAATTACATCGTTGGAAGTTTGACTTTCTATTTTTAGTCGACGGTTGGGATGTGTAAGAGAATTCAAACGTATTGGATAGAGAGATAAATCGATATATAGATAGAGAGGGAGAGAGAGAGGGGGGGAAAGAGGAAATAGAGAGACTGAGAAATAATTTAAAAGAGCATGGGAAATAGAGAGGTAGGGACATGGGTAAGAGAGAGAGGGTGTGAGAAAGAGGAGGAGGAAGACTCTCTGTCTCTCTCTCACTCTCTCTCTCTTTCTCTCTCTCTTTATCCATCTATTTATCTCTCTATCTATCTATCTCTCTTATATATATATATATATATATATATCTGTCAACAGAGAAAGGGGTCAAAAGGAAGTCCTTATAAAAGATACGTTGAAAGAGATTTAAAATAAAAGGTGGACGATTAATAAGGTTATTGAATGCCTAAACGATTAATTATATACGATAAATTGAACCCAAGTTGCAATTTTGCCCAAAGCTGGTAGAGGGGTTCATACTTTTCTCAATATTGTAAGTGCGTGAATGACCACACGACGGTACTGATTAGACCAATCACTCACCCCATGAGTTGGGAGAAGATATAGAGAGTATGCGTGTGTGTATATGTGTGCGAGAGAGGGGTGGGGAGAAAGAGGGGAAATAGGGAGAGAGAATGGGGGAGGTAGAGAGAGATTGTCGGTCAGGAAACGCCCACGGGAACGAAATGCTCTAAGGAAATGGCATCCACTTATTCCTCAACGGGACACGTGCCCGTCCTGATTTTTGTCAATGAATGACACCATTTCGGCTATTTTTAACGATTCCCTTTGTCCACTCATGTTGAGGCCGGCAGCGATCGCATGAACTTGCCAAGCCTTTGTTCTTCTATTAATAAATTGCCATGCAAAAACTAAAACGTCGTTTTATGATTCGCAGACGATTTCTAAAAACAAAATAAGCAGTAAGAGTGACCACTTGCTTTACGAAGGATTTTTTTTTAGTTAAATAAAGAAGTAGGTCAACATAATAAGATCTAAAGGCGCCATTATGACCATAATCTGATCAAGTGTATGGTCTAACAGTACCATTATGACCAGGTAAACAGCAAATGTAACCTCTATGAACAAAGAGACGAAACAGTAAAACTTATCGAGTGAGATCAGGTCAATTTGAAAACACGTGTTTGGTTTATGTTTAAGTGGGAGTAGCGTTTGTGTGACGTCACCCATAGTGCTATGTTAAACTCGTCCCATTCGGTTGTCATCGTAATCGGAGCACCGAAAATAGACTTCGTCCTGTCTGTTCAATTTGCAAAGTTTTTCTGAGATCTTCTGAATATTATATTTGTATCCATTTTTAATGTCAACATTGTTTTTTACTTTTGAAAAGAGCGAAATGAATGAAACTACATAGGGACAAACGTAGTGACATATAGATACATGTATTCCCTCTTCTTCCTCTTCGTCCAGTTTTCATATTTAAGATGCTGTGAGTACCCCGCTCTCCGGGTGATCTACACCAGCCTTCTCCCCATACTGTTCGATGCAAATAGTTGACATATGTCAGGTTGCATGCGATCATATCGCTTCTCATGTACTCAAGCCAGGTTTTTCTCGGCCTACTGCGTCATCTATTGTCCGGGATATATATCAAGAAGTAGCTCGCTGTACATGACCGAACCACCTGAAACGCTGAGTCCATAATGCATCAGTAATCTCACAAGTACCAACTTTCTGATGTAGCACAATAGACGGGATTCTTTTCTTCCAGTTTATGACAGGATGATTACCCCAAAGCTGTTGCAGATCGAAATTATTTGGCGTTCATGTTTCAATGCCGTGAAAGATGGCAGAGCGAACTCAGGGTGAAAAGACTTTGCACGAATATTGAAGGTAATATGCGTATGTAGGACCATGCTCGCCCCTCTCGACAACCGCCGACTCCAACACTGTGTGCCGTGGTTTTCTGTTCGTCTTCATCTTTCGTTCTGGCCGAGAACTGGTTTACAAGTATACAAAAAACAAATAACGCAAACTCACAAGAAAAACACAAACTCCAATACATTGTGTATAAATCAGTTGTACTCTGGTTGTGTGTTATACCGCCACGGAAAAGACACACACATCTTAGTTAGGTTTCAGTGTATCAGTCAAGACCAACTAAGATAATTTGTCTGTCGGGGCATCACCGTCACTTGGTTGAAGTCAGCTCATCTCGGAGCTGCGCCAATCTGCTGTGATCTGATCGTCTCCTTTCCGAGCCGCAAAACTGCCGTAAACTGTCGCAAACTAACTCTGACTCGTAAATATATTGACTCTGATCGAAAATCCTAAGCCCGGTCATTTATCTTAGTCACAGCCCCTCCATGAACAATAGAAACTGACTACTTCCGCGCCACTACCAGCTGACTTCTCACCTTACTTCCGATCGGTTTTGTGCGCCTTGGTGAATAATTTTCTTTCATTGTCAGGGTTCTTGGCTCGAGGGGGGGGCAGTCTATAGTATCACACCTAGATGTCAGGATAGACAGCCCAGCATTCAGCCTATCTCCTAAATAGCAGAAGATGGTGTTATATCAAGCAGAGTTCCATCTACATCCAAATGAACCTCAGCTCCACCATCGATTAGGTGGGAAACACACCGAAATCTACCAGCCTCCCAATAAAACCTTTTTCTTGTCATCCCATAGTTTGCACTGGAAAATTGGAGATATATAAAGAAAGAGTGAGAAGGTGAGCGAGAGAGAACGAAAGAGATGGAGAGGGGACATTTCTCAGCAGAAAGAGATGGAGTGACAACGGGGGGGGGGGGGAATTCGGAAAGAAAGATTGAAAGAAAGAAAAGATAAAGAGAGAAAAAACGAGTTTGCGATGGTAAGTGGAAGATTTGTTCGATTTGGTCTATTTAACTATGCTCAGTGGAGTTTACACCAACGCCTCTGCGACAAACACCGCAGGGAAACTTGCCAGAGTCTTATAGGAGGCCGATATTTATATCGGAGATTAGAAATGTTGTCGTCTTATTTTGCTGACTCTTTGCTCTCCATGCCAGTCTCCAACTTGGAGATGCACTCTTCCAGGGAAAAGGCAATAACAACAAGGACATCTGCAAACAGAAATTTTCAGGTGACACCAGTACCGAGACCACGCGATAGCACCTCCAGAACCAAATTGAAGAGAAATTGGCTGATCATAGAGCCCTGATTAATCATTAAACCTACTCCAAACTTATCACTAGACTGACGTTGAAACGAAAACGATTCCGTGCATTTGTATATGCACCCTGGGCAACACTGACAGCCTATTCATCTGCGCCAAGACATCGCTTTTCCCACAAGAGCACTTTCATGGGCACTCGGTCTAATGTATTCTCGAGAGCAACGAAGACCAAGTAGAGAAGCCTCCTGAAAGCAATGTATTTTTTTCTGATGTGAAATGGAAATGGCATTTGAGTTCATCAATGTACACCATCCTGCGGATATGAGAATCGAAAACACACCCAAGACGCGTCATTACCTGGCCAGTTAACTTAAATCAGTGATAGTTACCGCGATCGAGGGCCTATCCTTGTCCTTATAGAGGTTTAGAATATAGCATAGCTCACGATCTTTTGTGATTTCGCCGTCACGAAAGGCTGTCTCTACCACCTGCTTCACCAACTCAACTCCAAATTTGGCAGTAGCTTTGGACATATTGATGACGATGCCGGGTGGGGGGAAGCAGCCATTTTACTCCTGCAAATGATCCTTCGGACCAACTACACAGACACTTTAGGAAGAGGGGCATCTCCCGCAAAGAGCGAATCACTTGGCGACTCAAACTTTTTTTGTTTTTTGCTTTAACTGAGTTCACCCCAAACAAGGCAAGTCACCACTGTAGGCGTAAGGGGCTACTGAGAATTAGGGTGAAAGTTTAGGGGTCATCCTTAATTAGGGAGCTGTGCAGCGAGATGCGTATTCACATTCGTTTTAAATTTCTGCATGTCAGTACCGTCAGGAAAACAGGGAGCAGGGAGGGAGTTCCAAAGGTCAGCAGCACGAGGAAATAAGCTATTGGAGTAGAAGGCTCTCCAGCATCTAGGGACCTCCACATTGAATGGATGGGATTTAGCTGATTGTCGGGTTGGTCTGGTGTATTTAGGTCGAGGGGGCACAAGAGCAGCAAGTTTATCGGAGCACATTCTATTGAAGTACTTGGTAACTCAAACTTGATATTTAGAGATCTTGTATTGTATTCTATCCAAGCCTTCATCTTATCTCTATCAATAAGTGAAATCTCGCCAACATCATGATATTACTCACCACTTATCAAGGCCCAAAAGCCACTCAAGGATAAGGGTTAATGAGATTGTTAAGTGGACAGTGAGACAACCCGTAATGATTGAAATTGGGCAGAATTTGATCATCCACGAGGACGGTTCAACAAGAATCTGTTTGCATTGGACTTGAAAACAATCATGTTGTAGTCAACCGGGAAGCAGCCCCGCGGTATTGTGTTCCACTAACGGGTAGGTTCTCAGAAAAAAAACTTTTATCATGGAAGTTTCGTTTAGTTTTAGGCACAGAGATAGAGAGAGAGAGAGAGAGAGAGAGAGAGAGAGAGAGAGAGAAAGAGAGAGAGAAAGAGAGAGAGAGAAAGAGAGAGAGAAAGAGAGAGAGAAAGAGAGAGAGAGAAAGAGAGAGAGAAAGAGAGAGAGAGAAAGAGAGAGAGAAAGGGAATCTATTGGCAGTGGTTGTAGCTAGACGAGTTTTTGTTGTGAATATTTTACAGGGAGCAACCTAATGTTGAAGCTCAGTCGAGCACCTGCGATGAAAATAACGATAGAGTAGAGAAAGACTAGCAACGTCTCTTCTGTGAGAAATGGGTAGTAGGGTGGAGAAGAGGACATCGCCCACTAGATTTCGAAGTCGATTTTGTACTCTGTCAAGGTAGGAAAGGCTGCTCTGAGCGGTACTTGCCCCTTTGAAAGTATTGCATATTTTGAAACGCGCCAGTTTCTCCTTGGTCGCATCTTCAACCCGATAATTCCACCACTAAGTCCCTGATCTCCACTGATTGATTTTAGAGTTGCCGAACACCTCAGTCGCCATGTTTAGAAGGGGGCCCTTCAGCGTAGACCAAACATCTTTCACGGCATTCCCAGCAGCAATAGTTACCTTGGACTTGAAAACATCATAGAACTAGTTAGTAACAGATGCGACCTTCAGTTTCTCGGTGTAGAATCGAGGTATAACTTTAGGCGATAAACTTGGCGCTGTTATGTCATAATGGTGGTGTTAGAACATACACTTGATTCGATTATGGTCAGAATGGTGCCATTTCGCCATACACTGGTTATATTGACACACTTCTTAATTTAATTTTTCAAAATCCATCGCAGATTTGAAATAAAGTGGTCACTTTTACTATTTAGTTTGTTTCTAGAAATCGCTTGCGATTTATCGAACGAACGCTTTGCTTTTACATAACAAGTTATTAATAGAAGAAAAAGGCTTGACAGGTTCTCATGCGATCGCTGCCGGTCGTCCTATAAAGTTTGGCGTTTTCAGTACAACCGCAACGTGAGCGGACAAAGGGAATCGTTAAAAATAGTCGAAATGTTGTCATTCCTTGACAAAAATCAGGACGTCGGACATGTGTCCCGTTGAGGAATAAGTGGATGACATTCTTATCGGAGAACTTCGCTCCCGTGGGCGTTTCCTGTCCAACAATCTCTCTCTCTCTCTCTCTCTCTCTCTCTCTATATATATATATATATATATATATATATATATATATATATATATATATATATATATATATACTCCTTCCCTCTCACTATCTCATTGCGTTGCAATTCTCTTACACATCCCGACCGTCAGCTTAAAATTAAAAACAAACTAATTCCGACAATATCATTATTTGCTATTTTATGCTTGTTTTTTTGTTTTGTTTTTTTATCTCTCTCCCACAACGGTAAGATGTGACACAAGGTCGGAAAGTTGGATTAAAAAGGCAGATCCTTAGAGGAAGAGCACTCTGGCCTACAAAAAATGCCTGGGCAGGCGCGTCGGCATTCCCCGGTATGGGCGCCTCAAAGGGTGAGAAGGTAAAGCCTAGGAGGGTGGACCTCCTAGAACTGCACAGGGCAACCCTTAACACTGGCGGAATCAAGGCCCAAAGGTTAAGACGGTACCGGTCTGATGGGTTTAGTATCCACCCGAACAGATACTACACTTTGATCTTAGCTAAAAGGCTGAGAAAGAACATTTTTATGCTTACGATCGTCGAACTTTAGATTTTGACGATATTTCCCTTCCCGTTTCGTCATATCCTTTTTCCCCAATTCACTGTGAACAAAATGGTCAGATAATCAGCGATTTCTACCGTAACATTCTAAAACTAGAAATTCATTGGTCGAGGTCATTAAGTACAACAGTTTGAATGGATCCGAATTCACAACAAAATCCTGTTGTTCTCATAAAAATATTAGTTTTCGTTTGTTTTTTTTATTTTATTATTTTATTATTAGTTTGATTTTAATTTAAAAACGATTTTAATTTTAGTTCATTTTACTTTTAGAGTTATATTTTGAATCTTAAAACGATTTCACTAATGCCTGTGAGGATGGTCTCATGACAGCAGAACAAATACTACACTATACTCCCCTTAATTGATCATTGAAAGATAGTACAATAGTCTGAAATAGTATAGTAAACTGAATTGAGCATTAAAGGATAGTAAAACAGTACATTAATAGAAGTCATAGTATAGTTTCGGCTTCAGACAGGCAGATACCGAATCTCTAGTAGTAGTAGTAGTAGCAGTAGTAGTAGTAGTAGTAGTAGTAGTAGTAGCAGTAGTAGTAGTAGCAGTAGTAGTAGTAGCAGTAGTAGTAGTAGTAGTAGTAGTAGTAGTAGTCGTGATGCTTATCAATCTAAAAGCACAGGTGAAAATCCAAATAAAAACTCTGATATACTTACATATCAGGCAAAAATAGATATCTACACCAAAGATTTGCAAAAATTATCGAGTAGAATTTTAATAATATCGTATTTTGCTGTCGCCATTCATTTCTACTTGTTTAAACGACAGACTGACTTATCTCCCCTGCTTTACGGGTATTTCCGCTCTTTTCAATAGCGGATCGGCAAAATACGATAAAACTCATGTATACTTTTAATTAAAGTTCTACTCGATAATTTTCCCTAATTTTTAGTATAGATACCTATTTTGCCTGATACGTAAGTATATCAGAGAGTTTTTATTTGGAAATGCGATTTTCACCTGTGCTTTGAGATGTATAAGCGTAGTAGTAGTAGTAGTAGTAGTAGTTGGAAAAATATTTTATGAGGCGATACCCAAACAGGGGCCGGTAGCGGTCGGAGTGGGGGGGGGGGAGGGGGGCAAGAAGAAATACTTTTTCGGCGACGCACCCCAACAGGGTCTGGTAACAATACGTGCAATGGTGCAGAGAACGGATTTCTCTGCTGGAGCAACGATCCAACGTTTGGTCTCTGCTGAGTCAAAGAACGCATTTTACTCTGGTCACCTAAAAGGATGGTGGAACCTGAATATATAGGTTTTGTAACTACCTCCAACCATCCTCCCACCCCCATTACTGACCATAAACCCATCCGTCTATCTTAGCTCGTATCGGTCATATTTGTCTGCCTCCCCCCCCCCCTCTTCCCGAAGGCCGAACCCACAATCAACAAGTACCTCTGTACCCCACCTTTTTTTTCACATAGTTTCTAAAAGATTGAAAAGAATTGCGTCAAAATTGTCATAAATGAAATCGACCCTTAGGATGACGGATTGAATATAAATAGGAAAATTAATAAAAATCTTCAATAAAATCCAAACTGTCCTCCGTCCATTTAGACTGGCTCGTGGGCTATTGTTCACATTAAAAAATGCATGTATTTGTTAAAATATTCTTTGTGTGTGTGTGTGTGTGTGTGTGTGTGTGTGTGTGTGTGTGTGTGTTTGCGTGTGAGTGCGGGCGCGTGTGTGTGACAGACAAATTGTTTCATATTGCAAGGGAGATAACTCTATAATTTAATGTATTTTTTTCTCTCTCTGTAGAGGATTTATTCGTTTTGTGTCGTGATGCTGACTTCATTCCTGGTCTCCGGATGAATTTGATATCAGACCGAACTATAGTTAGTAATTGCATTAAAGGGGGGGGGGGACTCTCAAACCCAATCTCTGATACCTGTGGCAACTCTCAAGTTGGGGAGTGCCGAGAGGCCATTGATTTTTAACCTCTTCTGGCTGTGCTTTATAGAGTATTGATTTACTCCGCTCCAGGAGTTAGGCACAAGGCCAGTTTTTATCTTACTCCCACAAGTAAGATGTGACCCAAGGTCGGGTCGGGAAAGTGGGGTTTGAAAAGCCAGCGCCCGAGAGGTGAGCACTCTGGCCATTTAAAAATTGTCTGGGCAGCCCCGTCGGCATTCCCCGGTAGGGGCGCCTCAGGTAGTAAGCAATAAACTTACTCCTCCCCAAAGAGGGGAGGCAAAGCCTGGGAGGGTAGACCGCCTAGAACTGCACAGGACAGACCCATTGACCGGCGTAAGTCAAGCCCCGGAGGCCAAGACAATACCAGTATGGAGTGCAGTATCCATCGGAACAGAAAGTGTAGTATCTGTTCCGTTTAGCTTTTGTAAGTATGGATGTCCAAAAAGACAATAATCAGAAATGAAAAACAACCGAGACCTCCAATAACGTAAATTTTTTTTCGCCAATATCCTATACTGAATCCATTTGTATTATGAAGTTTAAATAAATAAATAATTTTTAACACAGAAAAAATACATAAATTTTGGACAAAAACAAATTTTCTTCATTTAAAAATCCCATGATGTAACTTTTATTACCTTTTTTTAATATTAATAAAATTGTATGTAAAAGAATTCCATGATGTAAACTTTATATAATTTCTTTATTTCATATTACTTTAAAATAAAAATATTTAGATTTTTACCGAGATTATTGTCTTTTTCGGACATCCATACTTACAAAAGCTTAATGTACAAATTCTATTTTGGGAAGTCTCGGTTAAACTTCCGAATTGTCAAATAAATTTCCGTATTAATAAAACTATCAGACAAGATCTCGCGTGTCTATCTGTGTGCGTGTATTTCTCGCCTATACGTAACATACGTGATTTTATTATTATTATTATTTATAAGCGAATATTTATTGAAATCAAATAAGGTAAAACTAAAACAATTTTTTTAATCCTATTTGAAATATATTTTAAATAACAATAAATTTTAATCATTTTTCTCTAAGTCTTCACCTGACAATAAGTTTCCATCCGGGCAACGGCGGGTAAACACAGCTAGATTAAAATAAAAGGAAGAAATGTGAGTTATCTCCCTTAGTCTCAATGTTTAATGTAAGGGAAATAACTCGTTCTAAAAAGTTTTGTTTTTTTTAGTTCATTATTAAAATATTTTGTATAAAAATATTTTTTTTAGTTATTTAGTTATTTCATCCTATTATAATAAATTAATTAAAGTATAAAGTTTAAATTAACAATATTTACATGCATTAACTTTTGCTATCCACACATTAAAACTATATCTTTTGCAATCACTGTTTTTTTACTCGTGTGTTTGCATAAATAAATAAGAGCACACCAGAACAATCCTCGACTCAAAGTCCGCAGCAAACGGCGCCCGGTCAGATTCAGTTCCTGATATTAAACTTCATCCATAATATAACTTCCGGCGAGAGTGTCGAAAAAATCTTTCGACTGGTAGAAAGGGTAGAATAGTAGAAGTGCAGTCATAATTAGTAAAGGTTGTAGTCTTGCGAAATACTGCCGATTCGCGACTTCCCACCGAAATCGGGGAGTCAATTAACACTTGTAACGGATAATCCTTGGGGGGGGGGTAGCTGTAAGCTTGGTAACAAAATAAAGAGATAGTATTGGAATAGGTTAACAGAGGTGTGGCTGAGAGCAACTCCTAATCTTAACTGCCGCTCTCTCGTAGTGAGGAAGATTTTATAGCAATCGACTGCCATCTCTACTCATATAAAAGGTTCTTGGCTGGCACACGCTAGGAAGTAAGTGTAGTATCTGTTCCGATGGATACTGCACCCCTATAGACGGGTGTCGTCTTGTCCTTCGGGACTTGATTCCACCTGTCTGTGGGTTTGTCCTGTGCAGTTCTAGGAGGTCCACCCTCCCAGGCTTCGCCTCCCCTCTTTGGGGAGGAGTAAGTTTATTGCTTACTGCTTGAGGCGCCCCTACCGGGGAATGCCGACGGGGCTGTCCAGGCAATTTTTAAATGGCCAGAGTGCTCACCTCTCGAGCGCTGGCTTTTCAACCCCACTTACTCGACCCAAGCTGTGGTCACATCTTACTTGTGGGAGTAAGATAAAACTGGCCTTGTGCCTAACTCCTGCAGAGGAGTAAATAAATATAAAAGGTTCTTGGCCTTTTGGCTAAGATCAAAGTGTAGTATCTGTTCCGATGGATACTACACCCCATAGACTGGTATTGTCTTGACCTTCGGGGCTTGATTTACGCCTGTCTATGGGTCTGTCCTGTGCAGTTCTAGGAGGTCCACCCTCCCAGGCTTCGCCTCCCCTCTTTGGGGAGGAGTAAGTTTATTGCTTACTGCCTGAGGCGCCCCTACCTGGGAATGCCGACGGGGCTGCCCAGGCAATTTTTAAACCCCACTTTCCCGACCCGACCTTGGGTCACATCTTACTTGTGGGAGTAAGATAAAAGCTGGCCTTGTGCCTAACTCCTGGAGAGGAGTAAATCAATACTCGTATAAAAGGTTCGAAGTCATCATGTTTCACCTTCCGGTCCACTCCTTCTGTCCGCGTGAGTATCGTCACCTCTTTTTTCACAAGAGTTCCAGTTTCCCAAATTTATTCATGTATTTATTAAATTGTTACGTGAAGGTACAGAATAGTAAACACCCCTCGTCCATGTTAAGAATGGCTTTCTAAATAATAACGGTATTATTTCAGCACGGTCAGTAAACTGCAGAAGTTTTTTTTTTAGAAAGCCATTCTTAACATGGGGGAGGTAGGGGGCTTTATTAACTATTCTGTAATTTTACTGAACAATTTAATAAATAAATTAATAAATAAAAATGAGTACAAAACTTGGCAAACCACAAGAGTAAGTAACTTAAATCAGGAACTAAATCTGACCGAACATCGTTTGCTGCAGACTTTGAAGCGGGAATTCTTCTGATTTGCCATAAATAAGGGACATTCACTTATATATATATATATATATATATATATATATATATATATATATATATATATATATATATATATATATATATGATAGGATTAATTTTAGAGGAAGCATTATTAAAATCAATGAAACAGACGAGTGAGGAAAAAAAAAAAAAAAAAGGAAAATTGTTAAAATTACCTTAAGGCCTTGTCGTCTGACCCTCTGAGAGGAAACGTCAGAATGGTAAATTAAAAACTAAAAGTCGAATGAGAAATGAAGGGGGGAGAAAAAAAATAAATAAATAAATAAAACTTATTTCAGTTGGAGGAAACGAATGAGAAGGGGAAAAAAAAAAAAAAAAAAAAAATTTAAATCTCTCAACGTTATGGTGGCTTTGAATCATTAAAGATCTCCAACTGTTTTCCGGCAACCATGTTGAGGGTAGTTTACACGACTCGAACCTTTTTCTCTTCTTTTCGTAAGGATGTTTTGCCAGCCATTCAAAAGAATTCTGTAGTTTATAAATTCATGTGTCAGTGTGGAGCTGACTACGTTGGCAAGACATCCCAAAGATTAGAATTTAGAATATCCCAACACATACCACGTGATATTCGCCTACACAAGGTTTCGAGATCATCCGGGAACTTCCAGGCACAGGAATCAGCCATCGGTAATCACCTCGTTAGTACAAATAGTTGTTCTGACAGGTATTCCGATGGGTGGTTTTCTGTTTTACACAGTGCCAGGTCGAACTACCATCTCAATATTCTTGAGGCGTTAGTCATTAACAACTATCGACCTAGCCTGTGTAGACAAAAGATTTTGAAACATCAGTTGGAGATCTTTAATGATTCAAAGCCACCATAACGTTGAGAGATTTAAATTTTTTTTTTTTTTTTTTTTTTTCCCCTTCTCATTCGTTTCCTCCAACTGAAATAAGTTTTATTTATTTATTTATTTTTTTTCTCCCCCCTTCATTTCTCATTCGACTTTTAGTTTTTAATTTACCATTCTGACGTTTCCTCTCAGAGGGTCAGACGACAAGGCCTTAAGGTAATTTTAACAATTTTCCTTTTTTTTTTTTTTTCCTCACTCGTCTGTTTCATTGATTTTAATAATGCTTCCTCTAAAATTAATCCTACCATTCTGTTGTACACGCAATTTACTTATATATATATATATATATATATATATACTAGTGTATAAAATTTTCCGGGGAAGACAATGGAAATGGTCCTGAATCTCTACATGCCCCTTAATATGTCGAATCTCTATTTGCCCTTTATAAAAAGACATATACGGACAAGAAACCCTTAAAACTTCAAATACGTATATCCGATGTTAATGAAATTCAAACCATAAGACACTAATTCAGAGTTTTCCAAAATTTAAGCTTCTTCCAATTATATTAGGGGGCGAAACGGGAGGCAGTAAAAAGAAAGTAATTTGGTGTTATGAGCATAGTGAAGAAGGACATTGTGTTCATCATTCAATCCCGGACAACGTCGGATCTTCCTGCTAGTATACATATATATATATATATATATATATATATATATATATATATATAATGTATTTCGAGTCGTAATGATTGATTATTGTCGTTTATAACACATTAAATTGGCCTTTCTACGATTATTTACCATATATTCATGCGATATTACTAAATTCTGTCCTTTAACAAGTTATCAGTTTGACAACTCAGCCTTTTTGCCTGCAATCAAAATGTAGTATCTGTTCCGATGGATACTACACCCCTTAGACCAGTACCGTCTTGATCTTCGGTCTGAGGGTTTATCCTGTGCAGTTCTAGGAGGTCCATCCTCCCAGACTTTGCTTTCTCACCCCTTGAGAAGGGGTTAGTTTATTGCTAATCGCCTACCGGGGAATGCTGACGGGGCTGCCCAGGCATTTTTTGTACGCCAGAGTGCTCTTCCTCTCGGGCACTGGCTTTTCAATCTCACTTTTCGACCTTGTTACACATCTTACCTCTGTGGGAGGGAGATTAAAAAATTTGTTAAAGTGAGTTACTCAGAATACTCCATTCCGTTATTCGGTGATTCCGTTTAAGCAAATGTCAGCGTTTGTAGTTTTTACAGAAAATAAAACACAATAGCAGTGGTTGTTATGGTTACAGTTTGTTCGGTTTAGTTGTTTTGTTTGACAGCATATCAACCCTTTTCGGTTATTTAATGCCGAATCAGGTCATTTTTGGTAAAATATTTTATGCTTCAAGTTCTTTATATCTTCAAATATTTATTCATGGTGTTTCGTTTGGTTGGTTGTAGAGGAAAATTTTTGTTTTTGTTTTTGTTTTTAGCTTTGCAGAACACGATTGAGTTTTGCAAAGGGAACAAAAAAAAAACAACAATAACATCAATGTTTGGTGGATTTTAAGTCATGAAGCCGGTATCTCAGACAGCCTGATCTGGTAGCACTAGAGCTATGGTTACAGCTTGATATGCACCAATAACAACTGCTGTTACATTTATCTACTTTTAACACGAGTACTCCATGGGGTATGTATATGTGTGCCTTCGACCTAAATGCCAAGATTGATATTAGCACATACAAGAAGGCGAGTTGATCGTCATTTTCTTTCTCCACTGTGAACTGTACGGATAGTCTTATTGATGTGGTCTAACAGTATTTAGACATTTTCCTGGTGAGACCAGAATATGAAGGTGTCATCAACGTATCTTGGTCACATGATTGGCTTAACATCGGTGTTGATCCTAAAGTCATGTCTTTCAAATATTTCATGTACAGGGTGACCAAAAATAAATGCCACCCATAGAATCGTTAATCAAATTCACAATTCTTTTTGCAATCCAACCATATTTAGTACAAAAAAACTTTACTCTATGCCTGACTTGTCCACCAAGTTTCTGTCATAAATGTCCAACAGTCTTTGTTTTATCGCCGTTCAATGATACGCTCCAAATATGCACCTCAGCAGTGAGTGTGAAGCCCATTCAGGATCATGCGTCCTGTTAATGAGACGATCACCAAAGTGTCCCCAAAGCCATTCCAATGAATCATTTGAAGTATGGAGAGTTGTAGCTCACCAGAAGATTGCTTGCAAAGGCCACTGCACTTGAGCACTTGAGCACTTGAGCACGTCTACTGCATGGGTCGCAATATCAAAACATGGTATTTTTGTTTTAAATGTGATAAAGATGGGAACTGGACAACGATAGGTTGTTGGTTTGTGTAACTTTTCTTTGGGACGTAAATCAATTTAACAACACATTGCTGTAGGAAAAACACAGGAAAAAAAACAAAGATAATACATAGGGTGTAGTATGTGTTGACAAGGCGAAATAATAATTCCCTGGAGTTCGTAGATTCTCTGCTGGGCCGACAGCCATAGTAGAAGTGAATCAGGTTTGGGTTAGGGTTACGGTTAAGCTAAAGGTTAGGGTTATAGTTATGGTAAGAGTTAGGGGTACGGTTAAGGTAAGAGTTAGGGTTACGGTTAAGGTAAGGGTTAGGGTTAAGGTTAAGGTTAAGGTTAAGGGTTGTGTTAGGGTTAAGTTTGGGTTATGGTTAGGGTTAAGGTTAGGGTTAGGGTTAAAACGTGCAATTATTCGATGTTTAGAACTGGAGTAACAGTCAAACAAAATAATGATTGTACATCAAAGAAAGTTGAGAAGGGGAGGGGGGGTCACCACGAAAGCAACGTGATGCGCTGGGCCGACAGCAGAGAATTGCAGGATCACATCTTGTCTTGTTTGGAAAGAGTCACGAACTGAGGATTCTGGTGATTACGTGATCTGGCTTTAGCGATCGCGCGTGAATCTCGTTACATGCAGACGATCACCTGTTGAAGAGGCGAGGATTACAATAGATCGACAGAAAATAGTTAATTCATGTAAGCTGCTACATGGGATCATTAGTCTTTACTGGTTTGAATAGTAAAGCCAGCCGGACATACATGTGTTCACTTTTATTATATAGAATTATCAGTTATTAAGACTAAGCCTCCTCTTCTTTGCTCTGTGGTCTAGACATGTGAACTCAAAGAATAACATCTTCTGGGAGGCAACACCACCAAAAGATTGACTGCAATGGCCACTGCATTTCATCAGGTGCTGTGCAAGAGTTGTAATATCAAAACGTGGGATCATTGGTCTTTACTGGTTTGAAGATGAGAATGAATGCTCTGTCATGATCAATATGGAGCACTATCTAGTGGTCGTTAAGCAGAGGAACAGGTGTTGCGAGGGATGAGCAGATGTTTCAATAGGATGCGGCAAGAGAGCATTGACAATTTTGCACATCACAACCAGGTGTGCTTACAATGCAGGGATGCATATTTCGAGCATTTCATTGAATGGCCATAAAACAGAGACTGTTGGATATTCACAAGTAAAACTTGGTGGACAAATCAGGCATAGACTTATAAGTTTATTTATACCAAATATCGTTGGATTGCTGAAAGGATTGTGAATTTTATTAACAATCCAATGAATGGCATTTTTGGGTGAGTCGGTTCGTGAGTGGGGTCTGTACATAGTGGCCATTACTGCTGACAATGGTGAATCCATAGCCTTCTTCTTGACTGTATATGTCGACACCCATTTTGAAGTTGGTCGTTTATCTACACAGATGAATGTTGACACACCAGTTCCTGTTAGATGACCAAAGTTAAGCAACGTTGAGTCTGGTCAGTACCAGATGGGTGACCATTTGGGAATACCAGGCGCTGTATGTAGAAGGATGTCAACATCTCCCTGCAAGAACTGCAAAAACCTAACGTCGTTCATCTCCCCTAACTGGGATATACATAGGACTGGGGAGCACTTGTGAATTTGATATTCCATCGAACTCCCTCCTTTGCAGGAAGCCGGTTCAAGCAGATGCAATACCAGGTGCCAGGGGGTAGGTACACATGCATGTGTCTGTGTGTGCATAAAACAACTGTTTGAATTAAAATCTGCTGTTATTCAAATTTCTAGCTCTCGTCTTAAACGGCTGTAAAACCACAGCAGAAGTGAATCAGGTTAGGGTTAGGTTAAGGTTAAGATTAAGGTTAAGGGTTATGTTAGGGTTAGGGTTGGGTTAGAGTTAAGGTTAGGTTATGGTTAGGGGTTGTGTTAGGGTTAGGGTTGGGTTATGGTTAAGGTAAGGGTTAGAGTTAAGGTTATGGTTAAGAGTTGTGTTAGGGTTAGGGTTGGGTTAGAGTTAAGGTTAGGTTAAGGTTATGGGTTGTGTTATGGTTAGGGTTGGGTTATGGTTAAGGTAAGGGTTAGAGTTAAGGTTATGGTTAAGAGTTGTGTTAGGGTTAGGGTTGGGTTAGAGTTAAGGTTAGGTTAAGGTTAGGGGTTGTGTTAGGGTTAGGGTTGGGTTACGGTTAAGGTAAGGGTTAGAATTAAGGTTATGGTTAAGAGTTGTGTTAGGGTTAGGGTTGGGTTAGAGTTAAGGTTAGGTTAAGGTTATGGGTTGTGTTATGGTTAGGGTTGGGTTATGGTTAAGGTAAGGGTTAGAGTTAAGGTTATGGTTAAGAGTTGTGTTAGGGTTAGGGTTGGGTTAGAGTTAAGGTTAGGTTAAGGTTATGGGTTGTGTTATGGTTAGGGTTGGGTTATGGTTAAGGTAAGGGTTAGAGTTAAGGTTAAGGTTAAGGGTTGTGTTAGGGTTGGGTTATGGTTAGGGTTAAGGTTAAAGTTAAAACGTGCGATTATTCAATGTTTAGAACTGGATTAACACTCAAACAAAATAATGATTGTACATCAAAGAAAGTTGAGAAGAGGGGGGGGGAGAGTCACCACTAAAGCAACGAGATGCGCTGGATGCATTATCTCTATTATATATAGTGTGGTCCGAACATCTTGTCTCCCATACCAAAATGCTTAGAGCATTTATATGTAGGGGGCACCATACTATTCCAAGCGCTCAGGATTTTTATATATAAATGGGAGCCAAAAATCGTTGCTTATTTATATTAAGAAACGTGTTAAATATGGCAGTTCAAAATAAAATAAAACGAAAACTTACGGATTTACTTACTTATTAGTTGAAAATATTGGTGTACACCAAAAATTACGGAAAATTATCGAGTAGAATTTTAGTAATAAATAAAATTAATTTCTTTCTCATATTTTCGATTATACGTTGGATCGACGCCATTTTCAGCTCATTTGGCATCATTTATTTACAAGAATTACATAAAAGGGCAGATAAGTCAGTCTGTCAATTCAAAATCTTTTTAGAATGGATGTGCACAATTGCTCAAAATGACGTCGATCCAATGTATAATCAGCAATATGAGAAACAAATGAATTTTATTCATTACTAAAATTCTACTCGATAATTTTCCGTAAATTCTTGTGTACACTAATATTTTCAACTGATAAGTAAGTATATCAATAAATTTTCCTGTTATTTTATTTCGAACTGCCATATTCTGCATGTACTTTGATATAAATAAACACCAAAATCTTCTAAGTCCTCTGGGTTAGGGTTAGGGTTAAGGTATGAGTAGACACGACTCATGATATCCCAATTACTTAGCGCCGTCACATGTAAAGGTAGACCAACCTCTTCTAAGTGCTTATGGCATTTGTATGTAGCAGGACACATTCATTTTGTAACTGTCATTACCCCATCCCAGGTCAGAGACATCATAAAAAACCATGACACCTCCAAAGCTTGTGGGCCTGATCTTATACCTGTAATAGTAATAAAGAAATGCTCTGCTGAACTGGCCCCTGTCCTCTCCAAACTCTACAATAAATGCCTAGCTGAATCTTGCTTCCCCAATAGCTGGAAAATTGCCTTTGTGATACCAGTCTATAAGAGTTCTGGGAATAGAACCGATCCCCAGAACTACCGCCCAATCAGTCTACTGCCGATCTTTGCCAAAATCTTTGAATCCTTAATCAATCTAGCGATAGTACGGCACTTAGTTAATGCTAAACTTCTTTCTGACTGCCAGTATGGATTTAGACAAGCACGATCTACTGCAGACATCCTATCGGTCATCTCTGAACGCATGTATCATACACTCGACAAGGCAGGAGAAGCTAGGGCAGTAGCGCTTGATATATCCAAGGCCTTTGACAAGGTATGGCATAAAGGGCTTCTCCTGAAAATATGCTCATTCGGTATTACTGGGCAATTACTTAACATAATTAGATCCTTCCTAAACAAAAGAAAGATCCAGGTTGTCCTCAATGGCCATTCCTCTAAGCAACATGACATAAATGCTGGTGTACCCCAGGGATCTATCCTTGGACCTTTGTTGTTCCTGATCTATATAAACGATCTCCCTGATGACATAGAGTCTGAGATAGGTATATTTGCTGACGACACCACGCTTTACTCTCGCCATGTTGGCAAAACCGACGTGATCATATCCGAGGCAATGGCTGAATCTTTAGAAAATGACCTCCAGGCTGTAGTGGATTGGGGTCATAAATGGTTGGTAACTTTTAATGCTGCAAAGACAAAGCTCCTTTCCTTCAATTACTACAAGAAACCTCTCCAACCACCGATTGTCATGGCAAATAACACCCTACCTGAGAGTTCATCATTCAAACTCCTCGGCCTAACCTTCACATGTAACATGAATTGGAATAAATACATTGAAGACATTGCCAAGGCTGCCACAAAGAAGTTTGGCTCTCTTTACTGTGCTAGTAAACTCCTCACACCTGACATTATCCTGCATCTCTACAAAGTCACCATCCGCCCATGCATGGAGTATTGTTATCATATCTGGGCTGGTGCATCATCTACTAGTTTCTTCCTCCTTGACAAGGTCCAAAAAAGAGTCGCCAACCTAATAGGTCCCTCACTGTCAACCAAGCTCCAGTCCCTGTCCCATCGCTGTAATGTAGCATCCTTATGTTTGTTTTACAAATACTTCAATGGATTATGCTCCGATGAATTGGCTACTCTGGTGCCCCCTCGACGTAAATTCACTAGACTAACTCGACAATCAACTAAATCTCATTCATTCACTGTGGAGGTCCCCAGATGCCGGGGAGCCTTCTACTCAAATAGCTTCTTTCCTCGTGCTGCTGGCCTCTGGAACTCCCTCCCTGTTTCCCCGACAGTACTGACATGCAGAAATTTAAAACTAATGTAAACAGACATCTCGCTGCGCAGATCCCAATTTAGGTGACCCCCCTCCCCCATTTTTCTCCACTTTTCTTTTTTCTCAGTAGCCCCTTACATCTAAAGTAGCGGCCTGCCTTGTTTGGGGTGAACTATGTTATAAACAAAAAATTCATAAAAATGTCTATGGATTTCAAATGTACAGGAAAACATTATCTTCTATGTGCTGTCATATATAGAGTCGACCCATGATCTTCTCAACACTAACGTCTTTCATATGTTGACGGAGACCATTATATTCAAAATACTGAACCATAATCTTGTAATTATTGATGGCTTTTATATGTAGATAGGAACCATATTCTTTCTAAGTGCCAAAGGCTTTATATATAATTGCCATCGAATCTTCTAAGTGCTTTTACATTTAGACGAGAACCATAATCTTCTGAATGTTTTGTGCCTTTATATGCATAGGAAGCGCCATAATATTTGAAGGGCTTTGTGCCTTTATATGCAGAACAAGCGCCATAATATTTGAAGGGCTTTGTGCCTTTATATGCAGAACAAGCGCCATAATATTTGAAGGGCTTTGTGCCTTTATATGCAGAGGGACGCCATAATATTTGAAGGGCTTTGTGCCTTTATATGTAGAGAGAGCGCCATAATATTTGAAGGGCTTTGTGCCTTTATATGCAGAGGGAGCGCCATAATATTTGAAGGGCTTTGTGCCTTTATATACAGAGGGAGCGCCATAATATTTGAAGGGCTTTGAGCCTTTATATACAGAGGGACACCATAATATTTGAAAGGCTTTGTGCCTTTATATGCAGAGGGAGCGCCATAATATTTGAAGGGCTTGGTGCCTTTATATGCAGAGGGAACGCCATAATATTTGAAGGGCTTTGTGCCTTTATATGCAGAGGGAGCGCCATAATATTTGATAGGGCTTTGTGCCTTTATATGCAGAGGGAGCGCCATAATATTTGAAGTGCGTTGTGCCTTTATATGCAGAGGGAGCGCCATAATATTTGAAAGGCTTTGTGCCTTTATATGCAGAGGGAACGCCATAATATTTGAAGGGCTGTGTGCCTTTATATGCAGAGGGAGCGCCATAATATTTGAAGGGCTTTGTGCCTTTATATGCAGAGGGAGCGCCATAATATTTGAAAGGCTTTGTGCCTTTATATGCAGAGGGAACGCCATAATATTTGAAGGGCTTTGTGCCTTTATATGCAGAGGGAGTGCCATAATATTTGAAGGGCTTTGTGCCTTTATATGCAGAGAGAGCGCCATAATATTTGAAGGGCTTTGTGCCTTTATATGCAGAGGGAGCGCCATAATATTTGAAAGGCTTTGTGTCTTTATATGCAGAGAGAGCGCCATAATATTTGAAAGGCTTTGTGTCTTTATATACAGAGGGACGCCATAATATTTTAAAGGCTTTGTGCCTTTATATGCAGAGGGAGCGCCATAATATTTGAAGGGCTTGGTGCCTTTATATGCAGAGGGAGCGCCATAATATTTGAAGGGCTTTGTGCCTTTATATGCAGAGGGACGTTATAATATTTGAAGGGCTTTGTGCCTTTCTATGCAGTGGGACGCCATAATATTTGAAGGGATTTGTGCCTTTATATGCAGAGGGGCGCCATAATATTTGAAGGGCTTTGTGCTTTTATATGCAGAGGGGCGCTATAATATTTGAAGGGCTTTGTGCCTTTCTATGCAGTGGGACGCCATAATATTTGAAGGGCTTTGTGCCTTTATATGCAGAGGGGCGCCATAATATTTGAAGGGCTTTGTGCTTTTATATGCAGAGGGACGCCATAATATTTGAAGGGATTTGTGCCTTCATATGCAGAGGGGCGCCATAATATTTGAAGGACTTTGTGCCTTTATATGCAGAGGAAGCGTCATAATATTTGAAGGACTTTGTGCCTTTATATGCAGAGGAAGCGTCATAATATTTGAAGGGCTTTGTGCCTTTATATGCAGAGGGACGCCATAATATTTGAAGGGCTTTGTGCTTTTATATGCAGAGGGACGCCATAATATTTGAAGGGATTTGTGCCTTCATATGCAGAGGGGCGCCATAATATTTGAAGGACTTTGTGCCTTTATATGCAGAGGAAGCGTCATAATATTTGAAGGACTTTGTGCCTTTATATGCAGAGGAAGCGTCATAATATTTGAAGGGCTTTGTGCCTTTATATGCAGAGGGACGCCATAATATTTGAAGGGCTTTGTGCCTTTATATGCAGAGGGAGCGCCATAATATTTGAAGGGTTTTGTGCCTTTATATGCAGAGAGAGCGCGATAATATTTGAAAGGCTTTGTGCCTTTATATGCAGAGGGAGCGCCATAATATTTGAAAGGCTTTGTGCCTTTACATGCAGAGGGAGCGCCATAATATTTGAAGGGCTTTAGACCTTTAAATTTGGAAGGGAACGATAATCTTTTAAATGCAAGATGACCCCCCCCCCTCCTAATAAAATAAAACTTTTTTCTGCAAGCCAACCATATTTGATATTAATAAGCAAAAGTCTATACATAACTTGTCTACAAAGTTTCAGTCATTAATTGTTTTGATAGACATTATATTTGAGATAACCTCACAGATAAAAAAAATGAAAAGTTAAAATCCAGCAAGTGTGAAGGCTATTCAGGATTATAGTGTCAACTGATCAGACGATCACCAAAGTGCCCCCACATAATTGAACAGCTATAAAACAAAGACTGTTGTATATCCATGACTGAGACTTGGTGGACAAGTCAGGCATAGACTGAAGGTTATTTGTGCCAAATATGGTTGAATTGCAGAAAGGATTGTGAATGTGTTAGGATAACTAACGAAACGATTTATCTCCCTTGCACCATTTTCGGAAAGTTAAGAGTTATCGCCCTTGGAAATGAAGTCTTGCCTGAAGT
>OY744539.1:24776712-24804212 GCA_963556195.1 Sepiola atlantica | reverse complement strand
ACCGAAGGGTGAATGTCTATTTTAATAGATAGTCACTGATATTATTTGTTGACATCTATGCAGACGACACAACTGTCTATGGCAGCACTTGGGAAAGTGTTGATGATCAAGATCTTGCTGAATCTGTCTCATGTGTTCTGGAGTATGTGGTGCAATGGCGGACAAAAGTCGCTTCTTACTTTTAATCCCTCTAAAACCAAGCTTCTGTATTTTGATATGTCAAAAGCTATTACTCTAAAAGAACGAAGCCTTCATCGAGAGATTGACTGTCGGCATTATTTGAAAAATCGAAGGGTCACTGAACAATTCAGTATTTTTGTTTCAACTGTTATATTTACGTCAATATCATCATCATATTCGATTTAACGTCCGTTTTACATGATGGCATTTGAATTGACTTCCAAAGTAACCTACATCTGGCGAGGTCTTTATTTATCCCTCTTTACAAATAAAACTAAATACATTCCGATGGATTTAATTTCCTACGGAAATTATTATCTTTTTTTTTATATATTGTAATTCTTGCTTTTCTTATTTTGTCCATTAGTCTTCACATTCCATGAGCGATGTTTCTGACAAAGGTGGAAGAATTGCTGTTTTCTTTTCGGAATCTATCTATTTAAAACGTCGTTGGCTAGTTTTTGATCTCGAAGTAGTATTTTTTTAGCTCCTTACATCGAGTGATTTCTATTAAAAAAAAGAGTTTTTTTGCATATGTGGACGATTTTTAGTTTTCCTTGTAAAACTAACTTATGAAGTAAAGACAGAAATTGCTTTGTAATCGTCAGTTTTAAACCACACTTCAATTTGTTTGCATTCATACAACTTGGTTTATGTAAAAGAAAGAAAACAGAATGGAGACTTGAAATAAATATTATAATAATTAGTAAGAAGAAAAAAGGTATTAAGCATTAGCTTAATCAAAGTAAAGTATAAAGTAAAATTTGTATTTACTGATAAAGTTTAAGTTAGGGTTAGTGTTAGGGTTTAGGGTTAGGATTAGGGTTTAAGGTTAGGGTTAGGGTTTAGAGTTAGATGTTTTATGAGTAATGGACAACTACCATAGGTCATGACCCTAAGCTATTTCTCTTCTTTGACAATCGATTGACAATTGTATTATTGTTTTTCATTATGCAAAGGTTACCTGCTTCTATTCGTTCGTTTATTTGTTTGTTTGTTTTATGGCATATCAACACTTTTCGGGTCATTGAAAGTTCAATCCAGTCGTTCTGGTAATAATTTTTTTTTTTTTCTTTTTTTGGGGGGTTCAAGTTCTTAGCCTCTTCAAACATTTATTCATGTTTTCTTTGTTTTGTTTTATGGCATATCAACCCTTTTTGGGTCATTTAATTCTGAATCCAGTCGTTCTGGTAATAAATTTTTTTTTCAATTTTCTTTTTTGGGGGGTTCAAGTTCTTAGCCTCTTCAAACATTTATTCATGTTTTCTTTGTTTTGTTTTATGGCATATCAACTCTTTTGGGGTCATTTAATTCTGAATCCAGTCGTTCTGGTAATAATTTTTTTTTTAATTTTCTTTTTTTAGGGGGTTCAAGTTCTTAGCCTCTTCAAACATTTATTCATGTTTTCTTTGTTTTGTTTTATGGCATATCAACCCTTTTTGGGTTATTTAATTCTGAATCCAATCATTCTGGTAATAAATTTTTTTCTTAATTTTCTTTTTTGGAGGGTTCAAGTTCTTAGCCTCTTCAAACATTTATTCATGTTTTCTTTGTTTTGTTTTATGGCATATCAAATCTTTTTGGGTCATTTAATTCTGAATCCAGTCGTTCTGGTAATAAATTTTTTCTTAATTTTCTTTTTTTGGGGGGTTCAAGTTCTTAGCCTTTTCAAACATTTATTCATGTTTTCTTTGTTTTGTTTTATGGCATATCAACCCTTTTTGGGTCATTTAATTCTGAATCCAGTCGTTCTAGTAATAATTTTTTTTTTTTCTTTTTTTGGGGGTTCAAGTTCTTAGCCTCTTCAAACATTTATTCATGTTTTCTTTGTTTTGTTTTATGGCATATCAACCCTTTTTGGGTCATTTAATTGTGAACCCAGTCGTTCTGGTAATAATTTTTTTTTTAATTTCTTTTTTGGGGGGTTCAAGTTCTTAGCCTCTTCAAACATTTATTCATGTTTTCTTTGTTTTGTTTTATGGCATATCAACCCTTTTTGGGTCATTTAATTCTGAATCCAGTCGTTCTAGTAATAATTTTTTTTTTTTTTCTTTTTTTGGGGGTTCAAGTTCTTAGCCTCTTCAAACATTTATTCATGTTATCTTTGTTTTGTTTTATGGCACATCAACCCTTTTTGGGTCATATAATTCTGAATCCAGTCGTTCTGGTAATAAATTTTTTTCTTAATTTTCTTTTTTGGGAGGTTCAAGTTCTTAGCATCTTCAAACATTTATTCATGTTTTCTTTGTTTTGTTTTATGGCATATCAACCCTTTTTGGGTCATTTAATTCTGAATCCAGTCGTTCTGGTAATAAATTTTTTTCTTAATTTTCTTTTTTTGGGGGGTTCAAGTTCTTAGCCTTTTCAAACATTTATTCATGTTTTCTTTGAAAGTTTGTAGAAATTATACATTCTGTTAGATTCTGTTGTAAAACACCAGTTTCTCTTGAATATTAAAATATTTCGTCTAGATTTGCCTGAATAAGTACCTCCCTCACGTCTGTTTCTTTGTAATATTTCCGTTGAGTCTGTTTTAGGTTCCAACAATTCGTCAATGCATGACGTGTCTTATTATTATAGGCCTCTTGGCATGCTACACATTTTGTAGCTGCTTCCTTCCCAAAAAGGTAAGAAAAATATTCGTGTTTCTTATACGAAGTCTTGATAATATCACGTGTTCTTTTCTGCTGATCTTAGTACGATCATCATTCTTTTCTTCAATTTGTTCTGCTATTGCGTGTAATTTATTGTTGGTGAAATAATTCCATATTTCCCGCCACTACACAGATAGATGGATGACAAACAGACACAATGGCTCCAGTTTATTTATTTTTCGATTTTTGCTTGCATCATAATTTCCTATCAGGAGGTAACTGTGGCTAAGTGGTTAACGACACTAACTGATCAACCCGAGTGTGCCGAGTTCGAATCCAGTTCGTTCCACAGAAACACTTTCACTTAAGAAGTTGGCAACCTTCATGTGGTCCTTCCCATAAGTACCTGATGTCTTCCTCGAAAGAATCCTAACTAGAAAGATATCGGGGAAACCAATGCCACAAATGGAAGCATCTGATTCATAAAAAATTAATGAATTTCCTATCTTTTTACGTGTGTAATTTTTACCGGGTATTTAATAATATTTAATAATATTTATTATTTAATAATATCTATTATTTAATAATATTTAATAATATTTAATATTTAATAATATCTATTATTTAATAATATCTATTATTTAATAATATTTAATAATATCTATTATTTAATAATATCTATTATTTAATAATATTTAATAATATTTATTATTTAATAGGATCTATTATTTAATAATATCTATTATTTAATAATATCTATTATCTAATAATATCTATTATTTAATAATATTTAATATTCAATAATATCTATTATTTAATAATATCTATTATTTAATAATATCTATTATTTAATAATGTCTATTATAAAATAATATCTATTATTTAATAATATCTATTATTTAATAATATTTAATATTCAATAATATCTATTATTTAATAATGTCTATTATTTAATAATATCTATTATTTAATAATATCTATCATTTAATAATATTTAATATTTAATTATATTTAATATTTAATAATATCTATTATTTAATAATATCTATTATTTAATAATATCTATTATTTAATAATATGTAATATTTAATAATATCTATTATTTAATAATATGTATTATTTAATAATATGTATTATTTAATAATATCTATTATTTAATAATATCTATTATTTAATAATGTCTATTATTTAATAATATCTATTATTTAATAATGTCTATTATTTAATAATATTTAATATTTAATGATATCTATTATTTAATAATGTCTAATATTTAATAATATCTATTATTTAATAATATCTATTATTTAATAATGTCTATTATTTAATAATATCTATTATTTAATAATATTTAATATTTAATAATATCTAATATTCAATAATATCTAATATTTAATAATACCTAAAATTTAAAAAAAAAGCATATTTTAATTTAGTTTTTATCTTTCAGTTTTCTTTATTGTTATTTTTATTGTTATTTTTTTTTCAATTCTATCCACTTTTCATTTTTTTAAACTTCATCTTGGCCATTTTTCAAGTCAGTCAATTGTTTGTAACGTCAACATCTTTAGAAAATAGTAACATTGAACTACCAAGAAGAAAAGCCATTTTCTTTCTTAAAGTTGTAATGACTATTTTGTTTTATTTCTTCAATTTTGAAGATTTAATCCAAAAAATATGTATTAGAGCGTTACAAAAATAATGTCCGCATAAGGCGCTGGGTTTTAAAAAGTCATTTTAACACAGAATTTCTAGTTTATTTCTGGTAAATTTTAACATATATAATAATTAATATGTTTTCAATAATAATTTGTAATATTTTTCAGATAGAAAGTATTTTTGAAGCATAGAAGACGCTCAATGATGAACATGCCAAAACATGACCTTTGCCTTCTTATGTTGCATGAGTTCAAACTTGGGCACAATGCCTCCGAAACTTCTGCCAATATCAATAGAGCATATAGAAATGCATCCACAAGTGTCAAAGTGTCAGTGTCAAAGTGTCAAAGTTTCAAAGTGTCAAAGTTTCAAAGTGTCAAAGTGTCAAAGTTTCAAAGTGTCAAAGTGTCAAAGTGTCAAAGTTTCAAAGTGTCAAAGTTTCAAAGTTTCAAAGTGTCAAAGTGTCAAAGTTTCAAAGTGTCAAAGTGTCAAAGTGTCAAAGTTTCAAAGTGTCAAAGACATGTTTCATACAATTGCTGTCAACCCTGCAACAGTTTCACGTCCGGTGAAAAAAGATTTCATGAATAAATGTATGTTTCTGAAATCGACCATTATTTTTGTAACAAACTAATATTATTCGGCCTACTGTTCTCATCTTGATTGTCATATTTACGTTTCAAACAATCTTAACCCACACCTTCTTCAGGTGCATCTTTTCAAACATGGCAACCTTGTATTCAGACTTTATATCGGCATAAAGATTCCCAAAGTTTGAATAGAAGGGTCTCAAGTTCGACAAAAATGCACTTGAAGGTCAGAGGTAACATCGACCGAAACATTGTGAATATAATAACCAAGATAAGAATAGTAGTCCGAATAATCCAAATTATCAATCCTCATCTCAAAAATTTCCAGATCCATAATCCAAGTATTTGTTGGCAAAAAGGTTATAAGCGATCAAGACAAGATGATGGAATATTTATTTTTCCTCGCAGATTTTTAAATAGTGCAGTTTTAATTAGCTTATTTATTTAGCTTTTTTAGCCTTTTATTTAGATTGTTAACCGTTTTAGCTTTTTTTTTTTTTAAATAGTATTCAAATAAACTGATAAAGATGAACTAAAGAAGGTAGATAAATGTCTTCTTCATGGTGAGCAAATACTACCAACCTTTAAAAGATATCCGCACTTAAAGCTGGTTTTACAGTGGATGGATGCTGGGAAAACTGACTAATCCTTAGCTATATAATATATAATATATATATATATAATATAAAACAAATGGATCGACCGTAGTTGAGGGCAACCCGAATGTTCTCTTTGCACTCCTTTCCTTGGATTACTCCACTTACCCTTGACCCTCACCTTATAATGCTGAGTGTTTAGCAAAAGGGGACACCAAGTACCATTTTTTCGAGTCTTCTGTATGACTCAACTGAGGATTCTTATCTTTAAGAGGAGTTAATAAAGACTTTATTTAAATACTAACATGAACATTATAATCACTTGAGTTACGTCGTCTGCTCCCTTGCATTCAAAACATTAAAATGAAATAAATAACCATTATTTATTTTATAACTAGCAGGGATACCCGGCGTTGCCCGGAGCAAAAGTGTAACATATTTCTATTAAAACTTCTATCTCTCTCTCTTCCCCATTTCCCCCTCCCTCCCCTTCTTTCTTCTCCAGACAGCCCATTCCTCTCTCTGGACACACACACACAGACAACTCCTTTTTATGAGATTTGAGTAGGCATAAGGGAAGTTACTCCTTGATTTAAGAAATCAGAGTTACTTCCCTTTGGTTAGTACATAACCTGGCTGGATTACCGACCTCCCCATACGAAATCTGTGCCAGTTTGGTGTTAAAGAATAAATCATTATTTTTCAAAGTTTTAGATATTATTTCCTGGGACAACGCCGCTCAAGAAAATACCAACTTTGTGGGTATTTGTTTTGTCGTTTTTTTACTTTTAGCCGGACATACATACATACATACATGATCCCCGCAACGTCTTGTTAGACGAGTGCCACTCCTTCAATCAGAAAAGTGTTGTTGTCTGAAGGAATATCTGTACTTTGATTTCAAATAAAGAGATCTAGCTTTGTACGACAGCTTGATCCCTCTCTCGGTTCAAACTGTTGAGAACCAGCAACAAGCTGAAGCAAGATAGCCAGTAACAAATTTAAACTGCAGACCAACATGATGTGAGGAGTGGTCTTCTATCAGGCTGCCGTGTTCTTGATCCACCAAGCCCTGCCTTGTCGCCTGACAGGTGTTGCTCTCTTCCGCCAATGCTGAGTAGCTCCACCGTTGGGATCTTGTCTGGTTCGATACATACATACAGACATACATACAACTGCCCTTTATGTTATTAAATTGCAATTTAAAAAAATATATTCTCAATAAGCATAAACTGAAATAAACATAAACAATGACAATGCCCCCCTCCCCGGCTTCCCTCTCAAAATGACGTCATTTCTGGAAGAATGAGTATGCAGTTTTCCGAATTAATACATTCTAAGTATGCTTTATAAACGCGATCGTTTTTTAATAAAATGTCTCTAATTAATTGTATTAATAATTTGTATTAATATCAATATCGCGGAAAATATTATAAATACATATGAAAATTTGACAATACCAGTTATAAGTGTATATTTCCGAATATAAATTTATTAGAACTTTAAGACAAATTAATTATGTAAATTCGAAAAAACGCATGTTGTTTTGGCCAGTTTGCGTAGGACTATATATACGACCTGCCAGAATAAGATATCAGTGAGATTACTTACAGATAGACAGCCAGACAGAGAAAGACTCCATTATATTATAAGTGGACTAGCGAAAATAGACTCCCTAACGGTCGTCTATGTTTGCTAGGCTGCCGCGTTCTTGGGTGGTAAGACATTTTTAGTTAAAAGAAAAAAAAAAAATTTGTCTCCGAATATTTTTGTTTAAAAATGGAAAAAAAATGGGGGCGGATCTTTTCCCGCCAAACAAAAAAATTGGGGGAGGGGGTGAAATCCCCCCCCCCCTTAAAAAAATCGAACGTGAACGCAGATCCCAAACTATATCGAAGAACCAGTTTTGATACGTAGCCTCGTTTTAAGATGATTCATTGCTAAGTAAAAGAAATTTAAAAAAAAACTATTTCTATAACGTAAGTAGTTAAATCAAAATCCTTTTTATAACTTGCTGCGTTCGTCTAAATTACTCTTTGACGTTTAGGTTGCGAGTTCAAATCACGACCTCGGCGTCGAAATTATTTATTGTTTATTTAGTTGTTAATATGTGCCCTAATGTGTTCGGTATGTTTCTGATTTGGAAATTAATTAAATAGTAATTACCCGCCCCCCCCCTCCTGATTACAAAAATTCTCCAGGACGGACAGACAGACAGACAGAGAACCTGTTCGTTATATTATAAGTGGACTAGCAAAAATAGACGACCGTTGGGAGGCTATTTTTGCTAGGCTGCCGCGTCAGACATGAACGCTCACCCATAAACCGATGGTTATTTTATATTTATATATATATATATATATATATATATATATATATATATATGATTTCTATTATAGAAGATGCGAGATCTAAAAATGTAATATTTTTAAAAGAATTATCTCCTATTAATACAAGTCTTTTTTTTTTTCAAAGACTATCTAAAGACTGTCTATATTTCAATCTTGTTGAACAATAATGCAATGTTTTTTTCTCCAGTAATAAGCAGCCTTTGGATTGAGATCAAGGTCTAACATAAGTTTTGTCTTCAATCAGAGAAGGAGAAATCCTTCTTGACTGAAGCAATTTTAATTTTTGTCCCATCTAGAGTGATTCTTTTTTGGGAAGCTGGATTACATCCCCCCTCCACAGACACATTAAACTGACCTTGTGTCACATCCAGTTTTCGTGGAGAGGCAGTAAATATAGAAAAGTAATGCATTTTTTTTATTTTGTTTTAAAGTGGAATAAAACTTAAAGAATCATTTAATAATCTTTTTATTTTATCATTACAGTAGGAATGGATATTTTTTTGGAATTGAAAAAAAAATTGGAATTCGATTTTACTCATAAAATATGAAGTTTTGTTTTTTCCTTTTTTTTTCGAAAAAATTAAGTTTTAAATTAAGAAAAATTAAACAATTTCATTTCTTTACATGTTTTTTCTCTTTTTCCTTATCTTGGTTGCTCCCATTTTGACATAACACTAGAGTATTTTTTTTTGCAAAGACAAATGTGTGTATATATATATATATATATATATATATATAACTTCTTTGTAATATAGTAGGAAAAATCCCAGCAGAGTGCTCGATTAATTAAGAATTAAAGTTAAAAATTAAGAGCATAATATTTATTTATTTTGGTACAGAAAAATTAGTACAACATTCGTACCGTCGGTTTCAAGCACGGAAAGACTTAGCTATCCGGATAGCTAAGTCTTTCCGTGCTTGAAACCGACGGTACGAATGTTGTACTAATTTTTCTGTACCAAAATAAATGAATATATATATATATATATATATATATATATATATATATATATATATATAGTGCATTGGGGTATGTTCGAAAAGAAAATCAATAAAATACTCGATCGTGAGAATGTGAGAGCTAAAATACAAATTATTTATTTAAAAACTATACGTTACATATTCTAGAGACGCAATATGGTTTCATTGACATAGGTGATCGTCGAATTCCAGTTTTTGAACTGTCTTTATTTCGTGAGTTGCCGAGGATTTGAGATGGATTGTAAGGGCTTTTTCTAAACAGTAACGGTCTATCCATGTCAATGAAACCACGGTACGTCTCTGGAATATGTAACATATAGTTTTTAAATAATCTGTATAATATATATATATATATATATATATATATATATTAGGCAGCATTCTTTCATTTAAGCAAACATTGTTAAAAATAACAAGAATTCTGAAAATGGCAACAACCAAAATGAAGAAAGCGGTCTCCAAAACATGTAAATAATACCCCAACTCAGAAATAATCATCAAAGACAATTTAAATTCTAATAAAAAAATTTAAAAATAGTCTAGAAAAATTTTCTACGGCTAAATGGTACACATTTATTTTAAGGGAACCCTAAAATATACCAATCGGCAATACTTCAAAACAACTTATTATTAGATAAAACACTTATATTTAATGTTTTTCTTGATAAAAGCAAAAGCATCAAGTTACAGCAAGTTGAAACGTAAACACTTACAAGAACATTTTGTCATATTGAATTTTTAATATTTCCGACAGAAGCAAATCAAACAAGATACAAAGGCTGATAACTGTGTTTGTATTATGTCACAAGGGAGATAACTCCATAGTTGATAATAATTTTGTAAAAAAACGGTTAGAATGTGGGGATTATCTCCCTTGTAACATAATACGAACCGATTTATTTGCCTTTGCATCTTGTTCGATTTGTTTATGTCGGCCATCTTAAAAACCCAACAGGTGAATGATAGAATATTGTGGAGACAGTGAATGAAGAATTCTAACCCTGTCAAGAGAAGAAGAAAAGGGAGAAGCTATAACTTACTGTTCTTTAGGGGCCTCCAAAGCTAACCATAGGATTTACCACGATGCAACTTTAATGTAGGTTTATATTATCATCATAACTTGTTTACCATTCAAAGGAAACCTAAAATAATCTGCTGATGATTTTTTTTTAAATTTTCAGCTACGAAAATAATGAAAATGAGAAACTAAAAACGTGTGTACTTTATTTACGCCTTAACACAACGTTCCAATGGAGTGACCAATTTTTACGCGCTAACACCCGTGTGTTTAATAAATCTAGCAAAAATCAAGTCATAGTCAGATTTTCACGAAATTTTCGATACGTATTCATTATTGGACTAATTTATCTATAAAATGCTTTTTTTCTTAAAATATATTAGGGAAAATATGATTCTTCCCCCTCCATTATTTCATTTTATGAAATCTGAACAAAATATATTCTGATCGATCGAAATTTTGATGTTATTTAAAGCGAAAGAGTCTTAAAAAAAACACATCAGATTTACCTTTTCTGTTTATTGGTTCCCACTTTTCGGTAAAGTATCCGTGAATTCATAGATAAAAAGTGTAAACAATAGCCTCCCCCCTCCCTTTTTAGAAAAAAATCGAATTTCGTACTAAAATTTCAAGATGAAGAATGGGTTTCGTTCCCAGTTCGATAATTTAATCCTTAACTAAACTATTTCACTTCAAAAACAACTTCCTATATATATATATATATATATATATAATATTTATAAATAAATATTAAATTATTTATACCTACAGACGCTAGTGTTTCAAGCTTATTGCTCTCATCAGTGCATATATATATATATAACTTTATTTTGGGAAGATTTACAAACAAAGAATTGAAAACGCATTTAAGCATCTTATGTAAAGTACACAAATTATGATGACGTCATCGATTTTGTGGTACGCTTTGGAGGTCCCTACTGTTCTTTTTATAACTTTAAATATAATAATTTTATTAAATAAGAAGTTGTTTTGAAATAGTGCCGATCAGCATTTTTTAAGATTTCCCTAAAATTAATGCTAACCAGCTAAACTTTTTTTTTTCATTTTTTTTTGTTTTGTTCGTTTAAACAACAATAGTATCAAAACATATTTAATTTCGTATTCATGATATTCTTTGAAATCATAATGACCCATGAAATGGTAGCCTCGATTTGAATGAAGACATTATGTAAACACACTTGACATAGCTGTAGCCATACACTTGGGTGTATATTTTCTTTTCCTTTTTTGCAAAGAAGACAAATATATATATATATATATATATATATATATATATATATATATATATATATTTATTTATACCTCTCGGGTATTGCAGGTTTTTACAGGTACAAAAATGGACTGACTGCACTGGGCATAAGGCATAACATACACTTTTTTTTTTCTTTCTTTTTTTTTAAACATTTAAACCACGGCCTTATTAGGCCTGCTCCATCACTTAAGCATATGGGCCAATCATGAAATAATAATTTCAAATGACAAGCAAAGATGTTATATAGTTTGAATTATAGTAAGAAAAGTCTGGTAATATCTTAATGATTGGTTGCGAATTATTTACAAGGAAATGGGTTTCAGTATTCATTCACAAACAACTTAGTTTATACCAATATTATAGTTTATGACTTTTTTCTTTTTCTTTTTAGTAAAAACAATACTTAACAAATATTAGTTCTTTAGTGTATTTAGCGTGAAAATGAAACTGCAAAAGTGCCCCAAGCATGTCTACTCCAAGAATTAAAGAAAGAACCGCATCCAAAAAGAGCATGTTTGTTTGTTTTATGGCATATCAACATTTTTTAGGTCATTTAATGCCGAATCAAGTTGGATTCTTTTAAAACCATTATGTAATACTTGGCCTTTTGACTAAGATGAAAATGTAGTATCTGTTCCGATGGATACTGCACCCTGTAGACCGGTATCGTCTCGGCCTTTGGGTCTTGATTCCGTTGGTCTGTGGGTTTGTTCTGTGCAGTTCTAGAAGGTCCACCTTCCTAGGCTTCGCTTCCCCTCTTTGGGGTGGAGTAAGTTTATCGCTTACTGCCTGAGGCGCCCCTACCGGGGAATGCCGATGGGGCTGTCCAGGCATTTTTTGTAGGCCAGAGTGCTCACCTTCTTGGGCGCCGGCTTTTCAAATCCCACTTTTCCGACCTTGTGTCATATCTTACCGCTGTGGGAGGAAGATAAATCTCATGTAATAAGTAATTTTTTTTATGGAAATCTCTCCAGACAAGACATGAAACCACTTAATGTAAGGAGCTAACAAGAACCAAATATGATCATCACAAAGACAGGAGATACTTATTGGCCTTAGTCTTGAAAAGACCAAGATTATAAGTAGGAGGAAAACAGTCAGCAGGAAGAGAGTTCCACAAGCCTGCAGTTCTTGGAAGGAAGCTACTGGAATAGGAAACTGTATAACAATGAGGTATCAAAAGATCGAATTGATGGAAACCACTAGACCAACAAATCAAACGAGCTGGAACAAAGGAAGCAGGGAATAGATCACACAATTCCGAAGAACACATGTTATAATAGTGCTTATAGAAAAGACTGAGACTAGCAATATAAGAGTTGCTTCCCTTATTTTGATTATCTCCCCTTTGGAGAACTCTTCTGTTTCTACTAATGTTATAAATACGGAACTAACAATCTATCGACACTGTATGCTGAATAAAGCTTTCCCAAGTTTACTGTTGTCCCTGTTTCTTATTACACACTATTCTTTGAAAACATTATTCTCTAAAAACATATTTTTTACAACATATCATCCTTTTTCAGTTCATTTTATGCCAAATCAAGTTGGATTTATATATCTTTAGATCTTTATATGTTTGTATATAGATCAACTGCTTTTAAAAAGTTTATTATAGTCTTTACTTTATTTTTTATTTTTTTAAACAGTTCCTTCGTTGTACGTGCTCTGTAGAACGTTTCTAAACCCACATGGGAACACTAGCAAATCATTTATAGTCAAATAATTACAAACACGAGTTTTCTATTTGATCCGGAGATCCTTTCTAAGCCAAACAGCATATGCTTTATATCCCCTATACATATCCCTGGTACAGCCTATTCTTGAGTAAACCATCCAAGCAACGAATCTTCAAAAATATATTGTACACCTGTCATGTGGTCAACGCTTTACAACCAGGATGGTGACGGGGTTCTCCACGCTTACCTACAAAGAACAGCTCCAAAGACTAAATCTGTCTTCACTTGAGCAGCGAAGGATGTGAGGAGACCTGATTCTAACCTACAGCATCATCAACGGGAATGTAAATCTATCTTTAGAAGAGTTTTTTTCCCCTCAACACCTTGTCGCAGTCTCTGGGGTCACCCACAGAAGATGTACTGTTATCGCTTTCATATCAACAGAAGAAAGGCAGCATTCTCTGTCCGTGTTTCTGCTCCTTTGAGCAGCCTGTCAGAGGAGGTCGTGGTGATGCATACCATATCCATGTTTAAAGTCGCCTTGGACAAGTATTCAGACGCTATCATCATCATTCGGTTTCGGTATATAAAGTGCTGCGAGTGTCTTGGACTCTAGCGGAGGAAACACCAGGCAACGTCTCACGCCTGCTCTTCATACGACCCAATCCAAACGATTGATATCAGTCAAAGCACACTTCTTACACAGTCAAGTCAGGTCTTCCTTGGTTCACCACACATCCTCGTGCCTGGGGTATCCCCAAATCCCACCAATACCAAAAAACTTCTGATAGAGCACGGTTGAAGTCGGGTTCTTCCCTCTACTTTACTGTGTCACATTCATCTGATCATGACACCGTCATTACGCTGAAGCCGTTGAAAATCAGAAGCATTACCGGCCCATGTTTCACTGACATGCATGATGGCGGAGCGAACACACGCCAAAGAGAGTTTGCCCTGAGTCCTGAAAAAAAATGTGTCTTGTTGTAAATATTGGCAGCAGCTTCCTGAATCTTCCCTAAGCAACACAACAGTAAACAGTGATAGCACGTTCGCAACCACCACCAGCATTCAACATCTCGCCCAGGTAGCAGAAGGTAGTTCCAACACTAAGGTATATAATTGCAATATCTTCTGTCTTTTTACATGGCTTGCTGCACTGTACTCGTTTTTGCCATATATAGGGTCTGCCATAAGTAACTATATTTTTTCTTTTGTTTATAACTTTCTTGATATTTAAGAATTTCTTCTATTTCATGTGTTATCCCCAAAACGGTCATCGTTGAACTAAAGAAACAAATCCGAGCTGCCGTTGCTCAAGTGCTGTTGGAGCTGTCCGCCAAAGTATGCCGCTCAGTCCTTGAAATATTTGAGAGCACACAAAAGCTTTAATAAATGTTTTAATAAACATCATCCTTTTTTGCTAAACACTTTGTTAGTTTCCATATATTGCATTTATATATTCTTCCATGTTACATTTATTATGTAGAAATAAATTTATATAGTTACTTATGGAGGACCCTGTATATACATATATTCGACTTCAACTAGTATATAAACCTACGTAAACTATAGTATCATAGAAAATATCAAAAACGGAACAATGCATTCAATTGAATATCAATGGATAATTAAAAAAAGATTCCGAGTACCTCATGTGGTAGTTTTCGTAAATTACACACAAAATGTCTCAAAAGTCACTGACACTTGAAAAAAATTCATAACTTCTTTGTTTTTAAATATTTTTCTTTTCTTTTTTCAGAGTAGTTGAAGCTATCCTTCCGACATTATCATGAGCTAATACAGCATTGAGGAACGAACCTACATTGTACAATGGTACTTTGAGTCACATGAGTCAAATTCAGAACCCCAACGGTGTTACCGTCGACATTTTAACACTAAAGATGAACAAGGTGTAAATGCCATTAAAGTCATAATAAGCCGTTTTCAAAAAACAAGGTGCACCATGTGACCTCCCGAGATCCGGAAGGTCTCGTTAAGTAAGAAATGAAGACTATCGCGAATAATTGGTGCGAAGTCTGGAAGAAAATCCAAGTTTCAATCAGAAGAAGATCCCAATAGTTGGGAGTTTCACGATCCTTCTTATATAGGATGTTGCATGACATGGACATGTTTCCATACAAAATTCAGCTTGTCCAGCAGCTTCAGCCTCAGGATTATGAGCAAAGACTAATTTGCTATGAGACTTCAGCATTTGGTAGTCAGTGTCAGTGACTTTTGGGACACACTGTACATGGAACTTTCCTTAGATAGATGGGATTCGATGAAGGAAGTATAAAAACAGTCAACTCAAATCTAATGCATCTACTCCAGAAAAATGTGCAGATAAAAGGTAAAGTTATCTGCCCCTGCACATTTTTTTTGAAGACGCATCGAATTATCTGCCCCTACACATTTTTCTGATGAAGAGACGTAACCATATTTATTTGCAATTTAATTATCAAGCTAAATGCATAAACAACTAACATTTATTATGTATTGTTTTCACTCAAGAAAATAACAAATTATTTTAATACAAAATAAGTTGTTTGAGAAACTCATTTCCGTGTAAATAATTTCTGACCAATCATTAAGATATTACTATAAATCTATAGAAAAAAGTCTATGAAGGTGAGCAAACAAGTCTATGGTGAAAACAGTCCATAAAAAATGCCCTACAAGAAATCATCTTCATTTTAGGGATCAGTTAATACATGTTTTTTAAATATTTTTGGTGCTTATGCAGATGAGCGGACCATTAAAACATTAAAAAAAATTATTTTTTTATAAAAACAATATTATATACTTATTCAGTGTTATCTTCTTACTCACTGTGCAAAAAAGTAGAACTAGAACTTTAATTACAAGTATTTTTCCATTCTGTGTATCGTAACAGCGACTCGTTCACAGAGACGCCATGTTGTTTTTTATTATGATTTCGCAAGTTGATTATCTCCCCTACGAAATCTTCTTTCTTTAGAAACAAACTGAAGTCTCTGTGAACGAATCGCTGTTACGATACGCAGAATGGAAAAATACTTTTAATTAAAGTTCTAGTGGATAATTTTTTCTACTTTTTTGCACAGTGAGTAAGAAGATAACACTGAATAAGTATATAATATTGTTTTTATAAAAAAATAATTTTTTTTAAATTTTTAATGGTCCACTCATCTGCATAAGCACCATATTTTTTGTTGTTGTTTAGGATTTAAATAAAATTAGATTCATTTAAATAATTTTTTAGGTAATTTTACTATCAACAACATAAATTATTTTAAAGGAAATACAGTTGAGAAATTAGTCAAAAACAAAAGCAAATATATTTGGTGTACCTACTCATTCGTGGCCTATTTATGTTAAACAAAAAACAATTTAATAGAAGTTATACGCCTTCAAAGTTCGCGTAAATACTGCCATCTTTGTTTAATCAGTTAGTAACGTGAACAACATGGATGCTTTGCTCAGAATCGGTACTTATGCAAACATTAAAGGTTTATAACTTCTTTTAAATATTTAATTTTTTAACACAAATAGATAACAAATGAGTATTGATTTACTCCTCTCCAGGAGTTAGGCACAAGGCCAGTTTTTATCTTACTCCCACAAGATGTGACCCAAGGTCGGATCGGGAAAGTGGGGTTTAAAAATTGCCTGGGCAGCCCCGTCGGCATTCCCTGGTAGGGGCGCCTCAGGCACTATGCAATAAACAGGCAAAGCCTGGGAGGGTGGACCTCCTAGAACTGCACAGGACAGACCCATAGACTGGCGTAAATCAAGCCCCGAAGGACAAGACAATACCAGTCTATGGGGTGCAGTATCCATCGGAACAGATACTACACTTTGATCTTAGTCAAAAGATGAGTAGGTAAAACAAAATAAATTGTTTTTGACTAATTTCCTTAAAAATAATTTATGTCAGTAATAGCAATGATTGCCAAATACAATAAGACTTTTTTTTTTCTGTTTTTAATTTTTATTCTGAAAAAAAAAATAAAAATAAATAAATAAATTAAAAAAATAAATTAACCAAGGCAAAATTAGACTTTTCTTCCATAGATTTCTTCTCTAAGCTGTAATTAAACATTTTCTTTTTCTTCTCCGAAAGAATTTTTTTTTTTATCTCACTCAATTTCAGATTCTATTAATGTAGCTTAAGCAACAGCCGATTTGCAGTAAAATACAAGCCAAGGATATTTTTTATTGCATGGAAGCAAAACTTCCCAAAAACATATATATTGCTTCTTTTTTTTTTTTTTTTTTTTTTTTTCCACCTTTGGATTTAGGAGCACTAATGAACCATAATACTAGACTTTTATCTTTAAACTTTAATTGAATACATAAATGAATTTTTAATCGACAGTTTCAATCATTTTCGAATTTCGAATGTTCACAAAGTAAACAGATGCCGTCCATTTTTTCTATTAATAATGTATTAAAATGGCTGACTTGTTTACTACTTTGATCATCATCATCATCATCGGGTTTAACGTCCGTTTTACATGTGGTGGACGGCTTTTAGAAATTGATTTCTGGTCAAGTCTTCATTTATCCCTCTTTCTCTCAAGTTTATTTTATCACTTCCTCCCATGTTTTCTTTGGCTTTCCTCTGCCAACTGACCCTGCTACCTCAACTGTTCTACATCTACTAATCCAAGAACTATCACCATTCTTTCTATGTGAGCAAACCAACCAAGTCTCTTGTTCTGCACACATCTCCCTATACTGTGCAAATTTAATCTACCTCTGAGGTCATCAGATCTAAGCCCGCCTTTAGCAAAGTGTAGTATCTGTTTTTACTACACTTCATCTTTTCTGTCCTTGGCCAGTAAAGGAAATATCTTTCTAGACTGAGGCAATTTAAATTTTGTGCAACTCAAGAGTGCCCCTTTTTAGGGAGCTTGATTCTCCTTACATTAAAAACTGACCGTGTACCTAAATCTGCCCTTGTGGGGAGACAAGTAAGTAGTCCCTACATTACACATTTATCATATCATTATCATATCATTATCATATCATTATCATATCATTTCTCTCCATGCAATGCATGTCCTCAAACCTAACTGGCCAGGCTTCAGTTATTCGAAATTTGAAAGTAATTTTGAAACCATTAAACTGTCAAGTAGAATGTAATTTCTGTCTTGAATTAAAGTTTGAATGTAACAGTCAAGTATTATGGTTCAGTTGCGCTCATAAACCACAGAAAAACATGATTTTCTTTTTCGGACGCACACTTTGTATGAAAGAATTTATTTTTGATATTTTATCCACTTCTTTTTTTTTGTCTATTGCTTTTTTTTTTTTTTTTTTTTTTTTTTAAATAAAAAATTTTTTTTTTTTCTTTTTGTTTCGATTGCAGAGGAAATTCCACGTGGGAAAATAGAAATTTTAAGAGACAAATATTTGGTGCAGCTTCTCTTCTTTTCTTTTTTTTTAGGGGGGGGGGGGGGTGCTTAAATAGAAAAGATGAAAAAGTTTTATAATAGAGAAGAGAGAGAGAGGGAAGGGGGCGGTAGGTCTCTTTTAATGTGCGTTTCTAAATGTATAAAGAAAGCTCCGCGTGATATGTTGGTCGAATAAAAATCAGTAGGAAAAAAATATCTGCAAAAACGCATAAAACAAAAGATCAAAGACAAATAAAAAATAACTGACTTATATAACGGATATATTGTGAAATGAACGTTTTGGCTTGTCTCTTTTACACACTTCAGGTTATTTAATGATAAAATACAATACCTATTGTAAGCAGTTCATTGAACGCAAGTTGCTACTATATCTATAACTGGGGAGGGGCATTCATACCTTTTCTAATGAAATTACAGTATAAGTGAATGTAATAGATCTGACTGGATTTCAACTTGTCTTTGCAGATTCCAGACTCCGTCTATATCCATTACACTGCTTAAATCCCTTTTTTTAAAAAATAATATTACTGTTGGATATCTCCAACAAGACTAAATTGAATTTCATTATAAGTAACATTTTTTTTTTCTTGAAGCATATATGAGTTGTCTCCCTTACAACTAAAATGTTATTTTCTTTTTTTGTATAAGTTTGAAAAATGTGCAAATAAATAAATCAAAAGCTTAAATGACTTCACTGCATCCTGGGCAACGCCGGGCCGGGACAGCTAGTAGTAGTAAATAAATAAGAATAATAAAAATGGTTATCCAAGTTAAGCTGTTAAGAAAATCACACATATCAACAGTTACATTATTATCTTCCATCTCATATATCATTTGATATAAATTTCACATGATTTCACATATATTTCTATCGTTTAATATGTTTCTTGTATTTTCTTTCTTTTTAAAAATGTTTTTTTAAACACATTTGGATTGTTATTCTTTGGATTCGCACAATTATTATTTTAAGATTTATCACACGTACACCCCCCCCCCCTCCTTCGAAACTTTTTTAAAAAATCTCCTGTATATATATATATATATATATATATATATATATATATATATATATATATAAACGTTTTTTTTATATTTTGGTATGTAAGAGTATTTTTCTTAAACAACTGTCTCATTGTTTTAAACCGTGGTCTCGTCAGTGACAAAATTTTATAGTAAAAGAGGGAAAATGGGGGTGGGGGGTGGGGGGAGGAGGAAAAAGGAAAAAAAAAAAAAAAAAAAAAAGAAAAAAAAAAGAAATAATTTTTTTTTTTTTTTTATTTTAAAATTTTTTTACCCCACCCACAAAAAAAAATGTTTCCCTTCCCTTGCTTTTTTTTTTTTTTCAAATAGAATTTGACAAAGCAAAAAAATCAATTTTCTCATCAATATTTTTTTTTTTTTTTTTTGTAATTCATGTTCATACAAACATAGTACAAATAGTCATATAATTCTTATGGCCAATACATTTAAAACCTGAACAAGCTTCAACATTTAAATAAGGTACAAAATATATACAAAGAGCTTATATATATATATATATATATATATATATATATATATTACAGGCAGAAGAAGACAACAGATGGACCCAAAGTCTGCTTGCTGCTGTTGCAATTTCTGCTGCACACAGTAAAGGGGTGGGTTAGGCTGTTTTTAAAAAAAAATGAAAAAAAAAAAGGTATCCTCTCCCTCAACTTCCAACCCCACAAAATAATAAGTAAAAAAAAAAGCAGTTTTTTTAATCGAATGTGTTTTCTTTATGGATTAGCAAGATCAGACAGTCTTTATATGCACCGTATACAATCAGTTCAAAGAAGAGACACAGATACAACATATTGCATTTATGGCTAGGTGTGTGTATATATATATACAGGCTGAGTCAGAAGTAGTTGAGCCAATGAAAACGTCTCTAGTTCGAATGACCATATTCGGAAACTTCATTAACCAGAGTATCTGGATGAAAAAGGTTCCACTTTGACTGATCGGCTACTTCTTACTCGTTGTGTATATGCGTGTGTCAAAGAAGAGAAGCTAATAATTAATAATGTGGCAGCAAGTTTGGTGGGCGGGAGGGGGGTGGAAAGGACTGTACGAAGGAGAGGCTTCGTGGTGGGTAAAAAAAAACAAGCTAACACAGACATAAATATGGGCTGATGGTGTCAGCTTTTTTTTTTTAAAGCTTTTAAAAGAGGCACACAATGCATGTTGAGCTCCAGCCAGGAACCACAACAACTTCTCCATCAATGAATAACTCAAAATTCAATATGCATATTTAAAAAAAAAAAAAAATTATTAAAAGAGAAAAAAAAAAAGAACAGAGAAAGAAAGAGGGTAGCTATCGAAAGAGAATGAGTTTTATTTGGTTTATGTGAAAAAAAAAAAATTTTTTTTTTAATAAAAATGGAAATATTTTTTCTCCGCTGTATATGAGGCCTCCTTTTAGTCGTGAGAGACAGTGGATACCCCTTGCAAGGGTACCTACGCAGGGAGTCTATGGTAGTAAGTGTTGCACAAATCTCAACTGTACCTCTCTTGGAGAGAGAGAGAGAGAGAGAGAGAGAGAGAGAGAGAGAGAGAGAGAGAGAGAAGAGGGAGAGAATTTGATTATTCAAAAACAATTTTGCATTCTTATATCTAGAAGGAAGGTCGGAAGATAGTTTTATTGATCAAAGTAGACAAAAGATTTGGGGAGAAGACTGGGGGGAGAGAGAGAGAGAGAGAAAAAGACACAGACTTTGAGTCCTATAATGCATACAAATGAGAGAAGACAAATGTTATTTTCAAAATAATCAGTGAGAAGAAAAGATATGTGTGGGTGGGTGGGTGTATATATATATATATATATATATATATATATATATATATTTGCAGTTAAAATTATACTTGATAATTCAATTCTGATTCCAATAATAGATCACAGAGAATAAATAAACAGCTCAATTATCCTAAAGATGGTGTCAAGTTGATTATTATTGTTATTTGTGTTGTGAATGAATATAAATTAATATTATGCATGTGTGTGTGTGTGTGTGTGTTGCCGTTTTCATAATATATTGTCAACTGTAGTAAATGTGTTAACCGTACTTTTGGTCTTAGCTCTTCATTTTAATGGTGGATATGTTTAGGATATATGTTTAATACAGGAGCTGTGAATTAAAATACTGTATATTCTAACATCACTATGTTTTTTTATGTATGTGCATGCATTATATACATATATATATATATATGTGTCAATTAATCAAGTTCAAATATATTAATAAAATAAACATAAAACCATTATTTTCAAAAGTGCTCAATAACAAGTAAAGTATTTATAAAATTACATAAACAATAATATAGACTAGTCTACGCCAATCAACCAGCATTTTCTTCATGTAATATATATATATATATATATATATATATATATATATATATATATTATTTTATTAAAGTAAAGGTACTTTTACAAATAATATTTGCAACTGCACTCTAATTTTACGATCATTTCAATAAGATCATTTACATCTTATATCAAACACCTTATACATTTCTTTTTTTTTTTTTTTTTTTAAATATTTCTAAGTAAAAACGTATTCCTATGTATTCATTTTGAAAGAAATGCATTCCTCTTAGTAAATCTTTCTTTATTTTTACGTTCTTGTATGCGTATGTACTACATCAGCAAAACGAGAAAATGTACCTTGGTATTTATCTACCTGCCACACAGGTAAGATGTGACACAACTGTTGTTTTGATTTAGAGATGCTGACGATTCCTTTATGGGCTATAGACGTTTTTTTTTTTTAAAGTCAGCCCATCTGGATGAAAGCGCGGTACAACTCTGAAATATGTAACCTATAGTCTTTTTGAATAAATTATTTGTACTTAGCTCTCACTTTTCTGCGATTGAGCACTTTACTGATTTCTTTTCAACATAATCTGACACACACACACACACACACATATATATATATATATAAAACTTATAAGATATATTTACAAGAAAGACAAACAGAAACAAATAATTGGCAAGCAGTTAATAACTGGAATTTAAGAAAATTGTTTTTGATTGTGTTGGCAGTGGTATTCAAGCAAGAAAAAAAAGAATATTATAAGCGAATGATCATCAAAGATCATGACCAGATTATTTCTGAGGAGACAGGAGAGTTTGCAAACTATGGATTTCCTTTTATTTGGTGCTTCTGCAGTTTCACAATGACCTTAAAATATTCAAAGAAATGCATAAACTTTGTTATCTACTTGTTAGTTGAAAATATGATTACACAGAAAAAATTATGCAAATTCATCCAGTATTTATTAAATTATATAAAAAAGAAGAAAAATGATCTTACGTAACAGTAGACATTTCAGCTAACTAGTAGGCAAGGGAGGTAACTCGGAAATAGTCAAAATATAAGAAAAATAGTGACATAGATAAAATGTTTTTTATTTTTAACTTAATAAATACTGGATGAATTTGCATAATTTTCGGTGTATAGTCTTCTTTTCAGCTACCATGTAAGTACATCACAAAGTTTATACATTTCTTTAGCCATTTTTGTTTTTAAGAGAGGCCTAACATATCATTGTGAAACAGTAGAAGCACCATTTTTTTTTTTTCATTCCAAATAACTCTATGATTATATGGCTCTGTACCCTATAAGCATTTATTCATGTAAATCAGACTTATAGAGTGGATTATAATGTATGACCTATATTTCCTATAATTTTTATCCGCCATTGCTGGACAAATCTCAAAATACTAAATCAGCAGTGACAATGAGAGTAGTAGGCATACAATATAAAATATACATTTAAATAAGTGATGCTAAGACAGGTGTCCGTAAATGCATAAGATTTTTAAAAAGAAACACAAAGAAAAAGAAATGAGTGCTTAGAAAAAGCCAGCAGAAGAAGGAATGAATAGAAAAATAATGAGTGAAAAAGAATATGATAGGTCCTTGAGAGTATAAATATATGCCATTATCACTGCTTGTTTTAGTATTATAGAATGGGCTAGTATTAAGGAGAGCTGGAGAAATAGTATAGCTATAGGTTCGGGTATTCTCTAACTAAAAAGCCTGATTTTCATTTTTTTTAAAACACTCATAGGGTTATATGTTGTATGTAGATAGTACATATGATGTATGTAGCAAATACATAGATAAGTGTCTTTGGGAACAGGTCGATTGCGATTTATTTTATAAAATCTCTTCTTTTTTTTTTTTAATTCTTTAAAAATATTCCTTCTTTGGTAATTAAGGAGGAAAGTTGAAATTAGATATGAAATAAGATTGCTTGAATTCCCTTCAAAATCCTTTCTGCGTTATTTTTTTTTTTTTAATTGTGTAAAAAAAAAAAAAAATAAATAAATAGATAAAAAAAATTAATTTATAAAAAACAAATAATTGGGAATGAAAAAGATTTAAAAAAATTTTTTTTTTTTTTGACGGATGAGAAAACTAAAAAAATGATCCTGATGAAACTGATAAAATGATAATGATCATCATCATCATAATGATAAAGACGACAACAACAAAAAATAATAGTTGGACATGGTGTCAGAAGTGATGATGGCGACGATGCTTGTGGTAACGGCAGAGCAACATGATAGTATATGGGTGGTAGCGAATACAGTGGCAATTTTTTATAGCTGCAACAGCGCTGAATGCAACGTACATTTATCTATATTTGATGAATCAATCGTTTTTAACATAAAGAGGACAAATCAATTTCCAGCATCAAACAATGCAAGTAATTTTTATAATCATTTGTTCTTGCGTTTTCTTTTTTCTTTTCTTTTTCCTATGTTTTATCTGAAACATATGGAAAGTGTTTCACAGGACAGACTGCAAATGTGATGTGATTTAAAGCATTATTAAGCACATTCGTATTTTGGGCTTTCTCTCTTTCGTTTTATCCCCAACCCACGTGGTGTATCCAAACAAAGGCTAAAATATTTATTTATTTATTAAAATTTGTTTTAAAAAATTAAAAAAAATTTTTTTTTTTTTTTTAAATTTCAAATGCTAAAATATAGGATAAATATAGATAGAAAATGAATGAATGCTGTGAATAACATATATATATATATATATATATATATATATATATATAGTTTTTTTGTTTTTTTTAAAATTCCCACAACGTCCGGGGATGTCTTTCGGGGAGTCAGGCAGATACCTTATCTGCCGTAACTTTTCTGTGGGCATGATAGAACCTGGTAGTGCTCATATACTCTCCAGGCCACATAGAGCACCTGGTGTACCCAAATAGTCACCCAATTAGTACTGGCTAGGTTCAACGTTGCTTAACTTTGGTGATGTGTATATACATATATATATGTATTATTCAGACTTTGGATCTTATCAGTCAGTGGTGGCTAAGGTATGAGGGGGTTTGAGTCATGTGACCGATGGGTCAGTTGTATATCGCCACACTGATGAGTATGTATGCATGTTTGTGGATATAAATAATATTAATAAAAGATATATATATGTGTGTGTGTGTGTGTGTTTTATAACAAGTGGCTATTCTGACAATTATGTATGTCATGTGTAAAATATGTATACATACATGTACTTTATGTATACCATGTACATACATACATATCTCTAAGGTATACCATGTGCATACACATGTCTCTAAATTATATCAGGTTTTAATAGTATATGGAGATATGCATACGTACATACAATATATATGATGCATTTTTTTTATATCTAAAAATACTTAATGTTTATCTAAAAAAAAACAAGGAAACTTTTCGTTATGAATAGAAGGAATTTTGCAAATATGTAATGAGAATTTTACAGGTTATTTTATAGTAGTAGCAGTAGTAGTAATAATAATTATTTTGATTTGAATAATTCAGATTGTCAACTGAAGTAGCATTTAAAATTGGAATCACAGAAGTTTTTTTTTTAAATGAAGAAAGAAAAAAAAAACAATCGAAAGAGGCAATAAATATCCAAGCATAAACATATCAACAAGACTTGTTTAAAATAAAGGGAGATAACTGCAGGAACAAGGGAGATAACTCGTTAATAATGTAATAAAACAAACTCTTCTTTTTTTTTTTTTTTCAAATAAGGTTCATTAAATGAAGACGTTTTTCTGCATCTAATCACAGTAAGAAAGAAAATTTTTAAATATTTGTTTGAATTTTGTTTTAAGAGAACAAAAACATTTTTTTAATGTCAGCTCCCCCCTCCGCCAACTAAAATGAATGTTTGCATATATATATATATATATATATATATATGTTTATTTTCTTTGTTTTGAATTTAAAATAAAAAAGGCAGATCAGGCAATAATGACAATGTATATAAAGTGGGCATGTAGAGTGTGTGTATATATATATATATATATATATATATATATATATATATATATATGAAAACATAAGAATGAATCAAAACCTTTTCATTTTTGTGCATCTTTCGAAACGACAAAAATTGAGTTAAATTTTAAGGTGGTTAGTGTATCCCGCCTTCCCCCAAAGGCCAGCATAAAGTGGTATGCCATGCACTTGTCAGGCCGGAATCTCCCCGACTGACCCTGAAACCCCGTTCCATTTGTTGTACTGAACGATGTGCCGTCTGAAGGGGAGCTTCACTCCGAGAAGTGGGTTGGATTTATTTCACGCTAACCATCGGAAGGTGGCCGCCTGCTCTAAAGTAACAACCTAGAATCATAGCACGAGATACAATTTCAAGTTTTAGCTACATCTATACGAATATGAGAGTCTGTCTGTCAACTTAATTTAGGCTATTAGACCTAGGAATGTGAAATCTGGTAGGAATGATCCCCTATCTGTGCAGATTGTCTTAAGGGGAGTCATGTTTTCTTTTTATATATAAAAGGGAGCATGAACGCCTCCCCACAGAAGACCTTTTTACCTCTGATATAAGCGAGATTTCAACCACTTACGTAAATGGCACAGATAGATTAAAAAAAAAAAAATTAAAATAAATAAACCACAAGTAAATGGTACAAAAAGTATCCAGATTCTAAATCTTTTTTTCTTAAAACAAATCTTAATCATTTAACATTCGCTAATGGGACTTAAAGTACAAGTTGTTGACTGTAGTCAAGGGCGACCCAAAGGTTCCCTTTTCGTTAGCTACGACACTGAAGTGTAGGAGAGGGGCCCAGTCCTTTCTCAGAATTACTCCACTTACTCTTGATCCGCACCTTATAATGTTGAGTGTTTAACAAAGGAGCATAAAGTACCATTTCTTGGAGTGTTTGGCATGACTCGACTGAGGATTGAACCCCTGTCTCCAGAACCATTAACAAATAGTCTAACCAGTATGCTAAATGGTACTTAAATTCAGAAACTTTTCAATTATTTTAAAGCCCATAACTTCAGTTGTATAACTTCTACCCCCCCCCCCCCCAGTTTTCTCAATATAAATTTTGATGGCTTTCAAGTATTTTGGGGGCTGCTCTCGTGCTTATTAAAGGATCAACGAGAGTTGCAGTTTTACGCACGCAACTCTGGATGCGTATTTCAACTCGTATCAAATAAACCAACTTAGGAAAAAGAAAATCAACAACATCGCATCCACACTGAATATCTTTTGGGGTTTTCTTTGCTTTGAATTTAAAATGAAAAAGGCAGATGAGGCAATAATTACTATGTATATAAAGTGGGCAGATGCAGCTGCTTGAGAATGCATACGTTTATATATATATATATATATATATATATATATATATATATTGCTGGCAATAACAAAGTGCATGAAAAATAAAGTTAATGCACTGAAAATATAACATGGAACATAACAATATTATAAAATTGGCAACTATTAAGAATTCACTTGTATGCATAGTATACGCTCGTGCGTGTGTATTTCTATGTATGTGTGTGTGTGTGTGTATATATATATATATATATATAAGTTAATTGACGATGGCCGACGGGTAAGACTCTTGACTGCGAATCAGTGGCGATTTGTGATCGGAGTTCGCGCCCGCCGACCGTCGGGAATTAACTCCCTACACTGAAGATTGCGTAAGCATAAAACATCGATGTCTGTTGGTAATAAATAATTAATATTTATTTATAAATATTAATATATATATGTGTGTGTGTGCGAAATTGGTTTAATGGTAAGATGGCAAATAATGGGCTTAGCACACTGTGTTCAAATCTTTGTTGAGCTGTTGCGTTGGTTTCACTAATAATTA